>JAWDGP010007688.1:0-95000 GCA_033675545.1 Elysia crispata | reverse complement strand
CTGTTAAACAATATCGTCCCGCCATCATTTTTCTCTTTGCTTGGCTTCTCTTCTCTACAACAAGACCGTCTGTTAAACAATATCGTCCCGTCATCATTTCTCTCTCTGCTTGGCTTCTCTTCTCTACAACAAAACCGTCTGTTAAACAATATCGTCCCGTCATCATTTCTCTCTCTGCTTGGCTTCTCTTCTCTACAACAAGACCGTCTGTTAAACAATATCGTCCCGCCATCATTTCTCTCTCTGCTTGGCTTCTCTTCTCTACAACAAGACCGTCTGTTAAACAATATCGTCCCGCCATCATTTCTCTCTCTGCTTGGCTTCTCTTCTCTACAACAAGACCGTCTGTTAAACAATATCGTCCCGCCATCATTTCTCTCTCTGCTTGGCTTCTCTTCTGTACAACAAGACCGTCTGTTAAACAATATCGTCACGCCATCATTTCTATCGCTGTTTGGCTTCTCTTCTCCACACCATGACCGTCTGTTAAACAATATCGTCCCGCCATCATTTTTCTCTTTGCTTGGCTTCTCTTCTGTACAACAAGACCGTCTGTTAAACAATATCGTCACGCCATCATTTCTCTTTCCGTTGGGCTTCTTTTCTCCGCACCAAGATTGTCTGTTAAACAATATCGTCAGGCCATCATTTCTCTTTCTGTTGGGCTTCTTTTCTCCGCACCAAGATTTTCTGTTGAACAATATCGCCACACCATGTCATTGTTTGTCCTTCTCTCGATCTGCTCCCAACTGGAGGCTGCATCTCGGAGAATCTTTGTGCTCATCTATTACCATTCATCTTTGATTCTTTCATTCCTTGAATTATTCATTTATTCGAAAAACAAAAGTTGCATTTTGGGATTGAATTGTCAGCCAGATAAAACTAAAATGTGAAAACTTAAAAAAACAGAAAAGTTAGATTATTATACAACTGACTCTAACGTTGAAAAAAAAACCAAAGATATAAAAACGCCTTGAATCTCAGTCTGATTGGAGCTGTCTAGCTGTCTCCCCGTGTTTGAAAACTGGTCCTGATTATTTTCTGACCGTTACGAGAGTCGAGAACAAAAAGTCTGAAGTGAAGACAAAAAGCCGAGATGGCTGTGAGACGAGAAAAAAGAACTTAACTTCTGCTGTCCGAGGTTGGAGTCTCAATAAATCAACAAGATTACTCTCCCCCCCCCTCCCCCCCCCCCCCCGCGCCATTTCCATTCCCTGCTGCAGGTGACTTCAGCAAGACCTCGTGCCGGTTTCTGGAAAAGTTCGCCATGCTGGCCAAAAAATAAAAAAAAGGAAAGCGCTATAAAATTAAAACATTTTTTTCATGATTTTGGTACAGAGTGGGAAAGAAAGGGAGTGGAATGGGAAGGCGGATATGATGTCATAAGGAATAATCATCATAAAACCATCACACATGTTAGGTTTAAATTCATATATCTATCAGGTTGTGAACTATCGGCGTTCGTTGTGTATGTTAGGTTTAAATTCATATAACTATCTGATTGTGAGCTATCAGCGTCCGTTGTATATGTTAGGTTTAAATTCCTATAACTATCAGGTTATGAACTATCAGCGTTCGTTGTGTCATTGGATAACCATGTACCATCTTTTGATCTGTAGCGAGTCTAAAACTGCCGTCAAAATTGGAGAAAATTTGAATATCAACTGTGTAGCCCTACATATCATTTGTCTAATGTCTTAACATACACAGAAATTGAAAGGAAATTAAAAAGGATAAAACTATCAAAATCACAAACTTAATACAGAAAACAAATCATTTACCTTGCAACAATCGATTGATTAACTTACCAATCAGGAAATCAATCATGCATAAATCAATCGAATTCGTAAAATCTATGATTAAATAAAACACATTCGGATATTATAGCCATGATCAATAAATCGATCAGTCCATTAATCAATAATCACATGTGACCCGGAACTTTGATGGTGATTATATTGCAATGGTGATGATGATAGTGGTGTGGTGATGGTGATGGTGATCGTGATGATGTTAGTGATTATAATAATGATGGTGATGATGATGGTGTAGGTGATGGTGTTGATGATGGTGTTAGTGATGATGATGGTAATGGTAGTGATGGTGATAATGATGATGATGATGATAATGATGGTGGTGATGGTGGTGATGGTAATAATGGTGATGATGATGATGATGATGATGATGATGATGATGATGATGATGATGATGATGATGATGATGATGATGATGATGATGATGATGATGATGATGATGATGATGATGTTGATGGTAATGATGATGATGGTGATGGTGGTGATGGTGATCGTGATGGTGATTGTGATGGTAATGATGGTGGAAATGGTGGTGATGGTGATGGCGGTGATGATAGTGATGGTGGTGATGATGGTGATGATAGTGATGGTGGTGATAATGGTAATGGTGATGGTGATGATGGTGATGATGATGATGATGATGATGATGGTGATGATCATGATGTTTGGTTGAGTTTAGTGGCTGACTTTGTTTTCCTTTGACATGGCGCTAGTAAAGGCCAGTTTGCCTTACTCATAAAAGTAACGAAAGAGGAAAAAACCAGACTTTGAAATAGAAGAAAGCTGGAAGGGATTAAATTTTAAAGCCATATCGAAAGTATTATGAATGGATAATTATTATACTGGTAAAAAGCAGCTTTTCTTCCAGGTTTTCCACCTCAATTGTAAAACATCAACACAGTTCAAGTCGTGACAGGCATGTACTTAACTTTACAGAATTGGTTTTAGTGTTTATGTAAAGACTCTAAGCATATTTCAAAACTGTACACGGCCGCGCTAGATTTCCCCAATAAAAAAGATTGAATTGAAACGTAGTGACATTAAGCATGAATAAACCGAAAACTAAGCCAGTTCCCGGTGCACATCTCTCTCTCTCTCTCTCTCTCTCTCTCTCTCTCTCTCTCTCTCTCTCTCCCCCCGTCTCTCTTTCTCTATCTATCTCTCTCTCTCTCACTTTCTCTCTCTCTCCTTCACCACTCTACCTTCCTCTTTCCTTCTTTCTTTATCTCTCTTAGTTATGTACACACCCCAGCATACACCCTCCACCCTTCCCCCTCTAATTGGTTACCTGCTCCATGTCGCACTCCCTGAACCAGATCTACAGGCGGAGAAGATTCAACCCAAACCACCTAAACCACCCCGAGCCACCCCAGGCCTGGCACTCGAGGCTCGGCTTATCAATAACTTTGAGCGTTGTTTTTTTTTTCACCCTTTGGCTGCTCCAGGCGCACTAGTTAGGTCATTATCATAACTCTATTAATTCTGTTTCGGTGATGGAGTAGAACAATACAACTTTTTATGCCTAATTTTATTCTCCAGTCCAGGTTCAAGAGTTTGTCATGAATGAAAAAAGAAAGTTAGCAATACTCGTTAGGCTTGGAAGTGTGTTTGTAGTGATATATCCATCCTTTGACGCACTTGTGAGATAACACTCAGCACATAGAGAAGAATGTAAAAACAGATAGTAATAATCAACTATTTAACACGGAGAATATATTTTAGTTATTTTTTGTTTTTTTTCTTTTTCAATTTATGTTTAATCAAATATTAACCAATAACACAGGAAATGTAAAAATAGGCTTGCAGCTTTTGTTTTTCTTGTTACCATAGTAACTTTCTGTCAAAATTTATACAACAATAAACTTCTGGATTATTCCCCCTGGTTATTACTGATCCAGGCTGACACCTCAATCCTTCTCGATAATTCTTCCTGGTTATACTGATCCTGGCTGATGCGTCGATCCTTCTCGATTATTCCCCCTGGTTATTACCGATCCAGGCTGACACCTCGATCCTTCTCGATAATTCTTCCTGGTTATACTGATCCTGGCTGACACCTCAATCCTTCTCGATAATTCTTCCTGGTTATACTGATCCTGGCTGACACCTCAATCCTTCTCGATAATTCTTCCTGGTTATACTGATCCTGGCTGACACCTCAATCCTTCTCGATAATTCTTCCTGGTTATACTGATCCTGGCTGACACCTCAATCCTTCTCGATAATTCTTCCTGGTTATACTGATCCTGGCTGACACCTCAATCATTCTCGATAATTCTTCCTGGTTATACTGATCCTGGCTGATACCTCGATCCTTCTCGATAATTCTTCCTGGTTCTACTGATCCTGGCTGACACCTCAATCCTTCTCGATAATTCTTCCTGGTTATACTGATCCTGGCTGATACCTCGATCCTTCTCGATTATTCTTTCTGGTTATACTGATCCAGGCTTACACCTCGATCCTTCTCGATTATTCCCCCTGGTTAATACTGATCCAGGCTGATAATTTCGATCCTTGGCTCGACGAAATTTTCTTTGCGCTAAGACAACTCATCAAACTCTGCCCCCCGCCAACATCATGCCAAGTGGTGTCAACGTGTCAAACGGACTAGCCAGTCTTGGGGTTTGTCTGCCTTAGTCAATGCGGCGTCTGTGGCTGAGATGACGACACTGCTGTAAGGTTTCAGCTGCTCCGCCAATAGTCCACACTCCAGTAAAAGATAAAACCGGATTTGGCTCCTGTTTTCTACTTGAGGTTAACAGAAGGTTTTGACTCTATCAGTATTCCTTATACATTGGTGTAGAACATTATACGTCAATATTCCTTATGATATTTTTTTAGAACATTGTCAACTCCTTCAAATTCCAAATGGTGTTAACATATCAAAAATGTATTTATGTTTCACATGGTGTTATTATAGAACATTATCGACTCCATCAATGTTCCAATGACATTAATATACAAAATTATCGACTCCGCCAATTGTTTACATGACATTAACATAGAACATTATTGACTCCATCAATTTTCCCAGAGTACATTTTTTTTTCTAAGACCCCTCCACTATTCCAGCTTAGCATTATTTAGAGTAACTCTGTGGGCGGGATGTATTTACAGAAGCAGTAAGATGCATTGTTTGTTGCCCCCCCCCCCCCCCACCCCCGTCTTGTCCGCGTAAGGCTAGAAGATGACAAGTTTGAGATTTTCTGAAAGATAGAGATGACCTTTGTTGTTTTTCTTTAGTACGGAAAATTTTTTAACTCTTGGAACTAAAAGAAAGGAATAAAAAAATACATAAAATTTTGAAGAAAAATCAGAAGGAAGAAAAAAAAAGAAAAATCGAAAAAAAAAAATGAAATGAAAGGCGCGCTTGGGCCGGCTGTTGAGTGAAGCGCGAATCAGCCATCATCAGGAACCCCACGCCTCGCTTGTCTCCCCTTGCACTGGTTGGCGTGGAACTCTCCTCAATCTGAGGGAACAAAGCATGCCCTGGTTGGCCGAGCTCCACAACCTGGTACAATTTACAAGTCCACATTCCTCCCTTTTTCATCTTTCTTTCTTTCTATCTCGCTCCCTCTATTCCTCTCTTTCTACCACTATGTTTTTATGTGCCCTTCTTTCTCGCTCTCTCTCTCTCTCTCTCTCTGTGTTTTTCTCTCTCCTTCTTTCTCGCTCTCTTACTCTCTCTCTCTCTCTCCGTCTCTCTCTCTGTTTTTTCTCGCTCTCTCTCTTCCTGTTTCTCTCGCTCTCTCTCTATCTCTCTTTGTTTTTCTCGCTCCTTCTTTCTCTCTCTCTCTCTCTCTCTCTCTCTCTCTCTCTTTCTGTTTTTCTCTCTCCTTCTTTATCGCTCTCTTTCTCTCTGTTTTTCTCTCGCGTTATTTCTCTCTCTCTCCTTCTTTCTCCCTCTGTCGCTATCTTTTTCTCTCCTTTTTCTTCCTCTCTTTCTCTGTTTTCTCCTCTCTATGTTTCTATCTCCTTTACTCTGTCTCCCTTCCTCTCTTCTTCTCTTTTTCCTCCTCCCTCTCTGTTTCGATCTGTCTTTCCTCCTCTCTTTCTCTCCATCTTACTTTTCCTCTCTCTCCCTCAGTGTCTCCCACTCTCTCTTTCTCTCGCTCCCTTTCCCTTATCCCCACCTTCCCCAGCCCCCTCTCGATCTCCTCTCTACCAAAAGCTTTACATTTCCGTTTTACTAACTGTACAGTTTACCACGCCATGCGATCTCGTCTTCTTCTGATTTTAAAAATTTTGCCCAGTCATATAATGAATGTTGAGAAAGAGAGCGGGGGGGAAAGAGAGAGAGAGAGAGAGAGAGATAGATAGATAGAGAGAGAGAGAGAGAGAGAGAGAGAGAGAGAGAGAGAGAGAGAGAGAGAGAGAGAGAGATAGAGAGAGAGAGTGGCAAAGGAAATCAATAGTTATTTATTGTCGGAACTCCATAGTAATGCTTTAATGTGATAATTGAGAACTAAATAATGTTTTTAAACTTTCTAGTGAAAATTGCTTCTGGTTTCCTATCATTATAATATTATTGTGTGAGTGGAAAAAACAAAAAGTTTCAGCAACAGTTACCGTTCTTGAGTGTCACAGAAAGGAAGAATTGGAAACAGTGAATTTCCTCCCAGGTTCTGACCAGGTCCTGCACGGCCCAGAAAATGTTTTCAAAAATGAAGTGAGATTAGAGTTTCTGGTCGCCTTCTTGATCAAGGTTTCCAGTTTTTCCGATTTTCCATTTTTCTCTTCCAATATTCGGAAATTGCGAGAGAGATTCCTACGCAAGTTTCTTTTCGTCTTTGTGGTCATGTCTCAAATCAAAGTACTTGGAATTTGTTCCTCTTTTCTTTTCTTTTCTTTTCTTTCTCTTATTTTCTGAACCTTGAAATGTCAGTAGTGCAAGTCTGAGTTTTTTGGCTCCTGCTAAGATTTTTAAACCGAGAAACAGAAATGGGCATTTGTTGTGGGATGGGCTTGGGTGATAATCTAAAAAATCAGTGTTGATCATAGAGCTGGCATAATCAACTCACTCAAAATTCAAAATCAGTCTTTCGCAATAACACTTAACGTCCATGTCTGTCTTTGTGTCTGTCTGTCTGTCTCTGCTCTGTCTCTCTCTGTCTCTCTCTCACTTTCTCTCCCTCTCTCTCTCTCTGTGTCTCTTTTCCCCTATCTCTTTGCTCTCCTCTTTCCCCTCACTTAGAAAACCCTCCCTCTCCGCCCCCATTCCTTCTTGGTCTATTTCCACCGACGCTTTCCCCTCGCATAAAAATTCTTTAGTTAAGAACAAAATGTTGCAATACATGAGAGAAGAGAAACAGAGAAATTAAAAAAGGTTTGAGCATTGTAAGAGAACGTCCTCTCTAAGACAGTGATCCTCACGTCCCTCCCCCTCCCCCTTTCCCCCTTGTCGAGTATCTTTCTCTCCTGTGTTTTTTTTTTTCCTCAACTAAAAGAGCGTGCGATAAGAAAACTCCTGAAAGAGTTGGACAATCGGGGATCCCCGGTGACAGTGAGATCCCAGATTAATTCAGTTGGTCACGCGATCTGGCTGCGGATGTCCAGTCTTGATGAGATGGACACAGGTCTCGAAAAAGACCTGTTAAGGGCAATATTCTGGGGCTTCGTCTGGCTTTCTGGATTGCTGTTTCTTTTACACGGGTGAGCATTAGGGTTAGGGTTAGGGCTAGGGTTAGTGTAAGGGTTAGTGTCAGGATTAGGGTTAGGGTTAGCGTCAGAAATTAGATTAGGGTTAGCGTTAGGGTTCGGGTTGGCGTCAGAGTGAGGAGAAAACAGGGTCGCCCCCACAAGATCGCACGCCCAAAAACATTCCAGAAAATAAGGAGGAAACTGAATTTTTTGAGCAGCAATGACGAGTAACAAGAGAAAATAATTTGACAAAATAATAAAAGAAACCAAGAAGTGGCTCATGTCTTCAAATTTTTCCTTATTTTCTGTTTTAAGTGTATCTCCTCTGAGTATTCTCTTTTAATTGCTGTTATTTCTTGTTGCTTTTCCAACTCAAATCGTGTCTCCATTTCTAGTGAGTCGCATGCCGCTCTTATCGTAATTGATTTGTTTTCTCGCATCTAATGCCTTCCTATAATCTTTTCAATAGTAAGAAACAAAAAAAAAATTTTAAACGTTTTTTAAAAGATAAATGTTTGTAACCGTCTTTGAAATTCTAAGATAGAAAAGAATGAATTGATTTTCACGTTACGGATGTTTCGATACTCTCTGATTTGGATTTTCTCTCTCTCTCTCTCTCTCTCTCTCTCTCTCTCTCTCTCTCTCTCTCTCTCTCTCTTCCTCTCAGTATTACTTTAGACAAACCTGAAACTTTTGTGTACATAGAACATTTTGTGGCAATGGCTTTAAACTTATTTGGTTTTGTTAAGAAGTCAGCGTTTATTCACAGCAAAAACTTTAAGGATATTTTCATTTCTTAACATTTTATTTTTTTATTTGTTGAGTTTTCTCACATCGGCCGCGTGTATTTTCCACAACCGGATATTTTCTTGGACCGAATATTCCCGCTATATTTACGGCAAGCTGTACTCAGAGCGTCACGATCGAGCAGTTCTAACCGGAAATAAAAAAAAACTTCGCTTGCCTGGTCCCGACAAACATCGTTCTCGAGGTTTGGTGTCCTTTAGAAAATTTCTACCGTTTCTGATTTGTCCCCAAAACTGTTCAGTGCTTGAAGCCAAACAACAAACATCTTGACGGATTCAACACAACTTGATCTCCCTCTATTTGAAATGATATTTTAGACGATGATATTGTGAACTATTTTCTTAACGGCTTAGAGTCGTTTTGCCACGGTAGAAATCCCCCACATGTTGGCAGGCAGCGGATAAAATATTCTGTCAGCCTTAGATGCTCTATCTGAAATCTGCAGACTTTCTGTTTGAGTGAGTTGTTACTCACAAGAATTTTTTTATGCTGATGAGCTATACACTCAAGCACATTTTACATGGCTTTCTAAGAAAATAAATGCAATGTTTTTGTTTCCTTTGCTACTGTGGTTGTCGCGTCACTTGATACTAAACTTATTTAGTGATTCAGTGATGAGACGAGGGGAGAGATCATCAGATGGTAAGGCCACTACAGACTGCGTCTAACCATATTCTATTCATCGCAACACTGCGACTTGTTCAATCTTGTGGGTTACTATGGTAACCGATGTACCTGTGTATCAGTGACATATCATACGTGACCGTAAATTCAGTTTCGTATTTAAATTGATTTCACCCGCTGATTTTATTTTTTACCGGGAATCAGAAATAAGAAAAAACAAGTCTCTTCATCACTTTCTTTATGTTTGACTTTCCCAAATCTGTGCTCTGTTCTTTCCCCAAAATATCAAAACAGTTCTATCAAATATAAAAGAGTTGTTCTTAATTTTTTAGTGGAATACTATTCCCTGAATTTTTTTTTTTAATTTGCCACAAGATCGAAATGCTGAAGCATTTTTTCTGTTTTGTTTTTTGTCATGCTAATTGGTCATGATATATATATATATATATATATGTTTGTATATATATATATATATATATATATATATATATATATATATATATATATATATATGTATCTATTTATATGTGTGTGTGTGTAAATGTGCTGGGTTCATTATATCAAAGAGAATGACGTCCCCATCAGTTGTTGTTGTTTTTTTTTTTGAAGACTGTAACAGAATCAGAGTTCCTTTCTTCTCAGCACTCCGAGTCAGTGGTGTGTGCCTTATGTGTGTATATGTGAGTGTTTGTGTGTGTGAATCTGAGGTCTGTGGAGACCTGGTGCAGGAGAGAGAGAAAGAGAGTGAGAGAGAAACAAGGAGATAGAGGGAGAGAGATGGAGGGAGAATGAGCAAGGTGGAGAAAGAGAAAGAGAGAGAGAGAAGAGAGAGAGAAGGAGAGTGTGAGAGAGAGAGGGGGTGAGAGAAAGGGGAAGAGAGAAAGAAAGAGAGAGAGAGAGAGAGAGAGAGAGAGAGAGAGAGAGAGAGAGAGAGAGAGATAGGGAGGGAGAGGGGGGAAGAGAGAGGCAGAAAAACAGAAAGACAGGAAGAAACAACGTGAGAACTTAAAAGGTAACGAGAGCTAAGAGCGAAAAAAATGTGGAAGGTTGGAAGCAAAATAGTAAATTGTGAGTCTGAAGGAATGCACCATTGGTCGAGGTAGGGGCGCAGTGGAAGGGGGGGGGGAAGAAGAGTGGGCGGGGAGGGGGGGGAAAGGAGGGGTAACGCCATACAGACCGATTGATCATGCATACAAGATCGTTGTCAGTTTTGCTCAAGTGGCTCTAGCTTCGTGTTTTATTACTTCTCTTCCTTGCTTGGGTCTCAACAATCTTGTTAATAATCCAAACTGAAGGTGGCATTGAATCAATGAGAAAGAGATATGAAAAGAGTCAATGAACAAAAAAGGTAGGGAAGAGGAGAATGGGTAATAAGAAATGATAGGGGAAGAGGTGAAACGGGAACAGGAAAAGAGTATGGAAAAAATATTAAAAAGAAAGTGTCCAGAGAGAGAGAAAGAGAGAGGTAGTATAGAAAAATCAACCACAAACCCAGATCTAGCTCGAGACCGACAAAAAAGACGAAAGACGTGGAAACATAACAAAAGATACACTGAACAGGCTCCCCCTCTCTTTCTCTTTAACACCAACACCACCAACACCAATAACAACAACAACAACAACGACAACAACAACAAAAGCAACAACAACAACAACAACAACAACATTATTTTACAGAACTGGTGGGATGTATTCCTACAACATAAAGAAATAATATTAAAAATACTGTTTTGTGATACATCATCGCACAATAAAGAAAACATTAAAAAACAAACCAGTTGAGTTCTGCCCTAACAGAAGTATATTCTCTGCTACTCACCCACATACACATTCTATGGATTACGCAAAACTGGCGAAGAAAATAAAAAAAAAAATGAAAAGTGTACAAAATTGTATGCAAATAGAAAATGTTATGAATAAAACAATAAATGTCAAGTAAACAGATTTAAACAACAAAAAAGGGGCTTAAAACATTTTTTTTTCCATTATGAACTTTTCGTCTTTAAGGCACGTTTGTTCAGACATTTTTCCCCTCTGTTGAGTTAATCTTTCCCGACCTGAATTTCTTGAAAAGATCAAAATACCGATGGTTGGGTTTTTTCTTCTTGTCAGCAATGGCCTTGTAGTCCAAGTCTCGAAGTATTTCCTTCCGGTATCCATGAGAGTTGAGGGTTGGTCACTCTGAACGAGTTGATAAACTTCTCTCAGATTCTTGTCCAAATCTTGTCATGGTGCGCAGTTCTCCGATACCAGGACAAGGGAGAAAAACTGATGGGAACAAACTGATGTGAATGTATAGCTAGCTTTTCTCTGTCTGTCTCTGAAGATAATCAGCTTTTCTCTTTCTCTTTGTCTGTCTCTGTGTGTCTCTGTGTGTCTCTGTGTGTATCTGTGTGTCTCTACCTTTCTCTGTGTGTTTTTATCTATGTCTATTTGTTTGTCTAGGCGTATGTCTCTGTGTGACTCCATCTGCCACTGTCTGTCTCTTTGTGTATTTCTCCAATACCAAAATAGGGAGAACAACTTGATGTGAATACAGAGCCAGCTTTTCTTTTCATCTATTTCTGTCTCTGCCTGTCTTTATGTCTCTGTCTCTCTCTTTTTCTTTTCGTTTCTTTTTCTAGCTCATATCTAGTTTGTTGCATAATTTTTGCCTCAGCTAACTTAACGTATGACATGCTAATTTTGTCTCCCCCTTCCCCCCCCTTTTTTTACCCCCTCCTTTCCAGTTATCGTTCTCTGTGCCAGTCAGGATTCTGTCCGAGAGATTATGATAAAGGCACACGAGCTCAACTTTGACAATGGAGAATATGTGTTCTTTAACATTGACCTATTCAGCAGGTGAGTTGACGACGTAAAATAATATGTTCTTCAACATTGACCTCTTTAGCAGGTGAGTTGACGACGTAACATTATGTATTCTTCAACAATGACCTCTTTAGCAAGTGAGTTGACGACGTAAAATAATGTATTCTTCAACAGTGATCTCTTTAGCATTAGCAGGTGAGTTGACGACGTAAAATAATATGTTCTTCAACATTGACCTCTTTAGCAGGTGAGTTGACGACGTAGAATAATATATTCTTCAACAGTGACCTTTTCGCAGGTGAGTTGACGGCGTAAAATAATGTATTCTTCAACAGTGACCTCTTTAGCAGGTGAGTTGACGACGTAGAATAATATATTCTTCAACAGTGACCTTTTCGCAGGTGAGTTGACGGCGTAAAATAATGTATTCTTCAACAGTGACCTCTTTAGCAGGTGAGTTGTCGACGTAAAATAATGTATTCTCCAACAGTAACCTCTTCAACAGGTGAGTTGACGACGGAGGCGCAACATATAAGTATATAATTATCGTGATTGTACCAGAAGCAAAACAATAAGAGTTAAATTATCTACTATCAAAGTATCCTGGAACACACAAGGGTGCCTGCAAGAAAAAAGATACTAACTTAATGAAAAACACTAACATAAATTTGGAAACTATTGGGCAAAATTAGAAAATCCGAAAGTCATGTTTTACTGGCTTTACTGCAAGCCAAATGACTCAATATCAATACTGAAATATTACAAACAAACTGACTCTACTGAACTGTTATATTAAGCCAACTGACTCAGTTATAATGCTGAGATGTTACAAACCAACTGACTCAGTGACAATGCTGAACTATTAGAAGCCAACTGACTCAGTGACAATGCTGAGATGTTATAAGCCAACTGACTCAGTGACAATGCTGAACTGTTATGAGCCAACCGACTCAGTTATAATGCTGAACTGTTATAAGTCAACTGACTCAGTAACAATGCTGAAATGTTATGAGCCAACTGCCTCAGTTACAATGCTGAATTGTTATAAGCCAACTGACTCAGTTACAATGCTGAACTGTTAAGTTGTGTTCGACATTTGAGATTTTTGATTTTCTGCGCCAGGAAAACTGATCGTACAAAGGGATTTCAACAAAACTACAAAGCAGAAAGAAAAACATTCAACAAACACTTGGAAATGATAGTTTGTTTTTGTTTGTTTCTCAGTTTGATTTGCGAAACATACAATGAAATGCCAAGATTGAGTTGATTTTTTTTGTTCCTTTTTATTCCTTTTCATCTCAAGTAGTTCAAGCTTTAGAGCCAGTCAGACACAAAATCTTCCAAAACTTGGGGCTTCAATCGAAAGTCGACTTGACAAATCGCCACGTCTCTTTGGGTTATTTAAAAAACAAATCATTGCGTCTCTTTGGGTGTTATTTACGAAACAAACCGCCACGTTTCTTTGGCTTGTATTTACTAAATGAATCACCACGTTTCTTTGAGTGTTATTTACAAAACGAATCGCCACGTCTCTTTGGGTTATTTAAAAAACAAAACACTACGTCTCTTTGGGTGTTATTTACGAAAGAAATCGCCACGTTTCTTTGGCTTTTATTTATAAAATAAATCACTGCGTTTCTTTGCGTGTTATTTACAAAACGAATCGCCACGTCTCTTTGGGTTATTTAAAGAACAAATCATTACGTCTCTTTGGGTATTATTTATAAAATAAATCACTGCGTTTCTTTGGGTGTTATTTATAAAAGGAATCGCCACGTCTCTTTGGCTTTTATTTATAAAAAATATCACTGCGTTTCTTTGGGTGTTATTTATAAAACGAATCGCCACGTCTCTTTGGCTTTTAGTTATAAAATAAATCACTGCGTTTCTTTGGGTATTATTTATAAAACGAATCGCCACGTCTCTTTGGCTTTTATTTATAAAATAAATCACTGCGTTTCTTTGGGTGTTATTTGTAAAACGAATCGCCACGTCTCTTTGGCTTTTATTTATAAAATAAATCACTGCGTTTCTTTGGGTGTTATTTACGAAAAGAACTGCTACATTTCTTTTGGTGTTATTCACGAAACGAATCGCTACCAATCTCCACGTCTCCTTGGGTGTTATTAACGAAACAAAATGTCACGATTTTATATTATTCAAAGACTATGGAACAAAAAAGCACTTAGTTTAAAAAAGAAAAACACGATTGTTTTTTTCTTTTTTTTATTGCAAAAAGTTCTCACCATCCCCCTCCGTCATGCAATAACAATAAAATTAATATCATTAATTTTTCTCTGGGGTTAGATCTACTAATAAAATGTTTTCTTTCGAAGTGAGGGAAGTAATTTATAAAGGAACATGTTCAAGAAATCAAGATTGAATGAAACTGAAATCGTGGACGAGAAAGATATACTTTGTGGTTGCTATGGTAACGATATCCATTGTAAGTATTTTTTTTTAAATCGTATCGGTCATATAACCCTAAATTGCATGAAGTTGCGCAAGGCAGTTAAAATGAATAATCTAGCTAAAATTCTTTTTTTTTCCCTCGTCAATAACATTTTTCAGTATTTTAGCCTATTCGATTATTATTATTTATAGTTCACTCACTATTTATTTTTTATTATCTATGTGTTTTTATCCCTGACTGCCAGTCTCTTCCTCCAAGCTGACTCTCTGTATCTGACTCTTTTTTTCTATGTCTCTCTGTCTCTCTGTCTCTCTATCCATCTGTCTTTCTCTCTTTCTCTCAGACTTTCTCTCTCTATCTCTCTCTATGTCTCTCTGTCTCCCTCTCTATATCTTTGTCTCTCTATCTATCTCCTCTGTCTCTCTGAATATTTCTGCCTTTCTCTATTTTTCTATCTCTCTGTCTTCCTCTCTCCCTCTGTCTCTATCTATTTATTTTTTTTCTCTCTGTCTCTCTCTCTATCTTTCTCTATCTCTCTATGTCTCTCTTTCTTTCTCTGTCTCTCTCCCTATCTCCTATCTCTCTCTCAATCTCTGTCTCTCTCTATCTCTCTCAGTCACTCTCACTCTCTCTCTATCTCTCTCTGTCTCTCTCCCTATCTCCTGTCTCTCTCAATTTCCGTCTCTCTCTATCCGTCTCAGCCACTCTCACTGTCTCTCTCTCACTCTCTCTCTGTCTCTCTATCTCTCTCAGTCACTCTCACTGCCTACAAGGCTACCAGCTGCGAGGTGAGAGACTCTGCCCAAGACCATCTAATGGCCTCTAATAGTTTTTAATATCCTAATTCTGTTTTAATGGCGGCTGCGAGGAGACCACACAGCTCAGAACAATCGTTCATTTAACGCATGTTGTTTTTGTTTTGTTTTTTTCTCCTGCACAGTTGAGTAGCAATCATTTCCTGTTGCCATTAATGCCAGCATCAACGGTTTTTTAACGGCTATTCCTATTTCTCTAGATAATGAGCAGTTTATTTTCAAGCGCGTGAGAGAACGTATCAAACTAGTTAAAAAAATATTACTAATTGATCATGGTGCAAGCGTCTAGATAAACAACACCCCATGATACAAGCGGAGCTTCAAAATAAATAACACTTCGGGATGGATGTAAACTACAGAGATACACAGCACCTCATAACACATGACAAAATCAAAAGATAAATGATACGTGATGAGGCCAAAAGATAAATAGCACATCATAATAGATGATGAGATTAAAAGATAAAATGCATATCATTATACATGTTGAAACCAAAAGAAACTAAATAGCCCACGATATATGAAGGAACCGAAACATCTATTGATTAATTATGGAAGTAAAAGGAAAAAAAAAAACATCTCGTAACACATGAATGAAACAATAGATTAATAACATCCCATGATTCATGAAGGTGTCAGGAGGTAGACAACACACCACGGTAAATGAAGGAGTGGGAAAGAGACAACACACCATGGCACATGAAGGATTTAGAGATAGACATTATACCACAGTACATGAAGGATTTAGAGATAGACATTATACCACAGTACATGAAGGAGTTAGAGATAGACATTATACCACAGTACATGAAGGAGTTAGAGATAGACATTATACCACAGTACATGAAGGAGTTAGAGATAGACATTACACCACAGTACATGAAGGAGTTAGAGATAGACATTATATCATGGCACATGAAGGAGTTAGAGATAGACATTACACCACAGCACATGAAGGAGTTAGAGATAGACATTACACCACAGTACATGAAGGAGTTAGAGATAGACATTACACCACAGTACATGAAGGAGTTAGAGATAGACATTACACCACAGTACATGAAGGAGTTAGAGATAGACATTACACCACAGTACATGAAGGAGTTAGAGATAGACATTACACCACAGTACATGAAGGAGTTAGAGATAGACATTACACCACAGTACATGAAGGAGTTAGAGATAGACATTACACCACAGTACATGAAGGAGTTAGAGATAGACATTACACCACAGCACATGAAGGAGTTAGAGATAGACATTACACCACAGCACATGAAGGAGTTAGAGATAGACATTACACCACAGTACATGAAGGAGTTAGAGATAGACATTACACCACAGTACATGAAGGAGTTAGAGATAGACATTACACCACAGTACATGAAGGAGTTAGAGATAGTGCTATCACAGCACATGAAGGAGTTAGAGATAGACATTACACCACAGTACATGAAGGAGTTAGAGATAGACATTATATCATGGCACATGAAGGAGTTAGAGATAGACATTATATCATGGCACATGAAGGAGTTAGAGATAGACATTACACCACAGCACATGAAGGATTTAGAGATAGACATTACACCACAGTACATGAAGGATTTAGAGATAGACATTACACCACAGTACATGAAGGAGTTAGAGATAGACATTACACCACAGTACATGAAGGAGTTAGAGATAGACATTATATCATGGCACATGAAGGAGTTAGAGATAGACATTACACCACAGTACATGAAGGATTTAGAGATAGACATTACACCACAGTACATGAAGGAGTTAGAGATAGACATTACACCACAGCACATGAAGGAGTTAGAGATAGACATTACACCACAGCACATGAAGGAGTTAGAGATAGACATTACACCACAGTACATGAAGGAGTTAGAGATAGACATTACACCACAGTACATGAAGGAGTTAGAGATAGACATTACACCACAGTACATGAAGGAGTTAGAGATAGACATTACACCACAGTACATGAAGGAGTTAGAGATAGACATTACACCACAGTACATGAAGGAGTTAGAGATAGACATTATACCACAGTACATGAAGGAGTTAGAGATAGACATTATACCACAGTACATGAAGGAGTTAGAGATAGACATTATATCATGGCACATGAAGGAGTTAGAGATAGACATTACACCACAGTACATGAAGGAGTTAGAGATAGACATTATACCACAGTACATGAAGGAGTTAGAGATAGACATTATACCACAGTACATGAAGGAGTTAGAGATAGACATTATACCACAGCACATGAAGGAGTTAGAGATAGACATTATACCACAGCACATGAAGGAGTTAGAGATAGACATTATACCACAGTACATGAAGGAGTTAGAGATAGACATTATACCACAGTACATGAAGGAGTTAGAGATAGACATTATACCACAGTACATGAAGGAGTTAGAGATAGACATTATACCACAGTACATGAAGGAGTTAGAGATAGACATTACACCACAGTACATGAAGGAGTGAGGAGATAGACAACACATCATTTCGCGAGAAGGAGTGAGGAGATAGACAACACACCACTTTGCGAGAAAGAGTGAGGAGATAGACAACACATCATGGTACAAGAAGGAGTTACGATGTAGACAACACACCATGATACATAAAGGAGTGAGGATATAGATAGCACACCATGATAGACAACACACTATGGGAAATGCAGGAGTTGGCAGATAGACAGTACATCATGGTACGTGAAGGAGTGAAGATATAGACAATTCATAATGGTGCATTAAGGAGTGAGGAGATAGACAACACACCATGGTAAATGAAGGAGTGAGGAGATAGACAGCACATCATGGTACATGAAGGAGTGAGGAGATAGACAACACATCATGGTACATGAAGGAGTGAGGAGATAGACAACACATCATGGTACATGAAGGAGTGAGGAGATAGACAGCACATCATGATACAAGAAGGAGTGAGGAGATAGACAGCACATCATGATACATGAAGGAGTGAGGAGATAGACAGCACATCATGATACAAGAAGGAGTGAGGAGATAGACAGCACATCATGATACAAGAAGGAGTGAGGAGATAGACAGCACATCATGGTAAGTGAAGGAGTGAGGAGATAGACAACACACCATGGTAAGTGAAATAGTGAGGAGATAAATAACACATCATGGCACATGAAGGAGTGAGGAGATAGACAACACACCATGGTAAGTGAAGGAGTGAGGAGATATACAACACATCATGGTACATGAAGGAGTGAGGACATGGACACATCATGGTAAGTGAAGGAGTGAGGAGATAGACAGCACATCATGGTAAGTGAAGGAGTGAGGAGATAGACAGCACATCATGGTACATGAAGGAGTGAGGAGATAGACAGCACATCATGGTACATGAAGGAGTGAGGAGATAGACAGCACATCATGGCACATGAAGGAGTGAGGAGATAGACAGCACATCATGGTATATGAAGACAACACACCATAGTGTATGAAGGAGTGAGGAGATAGACAGCACATCATGGTACATGAAGGAGTGAGGAGATAGACAGCACATCATGTCACATGAAGGAGTGAGGAGATAGACAGCACATCATGGTACATGAAGACAACACACCATAGTGTATGAAGGAGTGAGGAGATAGACAGCACATCATGGTACATGAAGACAACACACCATAGTGTATGAAGGAGTGAGGAGATAGACAGCACATCATGGTACATGAAGACAACACACCATAGTGTATGAAGGAGTGAGGAGATAGACAACACACCATGTCACATGAAGGAGTGAGGAGATAAACAACACATTATGATTCTAGAAGAGCAAGGAAATAACTATACAACACCCCATGATACAAAGAATCAGGAGAGAAACAACACATTGATATAAGGAGTAAGGAGATTTACTCATCTCTCTCTCCCACTGTCTCCCTCTCTCTCTTTCTCTCTATCTCTCTTTTCTCTTATGTCTTTCTCTTTCTATCTCTCTTTATCTCCATCCGTCACCGGTAACTACTTTCACCACATTCTCAGGCCCAGTTTAGCCCAAAAGAATCTTTTTTTTACCTGTCTCTCTACTCCTCCTCGAACTACTTCATCAATATTTAGCTTTATATTGCTATCTCTATAAGTGTGTCGCCGCCTCTCTTACAGCTACAACCATTAAGATTAACTATCTCGATTGTTGATTTCTCAAGCCACAACGCCACAGTGCGACCCTGGTTCCGCCCTAACGACACAGCCACCAGAAACGCCGCGGCCAGGAAGGCCTACGAGAGTTTGATGACCGTGACCTTGAGACAACCAACCAGCCCCAAGTACAAGCAGTTCTCTAAAGCCGTGAAGGCCAAGGCCGCCAAGATCTACCCGAACTTTACTTACGGTGATGAGGAGGTACACGGCACATTTTAGGGATTTTGTTTCCTACAACTTAGTTAAAGCAGTGCCAATGCTTTCTAGGTTTAAAAAAAATTAACAAGTTGAACAGATTTCTTGAAGGACTAGTGCATCAACTCATGTTGTAATCCTAATCTTTGAAAGTCCACAGCTTAAGAGATTTCTTGAAGGACTAGTGCATCAACTCATGTTGTAATCCTAATCTTTCAAAGCCCACAGATGAAAATATTTCTTGTAGGACTAGTACATCAACTCATGTTATATTCCTAATCTTTGAAAGCCCACAGATGAAAAGATTTCTTGTAGGACTAGTGCATCAACTCATGTTGTAATCTTAATCTTTGAAAGCCCACAGCTTAAGAAATTTCTTGAAGGTCTAGTACATCATCTCATGTTGTAATCCTAATCTTTGGAAGTCCACAGCTGAATAGATTTCTTGAACACTAAATGTTCCTATCTGTGAACTTCTCCAGGTGAACAGTTTTGTCGGGGCGTTCTACGACGCTGTGATCCTGTATGCTCACGCCCTGAACGAGACGATAGAGGCTGGGGGAAACGTCTCAGATGGAATCAACATCACTAGGAGAATGTGGAATCGAACCTTTGAAGGTAGAAGTACAACTGGAATCTGTTATCTTCTCGTCCAACCGAAGCTTCCTAGAGATAGAGACAAGGATTGGGGGGGGGGTGGGAAGAGAGTTGAGAGAGGGATTAGAGACAGGCGATGTTTGAGAGGGAGAGGCTTGGGAAACACATTAAGGAAGGACATGAAGTGAAGCGTCAATAAAGATGGTGTCATGGACCGATGCGGGCAGAGAGGCAGGAGAATGTGAGAGACACAATAATGTTAGTTTTGTAAGAGAGATGCAGAAAAACATGGGCGAAGGGGAAAATAGCATAAGACATATAGAGAACTGTTAGCGGAACTTTTTGTCCGGTATCTAGAAGTTCCGAATTGTTTAAGATATCTGAGATATATGCGGGCAACAATGCTTGTCTCATGTTTGTTTCTAAGTGTAATTCATAGTACTACAAGTGGTAAACCGTTTTATAAAGACTGTGCAAGCTTTCCTACTTGCTTTTTCCCCATTGTTTTCAGCCCCTTGTTCGTTCTGCGTAACTTTAATGTCAAAATTGTTCAATAGTACAAAATGGCATTTTTGAGTCAGTCCAAACCTGGGACATTGAAAACATTTTTAATTGTCTGACAGGTTTAAACTTAAGTAGAATGTTGACGGTTGTGTTGAGCGAACTTCCTCTGAAAAAAGTACCGTCGATACATAAGTAATTTGTACGCCACGGGTGACTTGACGGAGTCAGATTTGTCGAAAGTTCATCAATTTTCTTGTCTCTAAAGATCATCAATTTTCTCGTCTCTAAAGTTCATCAATTTTTTTGTCTCTAAAATTCATCAATTTTTTTGTCTCTAAAATTCATCAATTTTCTTGTCTCTAAAGTTCATTAGTTTTCCTGCCATGCTTGTCTCACCAGGGATCACCGGGAAGGTCAGTATCGATGAAAACGGCGACCGGAACGCCGACTACTCCCTGCTGGACATGGACCCTAAAACTGGGAAGTTTCAGGTGAGTGCGCTAGCTCCAGGCCTATCTCTCTTTATATCTATCTTTCTGTTTCTCTCTGACCGTCTGTCTCTCTATACATACATCTTTCTGTTTCTATCTGTCTGTCTATCTCTCTATATATCTATCTATTTGTCTCTATCTATCTGTCTGTCTATTTCTAGATCTCTCAATCTATGTGCTTGTACATGTGTAGATCTCTCAATCTATCTCTATTTTTCTCTCTATTTATAGATCTCTATCTATCTCTCTGTCTATCTATTGATCTCTATCTATCTGTCTTTATCTATGTGTCTCTATCTCACGTTCTATCTATGTATAATTCTCTCTATTGATCTATTTCTGTCTATCTGTCTCTATCCATCTTTCTGTTAGTCTACTTATAGATATCCCTATCTATCTGTCTGCCTTTCTACAGATCTCTCTATCTATCTATCTATCTATCTGTCTGTCTATCTAAAGATCGCTCTATCTATCTGTCTCTACTTTATTTGTCTCCATCTATCTCTCTTTCTGTCTCAATCTATAGATCTTTCTATTTGTCTCAATCTATAGATCCCTTTATCTGTTTGTCTACATTTATCTGTCCCTATCTACCTTTCTCAGTCTGCAGATCTCTCTATCTATCTGTTTCTTTCAAGATATCTCTCTTTCTGTCTGTCTCTATCTATAAATCTTTGTATCTATCTTTCTATCTCTCTTTATCTACCTTTTTGTTGGTATCTATTTTTCTATTTATCTACCACCTCTTAATATCTATTTTATCAATCTATCTCACTACCGTCTCTATCTCTTTATCAAACTATCTCAATCTCTTTCAATAACAAAAAAAGGTCTTTAGCAGACAACAAGAAAAAATTAATAAAATTCTCTCAGCACAGGAAATTGCGCCTTAGATCCTGTGGTAAACCACCATAGAGGGACGCTAGAGACTAGTGTTCAATATTTACATAACTGTGGTGTGGACAGACTTTATCAACCTGCTGTATCATGTTGCAGGTGGTTGCGGATTACTACGGTACCACCAAAGAATATAAAGAGCTCAAGAACATCCACTGGCCTGGGGGCAGGGATGGTCCTCCACCGGACACGCCCAAGTGTGGCTTCGATGGCAGCAAGTGTCCGCCAGACAGTGAGACACCACCTTAACACCTGTTCTCTCAATATTCCTTAACTCGTTTCACAAATACTGTGGCTTCGTTTTCTAAGCTACATGACGCTATTATAACTACTACAACTACCACTTCTGCTGTTGCGGCTACTGCTACTATTGCTGCTTTTACTACTACTACTACTACTACTACTACTACTACTACTACTACTACTACTACTACTACTACTACTACTACTACTACTACTACTACTACTACTACTACGACGACGACGACGACGACGACTACGACTACTACGACTACTACTACTAAAACAGTAACTACAACAATAACAACGACAACTACTACTGCTGCTGCCGCTGCTGCTGCTGCTACTACTACTACTACTACTACTACTACTACTACTACTACTACTACTACTACTACTGCTGCTAATACTACTGCTACGGCTACTACTACTACTACTACTACTACTACTACTACTACTACTACTACTACTACTACTACTACTACTACCACTTTTTACATGACGATAAGTGAGGAAAGTAACTGGTCAAACATTTTTTTTACAAACAAGCATTTGAAATTGACTTGTTGAATAAAAAGATATTACAGAAATTAAAAATAAAACATAGTCAAGATTTAAGTTATGAACTGGGCGTCTGTTGTGCTGAATGCTCTGAGTCAGAACAGAATCTTTAAGCTTGATCCATTCTGTGCAAGATCTAATCCTGAGGTATCAATGATTCTCTCTCTGTCTCTCTCTCTCTCTCTCTCTGTCTGTCTCTCTCACACTCTCTCTCTCTCTGTTTCCGTCTCTGTCTCTCTGTCTGTCTGTCTCTCTCTCTCACTCTCTCTCTCTCTCTCTCTCTCTCTCTCTCTCTGATCCATCCTGAGGTACCTATGATTCTCTCCCTCTGACAGAGCCGTTCCCAGCATACATCATAGTCATCATCGTTCTCGGCTCTGTCCTGGTCGTGGTCGTCATCGTGTGTGTCTTCGTCTACAGGTAATACCTGGGCTGTGTCTCATGTGCGGCTGGGAGACTAAGATAGAGAGAGAGAAAGAGAGGGAGACAGATAGAGAGGTAGGCAGAGACAGAGAGAGAGGAAGAGGGAGGCAGAGAGAGAGGAGGGAGGAGAAAAAGAGAGTGAGACACAATGAAAAACTGAAAGATATAACTCTTGCTGGTCAACTTCTGCAGAAGGAAAACTTTTCCATTATTGGTGAGTTTCTGTTTGTTTCCTTGTTGTTGTTTGCTGGAGAAACATCGGTCGACAGAAAGCAATGGTGGAGTCGCTAGTCTTCTCCCCTTGTATCGTCTGTCAAGATTTACATCAACACTTCATGCCTGCAATGGGCAATTGGTGTTTACTTTTAAGGTAGTAAATACAGCGGTATTTTTTTTCGTATTCATTTTAAAATTTGAGCGTGTCAGAGAGAATAAAACAGCTTTCAACTCGAGAGTCTAAAAGTCTGAGTAATACTGGGTGACACAGAAAGTTGTAAAAAACATCACCAGCTCCAGTTAGCTGTCAGAGGTGACGCAGAAAGTTGTAGAAAACATCACCAGCACCAGTGAGCTATCAAAGGTGACACAGAAAGAGTAGAAACCGTCACCTGCTTCAATAATTTCTGTTGGACTCCAATCTTCTAGAGTGTTAATTACTCTTAAAGTCTTATACCTAACTGAACGTGATTTCAAGGCAATATATCGTTGCTTTAATGGAAGTTGGGCTTTTTGCATGTAAAAATATTTCCTTATTAAAATCTGGGTTCTTCTTCTTTTTTTTTAATCCGAGATAAAACTGGATTTCTTTTAGCCTCAAGTTGTCGCCAGTTATTAATGGGCTCGAATTCAATGAGAAAATGTTTTTTTCACAATATTAAAATAAGTGGGGTGTGCATTTGAACGGAAGAATTTTCAAATTTTTAGAAAAACTCAGTATAAAATAATTAGATTGTGCATTTAAAGAGCAGAATGTTCAGCGACTTAGAAAGTTTATGATAAAATAAACATTATAAGAGTTTTTGTATCAACTTGTGGAAACTTGCACGAGTTACTTTATTTTAATTTCTATTAACAGATATGTTGATACAGTATTCACCTGTTTTTAAGTAGTAGCACAGAGGAAAAAATAGCTTTTATCAAAGTCAACCTAGATAGACAGGTTTTTACTTCAGTTTTTATATATATATATATATATATATATATAATATATATACACACACAGTTGACATAAGAGTTGAACCAGGGCAGATAGCAGAGTAAGAAAATATCAACTAGAACGAAACATTTTAACAATAATAATTTAGCACTAGTTTTTTAGTCTCCGCTGATACATTTTTACACGACAAGCGCAATATCTTACGAAGGGGCAGAACTCAGTAAGGAGTAGTTCTAAGGGCTAGACCAGGCAGAGCTATTGACCTTTGAGTTAGGGTTAGGGTTAGGAACTACTCAAGGAGTAGTTCTAACAGCTAGACCAGGCAGAGCTATTGACCTTTGAGTTAGGGTTAGGGTTAGGAACTACTCAAGGAGTAGTTCTAACAGCTAGACCAGGCAGAGCTATTGACCTTTGG
The DNA here is from genome assembly GCA_033675545.1 of Elysia crispata. Taxonomy (NCBI): domain Eukaryota; kingdom Metazoa; phylum Mollusca; class Gastropoda; family Plakobranchidae; genus Elysia; species Elysia crispata. The sequence continues at coordinate 70,398 of JAWDGP010007688.1, read as the reverse complement.
GTTAGGGTTAGGGTTAGGGTTAGTGTTAGGAACTACTCAAGGAGTAGTTCTAAGGGCTAGACCAGGCAGAGCTATTAACCTTTGGGTTAGGGTTAGAGTTAGGGTTAGGAAATACTCAAGGAGTAGTTCTAACGGCTAGACCAGGAAGAGCTATTGACCTTTGGGGTTTCCTTGATCTTTTCCCCAGACACATCCGGCTGAAGGCGGAGCTATCTGAGATGAACTGGCGAGTTCGCTGGGACGACATCATCTTCGGCGGGCCGACCAGGTCTGGTGCGGCATCTGACAAGAAGTCGGAGAAACAGAACAGTCACGTGAGCAAAGATTATAAACTGCAGAAATTAACGGTCTTTGAGGAACATAGGGCTCGTAATGTTAGTGAAAAAACAGAACAGTCACATGAGCAAAGATTATAAACTGCAGAAATTAACGGTCTTTGAGAAACATAGGGCTCGGTGTTAGTGAAAAAACAGAACAGTCACGTGAGCAAAGATTTCAAAAGTAAGGAATTAACAGTTCTAGACTAAATCAGGTCTCGTAATGTTCGCGAAAAAAAAAAAACACAGGGAGCAAAGATTACAAACTGGAGGAATTAACTGTTCTAGACAAACACAATTCTTATAATATTCGTAGAAAAAAAAAACAGAACAATCACGTGAGAAAAGATTACAAACTGGAGGAATTAACGGTTCTAAACAAACACAGTTCTTATAATATTCGTAGTAAAAAAAAACAGAATAGTCACGTGAGAAAAGATTACAGACTGGAAGAATTAACGGTCTCTAAAACGCAGGGCTCGTAATGTTAGGGGAAAAAACAAAACATCAGTAACATGAGCCATATTTAAATCCAAAGCAGAATTTTTTTTTAATCTAAAATTCACAATATCAGTGGAAGATTAAACGCTGGAGCGATGTTTATAGACAGAAAAAAAATATATTCCTTAAATAAAGAGCAAAAAAAAAGTATTTAAACAGACAGGACTAAAATAAAAAAAAAATGTATATATATATGTATAGGGCCTCAACAATATTAAAAAAGATAAGGCAGAAAAAAATGGAGAAGTAATTTTGAGAGATAAAAATGTGCAAATCACAATCTCAGAGTTTTTTGATAATATTATCTGTTTTGTTTCACTACCTAACAAATCACTTGATTATGATTTTTTTGTGGAAAACATACACTGATCTGGTTTTGTGCGTGTGTGTGTTTGTGTGTCCGTTTTTTTTTTTTCAGAGGAACTCGTACAACAGTGACTGCTCGGCGGACACTATAGCCGTCCACCTGAGTGACGTGGCGAACAAACAGCTGTACACCAAGACAGGTTACTACAAGGTGAGCACTAGTATTAGCAACATGTCAACACCTGAGTGACGTGGCCAACAAACAGCTGTACACCAAGACAGGTTACTACAAGGTGAGCACTAGTATTAGCAACATGTCAACACCTGAGTGACGTGGCCAACAAGCAGCTGTACACCAAGACAGGTTACTACAAGGTGAGCACTAGTATTAGCAACATGTCAACACCTGAGTGACGTGGCCAACAAACAGCTGTACACCAAGACAGGTTACTACAAGGTGAGCACTAGTATTAGCAACATGTCAACACCTGAGTGACGTGGCCAACAAACAGCTGTACACCAAGACAGGTTACTACAAGGTGAGCACTAGTATTAGCAACATGTCAACACCTGAGTGACGTGGCCAACAAGCAGCTGTACACCAAGACAGGTTACTACAAGGTGAGCACTAGTATTAGCAACATGTCAACACCTGAGTGACGTGGCCAACAAGCAGCTGTACACCAAGACCGGTTACTACAAGGTGAGCACTAGTATTAGCAACATGTCAACACCTGAGTGACGTGGCGAACAAACAGCTGTACACCAAGACAGGTTACTACAAGGTGAGCACTAGTATTAGCAACATGTCAACACCTGAGTGACGTGGCGAACAAACAGCTGTACACCAAGACAGGTTACTACAAGGTGAGCACTAGTATTAGGAACATGTCAACACCTGAGTGACGTGGCCAACAAGCAGCTGTACACCAAGACCGGTTACTACAAGGTGAGCACTAGTATTAGCAACATGTCAACACCTGAGTGACGTGGCCAACAAGCAGCTGTACACCAAGACAGGTTACTACAAGGTGAGCACTAGTATTAGCAACATGTCAACACCTGAGTGACGTGGCGAACAAACAACTGTACACCAAGACAGGTTACTACAAGGTGAGCACTAGTATTAGCAACATGTCAACACCTGAGTGACGTGGCCAACAAGCAGCTGTACACCAAGACCGGTTACTACAAGGTGAGCACTAGTATTAGCAACATGTCAACACCTGAGTGACGTGGCGAACAAACAACTGTACACCAAGACAGGTTACTACAAGGTGAGCACTAGTATTAGCAACATATCAATACCTGAGTGAAGTGGCCAACAAACAGCTGGACACCAAGACAGGTTACTACAAGGTGAACACTAATACTAGCAACATATCAATACCTGAGTGAAGTGGCCATTAAACAACTGTACACAGAGACAGGTTACTACAAGGTGACCACTAATAATAGCAACATCTCATCACCTGACTGACGTGGCCAACAAACAACTGTTCACCAAGACAGCTTGCTATAAGGTCAGAAGTTAAATTAGTAACAATTCAACACAGATAAGAACAACAAACAGTTGTAGACAATGGCAGGGTAATACAAGCTCAGTTCTTGTGACATGTTTTCATCTTAATCTCATCACATCATTCTGGTCTCTATTTTATCACGGAGTTCTCAGTTCTCATCTTTAGGTATCATAAATTTTCATCTTCAAATAACAATTTACTTTTATATATTTAACAGATCACATACTTCTTACATTTTACTTATCACAAATTCTGGTATTTAAGTGATCGTATAGTTCTGATATTTTACTGAGTACATATTCTGAGATTTAACTAATCGTACAATTTTGATATTTAACTGATCGCATGGTTCTGATATTTAAATGATCACAATCATAGTTCTGATATTTAACTAATCGTACACTTCTGATATTTAAATGATCACATAGTCCTGATATTTAACCAATCGTACACTTCTGATATTGATATTCTGATACATATATATATAATTGATCACATAGTTCTGATTTTCTACTTAGAGAAAGGGTTTTTACCAATTTATCATAAAAATTCGATAACGTATTATTTAAAAAAGATATAGATTTGCAGTATTATCCCCCCCCCTGTTTTGATACATGTATTGATTCTTCGGCTATTGCTATTCCTTATAAAATTATTGGATTTTTAGGTTATTTCAACCATTTCTCGATATCCTGCAATCTCTTCAAAATTTCAATCCAGATGTGAAAGGTTTCATTCGTTTTAAAGAAAACAAGTATGTGATTTGGTCTTCTTATGTATCCGACGCTTAGTAACTTTAAATATTTTTTATTGTCCCCATAGATGAAACTGTAAACGCATCCATATGTAGCGAGGTGTATTCATGTGTACCCTTGTATCCAAATGGCGCCATCCTCGCCATAAAAACTTATTCCGAGGACTCATAAAAGCATAAAAAATGACATTGTTAGCGTATCCATATGTATCCATGTATCCACAGGGTGCCATCCTCGCCATCAAACCAATACCGAGAACTCACATCAGCATGACAAAACCGCTTCTTATGGATATCAAAAAGGTAAGTTATCTCCGCTTCTCAGATATCCATCAACCCACAATGGTATGTTATCTCCCCTTCTCAGATATCAGTAACCGCACACCAGCATGTTATCTCCCCTTCTCAGATATCAGTAACCGCACACCAGTATGTTATCTACGCTTCTCAGATATCAGTTGTTCCACACAGTTATGTTATCTCCCCTTCTCAGGTGTTCCACACTGGTATGTTATCTTCACTTCTCAGATATCAGTTGTTCCACACAGTTATGTTATCTTCACTTCTCAGGTGTTCCACACTGGTATGTTATCTTCACTTCTCAGATATCAGTTGTTCCACACTGGTATGTTATCTTCACTTCTCAGATATCAGTTGTTCCACACTGGTATGTTATCTTCACTTCTCAGATATCAGTTGTTCCACACAGTTATGTTATCTCCCCTTCTCAGATATCAGTTGTTCCACACAGTTATGTTATTTAATCTTCTCAGATATCAGTTGCTCCACACTGTTTTGTTATCTCCCCTTCTCAGATATCAGTTATTCCACACACTTGTCTCTCCGTCACGCTATGTTAAAGTGTTTCCATTTATTATCACCGTCGCTATTATTTCTTGGCTCTCATCTCTTTTTTAAGGTTCGAAAAAGTGTATTTTTTACTATCAATATAATCTCTTCTATTTTCTTTTCACCTCTTTATCAAGGTATGTTAACGTGTTTCTATTTACCATCACTATGATCTTTACTATTCTCTTCTCACCACCATCGTTGAAGTATGTCTTGTTATCATCACTATTATCTTTGCCCTTCTCACTTCTCCATCGTGTTGTGTCTCTGATCCAGATGAAAGACCTACAGAACGACCACCTTGTGAGGTTCCAAGGCGTGTGTATCGACGTGCCTAATCAGTGCATCCTTACAGAGTACTGCCCCAAGGGTAGTCTTCAGGTAAACACGAGTTTAAGTTTAAACTGTAACCGCCCTTACTCATGTGTCGAAATCATGCGTCTTTTCTACTCTAAGAAAATATATGTTGTTTATTTGGTCCAGCCTAACGAAAATTCTATAAGCTTTCTTTGTGCTAATATCTCTAAATCATAGTATAGTTATGTAGTGGCAGTTCTGTAGTGAAGCTCCTCTATGAGACTTGAGTGGAAAGTTTTATTAAAGCAGCTCATTTTGTTTTCCTTAAAAAATTATCAGAATGTAGGAATGTGGTCAGCTGGAAACATTGACTTAAATGCTAAATTTCTCTGTTTGGATTGCTTTTAATTTCAATTCCAAAGGACAGCTCTTTTAAAATACGACAAATTGCTTGATTATTATTCCTTTTAATTCAAACTTATAGATATTCATCCTCGAGGCAACACATATTAAGAAATTTCAGCGTGTAGCCAAGAGTAAATTCTATAGAGCTTATTTTGTCTCTATTCCAGGATGTGTTGGAAAATGAAGAAATCAAACTGGACTGGATGTTCAGATATTCTATAATGCAGGACATTGTACGGGTAAGCTTGTCACAAACAGCTGAAGCAACATCTAGTCTGACCTGTATGATTGTAGTTTTATAGCGCTAGGGAAAATAATTGCCTTGATCCGTACGGGACAACCCATAGTTATATTCCTGGTAAGATGGTAAGTTTTAGATAGCAGTCCCTTAGTTTATGTGAAAGTGTTTATAGCAATAGCAGCAGCAGCAGCAGCAGCAGAAGAAGAAGAAGAAGAAGAAGAAGAAGAAGAAGAAGAAGAAGAAGAAGAAGAAGAAGAAGAAGAAGAAGAAGAAGAAGAAGAAGAAGAAGAAGAAGAAGAAGAAGGAGGAGGAGGAGGAGGAGGAAAGAGAGTAGAAGGTGGAGGTGGAGGTGGAGGAGGTGGAGGTGGAGGAGGTGGAGGTGGTGGAGGTGGAGGAGGTGGAGGTGGTGGAGGTGGAGGTGGAGGAGGTGGAGGTGGTGGAGGTGGAGGTGGAGGAGGTGGAGGTGGAGGAGGAGGAGGTGGAGGTGGAGTTTTCAAAGCAATAGTTTGTGAAACAGGAGGGAAGGCAGCGATGGAAATCAAATTTGTTTTTTTTTTTTTTCGATTTTGATGATGATGATGATGGTCATTATGATGATGATGACGATGATGATGATGTCGATGATGATGATGATCATGTTCATGATGATGCTGTTTATGATGAAAAGTAAGATGATGAGAATGATGATAATGGTTATGATGGCAAGGGTGGGGGGATGATGATAATACTGATGTTGATAAGAAGGAGAAGGAGAATCATGATCATGATGTTATAATTTTAGCAACTCAGCTATTAAAATCGATGTATCTCATAACAAAGACCACAGTTACCGCCCTTCTATCGTGATGTTTTCTATGGTTACAATCGTTAGGGCATGACCTACTTACATAGCACAGACATCAAAAGCCACGGTCACCTCAAGTCCAGTAACTGTGTAGTGGACAGCAGATTTGTGGTCAAGATCACAGACTTTGGACTTCACTATTTCAAGGAGAGGGAAGAGGAATTGGAAGACGATACATATGCTATTGAGAGAAGTAAGGTTTTATACATGTACGATAGAGAGAAGTAGGGTTTTATACATGTGCTGTAGAGACAAGTTTGGATGTATGTATGTTTTGGAGAGAAGTAGGGTTTTAAACATGTGCTATAGAGACAAGTTTGGATCCATATATGCTATTGAGAGAAGTAGGGTTTTTATACATATCCCATATATATATTATGTGTGTGTATGTGTATATATATAGAAAGAAATAGGCTTTAAAGATGCTCTATATAGAGAAGCTGGCCTCGATGAATAGGTTAAAAAGAGAAGTAGATCTCTATTGATAATGCATTATGCTGCAGAGAAATGTTCGTTTTTATTCATATACTATAGGGAGAAGTAGCTTCGATTCATAATACAAATTATGCTTTACAGAAAAGTAAAGTGAAGACATTTGATTTATGAATATTTCTTTCCACACAGGCAAGTTATGGATGGCCCCAGAGCTGCTGAGGATGGCTAATCCGCCATCTTGTGGGACACAGAAAGGTGACGTGTACAGTTTCGCTGTCATCTGTCAGGAGATCGTGTACAGGAACGGAGCGTTTTATCTGCAGAACTTGGATCTCTCCCCATCAGGTGAGACATGTCTCAGTGAGAGAAAGATGGATAGAGAGGAGGATAAGAGAGGTATTAACTGCAGCGCTGTGGGAGACAAAGAGGGAAGTATAGAGTGAAAGACGATAATAGGAGTATCAACTATAGGGGGAGAGACAGAAAGATGGATAGAGAGGAGGATAAGAGAGGTATTAACTGCAGCGCTGTGGGAGACAAAGAGGGAAGTATAGAGTGAAAGACGATAATAGGAGTATCAACTATAGGGGGAGAGACAGAAAGATGGATAGAGAGGAGGATAAGGGAGGTATCAACTGCAGCGCTGTGCGAGAGAAAGAGGGAAGTATAGAGTGAAAGACGATAATAGGAGTATCAACTATAGGGGGAGAGACAGGAACATGGATAGAGAGGAGGATAAGAGAGGTATTAACTGCAGCGCTGTGGGAGAGAAAGAGGGATGTATAGAGTGAAAGACGATAATAGGAGTATCAACTATAGGGGGAGAGACAGAAAGATGGATAGAGAGGAGGATAAGGGAGGTATCAACTGCAGCGCTGTGGGAGAGAAAGAGGGATGTATAGAGTGAAAGACGATAATAGGAGTAACTATAGGGGGAGAGACAGAAAGATGGATAGAGAGGAGGATAAGAGAGGTATTAACTGCAGCGCTGTGGGAGAGAAAGAGGGATGTATAGAGTGAAAGACGATAATAGGAGTAACTATAGGGGGGGGGGAGAGACAGAAAGATGGATAGAGAGAGAGGATAAGAGAGGTATTAACTGCAGCGCTGTGGGAGAGAAAGAGGGATGTATAGAGTGAAAGACGATAATAGGAGTAACTATAGGGGGAGAGACAGAAAGATGGATAGAGAGAGAGGATAAGAGAGGTATTAACTGCAGCGCTGTGGGAGAGAAAGAGGGATGTATAGAGTGAAAGACGATAATAGGAGTAACTATAGGGGGAGAGACAGAAAGATGGATAGAGAGGAGGATAAGGGAGGTATCAACTGCAGCGCTGTGGGAGAGAAAGAGGGAAGTATAGAGTGAAAGACGATAATAGGAGTAACTATAGGGGGAGAGACAGAAAGATGGATAGAGAGAGAGGATAAGAGAGGTATTAACTGCAGCGCTGTGGGAGAGAAAGAGGGAAGTATAGAGTGAAAGACGATAATAGGAGTATCAACTATAGGGGGAGAGACAGAAAGATGGATAAAGAGAGAGGATAAGAGAGGTATTAACTGCAGCGCTGTGGGAGAGAAAGAGGGAAGTATAGAGTGAAAGACGATAATAGGAGTATCAACTATAGGGGGAGAGACAGAAAGATGGATAGAGAGGAGGATAAGAGAGGTATTAACTGCAGCGCTGTGGGAGAGAAAGAGGGAAGTATAGAGTGAAAGACGATAATAGGAGTATCAACTATAGGGGGAGAGACAGAAAGATGGATAGAGAGAGAGGATAAGAGAGGTATTAACTGCAGGGCTGTGAAGGGAGGATAAGAAAGGTGCAGACTTAAAGGCTGAGGGAGAGAGAGAGCGAGAGAGAGAGAGTACCATAGAGAGTATGATAAACTGGCCAGCCTCTCTAATGGTACTAAGTCCTGGGATGGAGCTCTGCAAGGTTGTCAACGAAACAAAAAATAAGCTTCGATGTGAATAGATGTGCACATTCACCATTTCGGTGTGTTGTTGTGTATTGAATCACCATCTTTTTATTTCAAATTGTCGAACACAAGACATACAGTTAACATTCTATTTTGCTACCAAAGACTTTATAAAGATGAGAAGGAAAGTTTTGTGCACTTTGACACTTAGCGCCAGACCAAAGTAATAACAATTTGAAAAAAAAATTTATTGAAAGATAAATAATTATCAGTTTGGCTTTTCCTTTCTCATAAATAAAACTTTGGAAAATGAAAAGATGATTTAAGATATTTAACTTGATATTTTAATATCTTAAATTAGGGTAGGAAGTTTCAGTCTGTATCTCCTGCTCTGGGAATTAAACATAGAGCCAGAAGCTCACCGTATTACTTGAACTAATATCTTAGATAACTCAAACCCTAACCGTCTTACCTGAACTGACATCTTAGATAAATTAAAACTTTATCATATTACCTGAACTTATATCTCAGATAACCCAAACTCTTATCCTATTACTTGAACTTATATCTTAAAAAACTCAAACCCTAATCTTATTTTCTGAACTTGCCTAGAGATAACTGACAAGATCAAGAAGGGCGTGAAGCCGTTGTTCCGCCCTACCCTGGAGGATTTTGACTGTCCGAGCGACGAACTGGCCGGTGTCATTCGCCGGTGCTGGGCCGAGGAGCCCGCTGACCGACCAGATTTCCAAGGTCTTCGGACTCTCATCAAGAAACTCAATAAGTAAGAGACGTCTCGCCTTGATATAAATAGCTCAACAAGTAAGAGACGTCTCGCCTTGATATAAATAGCTCAACAAGTAAGAGACGTCTCGTCTTGACATAAATAGCTCAACAAGTAAGAGACGTCTCGCCTTGATATAAATAGCTCAATAAGTAAGAGACGTCTCGTCTTGACATAAATAGCTCAATAAGTAAGAGACATCTCGCCTTGATATTAATAGCTAAATAAGTAAGAGACGTCTCGCCTTGATATAAATAGCTCAACAAGTAAGAGACGTCTCGTCTTGACATAAATAGCTCAATAAGTAAGAGACGTCTCGTCTTGACATAAATAGCTCAACAAGTAAGAAACATCTCGTCTTGACATAAATAGCTCAACAATTAAGAGACGTCTCGTCTTGATATAAATAGCTCAACAAGTAAGAGACGCCTCGTCTTGACATAAATAGCTGAATAAGTAAGAAACATCTCGTCTTGACATAACTAACTCAGCAAGTAAGAGACGTCTCGTCTTGATATAAATAGCTCAACAAGTAAGAGACGTCTCGTCTTGACATAACTAACTCAGCAAGTAAGAGACGTCTCGTCTTGACATAAATAGCTCAACAAGTAAGAGACGTCTCGTCTTGATATAAATAGCTCAACAAGTAAGAGACGTCTCGCCTTGACATAAATAGCTCAATAAGTAAGAAACATCTCGTCTTGACATAACTAACTCAGGAAGTAAGAGACGCATCGCCTTAACATAACTTGCTCTAACCTCAAAACCTGGCCATTCTTAACCCTTGCTAATCCTAAATCTTATCCTCATCGCAAACGTTCATCAAGAAACTCAACAAGAAAAAGGCGTCTCGCCTTAACAAAACTTGCTCTAACCACAGCCCCTAGCCAAACTTCTCAAGAAAGAGAGAACTTGCTTAGGCATAACTAGATCAACAGGTGAGAGACGTCTTGGTTAAACATAAGTAGCTAAAAAGGTGAGAGACATCTGGCGTAGACATAACTAGTTCAAAGGTAAGAGACGTCTGGCTCAGATATAATTTGCTCAAAAAGTAAGAGACGCCTGGCTTCTACATAACTTGCTTTACAAGTATAAGACGTCTTGCTTAGATATAACTATCTCAAAGAAAAAAAAAAGAGACGCCTGGCTTACACATAACTTACTTAACAAGTAAGAGACGTCTGACTCAGACGTAACCAGCTCAACAAGTAAGAGACGTCTTGCTGAGACATAACTTCTTCACAAGTAAGAGGGGTTTGGCTCAGACATAGCTTAACAAGTAGGAGACGTCTGGCTTAGACATAACTTGTTCAACATGTATGAGACGTCTGGCTTAGACATAACTTGTTCAACAAGTAAGAGACGTCTTGCTAAGACATAACTTCTTCACAAGTAAGAGGGGTTTGGCTCAGACATAGCTTAACAGGTATGAGACGTCTTGCTCAGATATAACTAGCTCAACAAGTAAGAGACGTCCTGCTGAAACATAACTTGCTCAACAAGTAAGAGACGTCTTGCTGAGACATAACTTGCTCAACAAGTAAGAGACGTCTTGCTGAGACATAACTTGCTCAACAAGTAAGAGACGTCTTGCTGAAACATAACTTGCTCAACAAGTAAGAGACGTCTTGCTGAGACATAACTTGCTCAACAAGTAAGAGACGTCTTGCTGAGACATAACTTGCTCAACAAGTAAGAGACGTCTTGCTGAAACATAACTTGCTCAACAAGTAAGAGACGTCTTGCTGAGACATAACTTGCTCAACAAGTAAGAGACGTCTTGCTGAGACATAACTTGCTCAACAAGTAAGAGACGTCTTGCTAAGACATAACTTGCTCCCAAAAAACCGTCGCCGTTCCTCACCCTTCTCCTCACTTCGCTCACTCATGAAGAAACTCAGCTAGAAATAAATGTCCGGCTTAGACATAACTTGCGTTGACACCAACTCTGGCCTTTCTTAAGGAATTCACGTTTAGCTTTAAGTAATTTAGATGCTCTTACCTATTCAGGTCTGTGGAACTCCAAAACGGATGCCGTAAGACATTTCTGGAGATAAGTGAGACTTAAACTTCAAAACTTCATAAGTCTGCAGTTGGAATTTCCTGATGAAAGGAGAGTCTTAACCTTAAAAGAGTCAGCAGTTAGAGTTTCTTGATGAAAGGAGAGTCTTAACCTTAAAAGAGTCAGCAGTTAGAGTTTCTTGAAGATGACTGAATCTGAAAATTTTAAAAAAATCTGCAGTCAGAGTTTCTTGAAAATAAGATACTCTTAAACCTCAAAACGTCTGCAGTTAGAGTTTCCTGAAGAAAGCTTCAACTTAAAAAGTCTGCAATCATTAACGATAATAATATAAAGAGATTAAATTGATTAAAAGAGCGAAATATTTGAGAACATTTACCTATAAGGCAAATAAAGCTAAAGATCCTCAGCAAACTTTAACTCGACAGACTTTAATGATCATCTTTCACCCTCACCTTTTCCTCTTGGTTTTACTCTCCCTGTGATATCTCTTAACTCCCCTCCCCCCCCCCCTTTACACACACACTCAAACAGGGACGGCGATAAAGGCGACATCCTGGACAACCTCCTGACCCGCATGGAGCAGTACGCCAATAACCTGGAGGCGCTCGTAGAGGAACGTACGGCCGACTATCTGCAGGAGAAGAAGAAGGCCGAGGAGCTCCTCTACAACATGCTGCCAAAGTGAGGAGGGAGAGAGAAGCACAGGGCGATTTCTCTGGAAAAAGGGGGGAGGGAGGAGTGAAAGTGAGCTTTCTCTGGAGATAAGGGAGGAAGGGAGGGGGGGGGGAGGGGGCGCAAGGTGAGCTTGTAGGGGCCTAATTTCACAAAATTCACAAAATCAAAATTTATAAACGATGTCAATCGGAACCGAATGTCTCGCATGCGACTGGTTCCTACTGTCTCTACAAACACGATTCCTCTCTGGCGAATGGTTCCTATTTCTCTAAAAATACGATGTTTATCTAGCGACTGGTTCCTACTATCTCTACAAATACGATGCCTCTCTAGCGGGTGGTTCCTATTATCTCTACAAACACGATGCCTCTCTAGCGACTGGTTCCTACTATCTCTACAAACACGATGTCTCTCTAGCGGGTGGTTCCTATTATCTCTACAAACACGGTGTCTCTCTAGCGACAGGTTCCTACTGTCTCTACAAACACGATGTCTCTCTAGCCACTGGTTCCTACTGTCTCTACAAACACGATGCCTCTGAAGCGACAGGTTCCTACTGTCTCTATAAACACAATGCCTCTCTAGCGACAGGTCCTACTGTCCATACTTCAATTCCAAACTTAGAAACTGTCAAATATTGTATATGGTCTTTGTCCCTCACCACCCTCCCCTTCTCAACTATAGTCCTCGTAAGTTTTATAACAACACCCCCCCCTTTCTCCCCTCCCTTAACCACCCACCTCTGCCGCCTTCGGTTTCAGGTCTGTAGCCCATCAGCTGATTCGAGGGGAGACCATCAAGGCCGAGTGGTATGACAGTGTGACCATCTACTTTAGTGATATCTGTGGCTTCACAGCCCTCTCTGCAGCCAGTACACCTATGCAGGTAGGTCAAGGCCGAGTGGTATGACAGTGTGACCATCTACTTTAGTGATATCTGTGGCTTCACAGCCCTCTCTGCAGCCAGTACACCTATGCAGGTAGGTCAAGGCCGACTGGTATGACAGTGTGACCATCTACTTTAGTGATATCTGTGGCTTCACAGCCCTCTCTGAAGCCAGTTCACCTATGCAGGTAGATCAAGGCCGACTGGTATGACAGTGTGACCATCTACTTTAGTGACATCTGTGGCTTCACAGCCCTCCCTGAAGCCAGTTCACCTATGCAGGTAGGTTAAGGCTGAGTGGTATGACAGTGTGACCATCTACTTTAGAAATATATATGGCTTCACAACCCTCTCTGAAGCCAGTTCACCTATGCAGGTAGGTTAAGGCCGACTGGTATGGCAGTGTGACCATCTACTTTAGTGATATCTGTGATTTCACAGCCCTCTGTGCAGCCAGTACACCTATGCAGGTAGGTCAAGGCCGAGTGGTTTGACAGTGTGACCATCTATTTAAGCAATATCTGTGGCTTCACAGCCCTCTCTGCAGACCGTACGCATATGCAGGTAGGTCAAGGCCGAGTGGTATAACAGTTTGACTATCTACTTTAGCACTATATATGGCTTCACAGCCTTCTCTGCAGACCGTACGCATATGCAGGTAGGTCAAGGCCGAGTAGTATGATTGTCTTCAAGCACAGCTTGAGCTGGATAACTTATTCCGCTAGTTGATCAGCGTTCCGCCGAAAATCGAAGCTATTTTACCTAACATGCTCATTCCGTTTTTTTATGTATGACACCAACTACTTGACTATTCGACTTCTCATCATAAATATTTTTTTTTTCAATTGCAGGTAGTTGATTTGCTAAACGACCTCTACACGGTATTCGATTCTATTATAGACAACTTTGATGTGTACAAGGTGAGAATAAAAACTACAGAGCCACCGGCTCTGAATCTCTCTTACATAGTGATGATTTGCCACGACCAACGTATTTTTCTTTTCTTCTTTAGTTTTTAAAAATAATATCTTCCTAAATTAATTACAGTCATCGCTGAGTGTTATCAGCATTAATTGTTTGCGGAAGTTGTAGTTGTTTAAAATGATAATGTCACATTCATTAATTTAATTATGTTGTAATCTTATTGCTGTTTTCTTTACATTAGATATGTTTATAATTTATTTGAATAATGTATCTGATACCCAAAGTATATTTTTGCTTGATTAGCCCTGGATTACGAGACCGCAAAGCTAGTCAGGATAAATGATCATAATATTATCATAGGCATATTGGAAAAACCCGGTTACTGACTTTAACCATCTAAATATCTGTGCCACGATATACTTTCAGAATATTTTTTACATGCTGAATACGTATCAGAATATTCTTTACCACTTTTCATTTTTAGAAAATATTTACAAGTGTAATACCCATCTGTGTGTAAAAAAACTATGTAAGAAATCGACTTATTCTTAACCTTTTCAATATATCTAAAATTGTATTGAGCTCTTGAAAAATTTCAAGAAAAAATTTCCAACAGCCTAATCCGTTGAGAAACTTCATAGTTCCACGATATTTTAATCTACATGAGAATTAATGTTTAAAAAGGTCCGTGAAAAGGTTTCAGATTTACAAATGACCTAATTATCGTTATACCACTAACCAGGACGGTATATTTTCTCTAATTTTGTTTCCTCAATGAAAAATATTTTTTTCCACCTTTACGATTAGTTTGGAAACTGAGAGGAGCAGCTGTTAAGGCAGGAGAATTTGTTTAGCGTCTCCCCTCATGTTTTCTATGTCTGTGAGCTGTTGTAAAGGAGTTTGTTGTCTGAGTTATGGTAGCCTGTGTCAGGTGAGTTACCTGTCCCTGTTCACACCAGGTGGAGACAATTGGTGACGCGTACATGGTCGTCTCTGGACTTCCGGTCACGAATGGAACCCTGCACGCCAGAGAAATTGCCCGGATGTCATTAGCTCTATTGGACGCTGTCTTCCGGTTCAAGATTAGACACAGACCAGGGGAACAGATCAAACTCAGAATAGGAATCCATAGTGGTCAGTCGTATATGAATCTCTTTCTCTTTATTCTCTTAGTGTCAAGTCTCTCATTAACCACGTTCTCCTTCACCTTATTCTCTCAGTGTCAAGCCTATCATTCACCAGGTTCTCCTTCTCTTTCTTCTCTCAGTGTCAAGCATCTTATTCACCACGTTCTCCTTCTCTTTCTTCTCTCAGTGTCAAGTCTCTCATTCAACACGTTCTCCTTCTCTTTCTTCTCTCAGTGTCAAGTCTCTCATTCACCACGTTCTCCTTCTCTTTCTTCTCTCAGTGTCAAGCCTCTCATTCACCACGTTCTCCTTCTCCTTATTCTCTCAGTGTCAAGTCTCTCATTCACCACGTTCTCCTTCTCTTTCTTCTCTCAGTGTCAAGTCTCTCATTAACAACGTTCGCCGTCTCCTTATTCTCTTAGTGTCAAGTCTCTCATTCACCACGTTCTCCTTCTCTTTCTTCTCTCAGTGTCAAGTCTCTCATTAACCACGTTCACCTTCTCCTTATTCTCAAAGTGTCAGTCTCTCATTCACCACATTTTCCTTCTCTTTCTTCTCTCAGTGGCAAGTCTCTCATTCACCACGTTCTCCTTCTCTTTCTTCTCTCAGTTTCAAGTCTCTCATTCACCACGTTCTCCTTCTCTTTCTTCTCTCAGTGTCAAGTCTCTCATTCACCACGTTCTCCTTCTCTTTCTTCTCTCAGTGTCAAGTCTCTCATTAACTACGTTCGCCGTCTCCTTATTCTCTTAGTGTCAAGTCTCTCATTCACCACGTTCTCCCTCTCCTTATTCTCTCAGTGTCAAGTCTCTCATTAACCATGTTCTCCTTCTCTTTCTTCTTTCAGTGTCGAGTCTCTCATTAACCACGTTCTCCTTTTCCTTACTCTCACAGTGAGAAGTCTCTCATTCACCACGTTCTCCTTCTCTTTCTTCTCTCAGTGTCAAGTCTCTCATTCACCACGTTATCCTTCTCTTTCTTCTCTCAGTGTCAAGCCTCTCATTCACCACGTTTTCCTTTTCCTTATTCTCTCAGTGTCAGGTCTCTCATTCACCACATTCTCCCTCTCCTTATTCTCTATGTGTCAAGTCTCTCATTAACCACGTTCTCCTTCTCTTTCTTCTCTCAGTGTCAAGTCTCTCATTAACTACGTTTTCCGTCTCCTTATTCTCTTAGTGTCAAGTCTCTCATTCACCACGTTCTCCCTCTCCTTATTCTCTCAGTGTCAAGTCTCTCATTAACCATGTTCTCCTTCTCTTTCTTCTTTCAGTGTCGAGTCTCTCATTAACCACGTTCTCCTTTTCCTTACTCTCACAGTGAGAAGTCTCTCATTCACCACGTTCTCCTTCTCTTTCTTCTCTCAGTGTCAAGTCTCTCATTCACCACGTTATCCTTCTCTTTCTTCTCTCAGTGTCAAGCCTCTCATTCACCACGTTTTCCTTTTCCTTATTCTCTCAGTGTCAGGTCTCTCATTCACCACATTCTCCCTCTCCTTATTCTCTATGTGTCAAGTCTCTCATTAACCACGTTCTCCTTCTCTTTCTTCTCTCAGTGTCAAGTCTCTCATTAACTACGTTCGCCGTCTCCTTATTCTCTTAGTGTCAAGTCTCTCATTCACCACGTTCTCCCTCTCCTTATTCTCTCAGTGTCATGTCTCTCATTAACCACGTTCTCCCTCTCCTTATTCTTTTAGTGTCAAGTATCTCATTAACCACGTTCTCCTTCTCTTTCTTCTCTCAGTGTCAAGTCTCTCATTAACTACGTTCGCCGTCTCCTTATTCTCTTAGTGTCAAGTCTCTCATTCACCACGTTCTCCCTCTCCTTATTCTCCCAGTGAGAAATCTCTCATTCACCACGTTTTCCTTCTCTTTCTTCTCTCACTGTCAAGTCTCTTATTCACCACGTTATTCTTCTCTTTCTTCTCTCAGTGTCAAGCCTCTCATTCACCACGTTTTCCTTTTCCTTATTCTCTCAGTGTCAGGTCTCTCATTCACCACGTTCTCCTTCTCTTTCTTCTCTCAGTGTCAAGCTTCTCATTCACCACATTCTCCTTTCTTTCTTCTCTCAGTGTCAAGTCTCTCATTCACCACGTTCTCCTTCTCCTTATTTACTCAGTATCAAGCCTTTATTAAGTACGTTCTCTTTCTCCTTATCCTATCAGTGTCAAGTCTCTCATTCACCACGTTCTCCTTCTCTTTCTTCTCTCAGTGTCAAGTCTTTTATTAAGTACGTTCTCTTTCTCCTTATCCTCTCAGTGTCAAGTCTCTCATTTACCACGTTCTCCTTCTTCTTATTCTCTCACTGTCAAGTCTCTTATTAACTACGTTCTCCTTCTCCTTATTCTCTCAGTGTCAAGTCTCTCATTAACCACGTTCTCCTTTTCCTTATTCTCTCAGTTTCAAGTCTCTCATTCACCACGTTCTCCTCCTCTTTCTTCTCTCAGTGTCAAGTCTCTCATTCACCACGTTCTCCTTCTCTTTCTTTTCTCAGTGTCAAGTCTCTTATTCACCACGTTCTCCTTCTCTTTCTTCTCTCAGTGGCAAGTCTCTTATTCACCACGTTCTCCTTCTCTTTCTTCTCTCAGTGTCAAGTCTCTCATTCACCACGTTCTCCTTCTCTTTCTTCTCTCAGTGTCAAGTCTCTCATTCACCACGTTCTCCTTCTCTTTCTTCTCTCAGTGTCAAGTCTCTCATTCACCACGTTCTCCTTCTCTTTCTTCTCTCAGTGTCAAGTCTTTTATAAACCCATTCTCCGTCCCCTTATTCTCTCAGTCTCATATCTATCATACAAGGCGTTCTCCCTCTCCTTATTCCTCCAGTGTCAAGTCTCTCATTCAGCACGATCTCCCTATTCTCTCAGTCTCTTTTTTTTAACTGATCTTCATGTTTCATTCATCGTCATGCTATACCAATGTCTTCTGTCCTCCGTCAATTAACCTGCAGACCTCATTACTTGAACTTGGATTATTTAATTCTTTGTTTTTTCTTTGAAATTTTGTCTTCTGCGCTTCCTACCTCCAGGCCCAGTGTGTGCAGGAGTAGTAGGACTCAAGATGCCAAGGTACTGTCTGTTTGGCGATACCGTCAACACATCCTCTAGAATGGAGTCAAATGGAATGCGTAAGTTTTCCTTTTCTTCAATCTCATCGTGGTAAACAGGTACTACAAAGCTTAGATATGGTGGTAGCCGTAGTCGTAGTAGTAGTAGTAGTAGTAGTAGTAGTAGTAGTAGTAGTAGTAGTAGTAGTAGTAGTAGTAGTAGTAGAAGTAGAAGTAGTAGTAGAAGTAGAAGTAGAAGTAGAAGTAGTAGTAGTAGTAGTAGTAGTAGTAGTAGTAGTAGTAGTAGTAGTAATGGTAGTAGTAGTTGAAGTAGTTATAGTAGTAGTAGTAGTAGTAGTAGTAGTAGTAGTAGTAGTAGTAGTAGTAGTAGTAGTAGTAGTAGTAGTAGTAGCAGTAGCAGTAGCAGTAGCCGTTGCAGTAGCAGTGGCGGTAGCAGTAGCGGTAGTAGTAGTAGTAGTAGTAGTAGTAGTAGTAGTAGTAGTAGTAGTAGTAGTAGTAGTAGTAGTAGTAGTAGAAGTAGTAGAAGTAGTAGTAGCAGCAGCAGCAGCAGCAGCAGTAGTAGTAGTAGTAGTAGTAGTAGTAGTAGTAGTAGTAGTAGTAGTAGTAGTAGTAGTAGTAGTTGAAGAAGAAGAAGAAGATGTTGTTGTTGATGTTGTTGTAGAGTAGTAGAAGAATAGTAGTATTAGCAGCAGCAGCAGCAGAAGTAGCAGTAGCCGTAACAGTGACATTAGCAGTAGTAGTTGCGAAGGAAGAAAATGAAAAAAAAGAAGAAATTGTCAGTTAAGTGTTCCATAACTCCAAAAAGATCGTGTTAAACAGTCACACTTTGTATTAGCAATGGGTTTTTTTCGTATTTTAATCTCATTCAATAGAGTGCTTGGATTACTTTTCTATAACCATTTACGCTATGATCCTGGAAAGCAAAGCGGTCAATCAGATCCATTGTCAAAAGCAGTGACAAATGAAAATGCTAAACAAATTATGTGTAAAGAGATAAATTAGTATATAAGTCTGTTAACGTTGAATAATTTTTTTAATATTCTCTAAGAAAAAAATACCATTCAGTTGTTTCTTTAGTCAAAGATTCTCTTAAAAGTCTATAAATAACTCTTTAGACTTTCTCTCAGTCTCTCTGTGATTCTCCAGGAAAAAGCTACAATGAAACTGTTTTCTTGAGTCTTAGATTCTCCTTGAAATGTATAAATAACTCTTTAGAATTACCATTAAGCTGTTACTGTAATCTCATCCCTCCTTAAAGATTTATTGCGATCCTGTCTTTCCGACCAACTTTACACAAATTCTCTCCCTCAAACAATTTCACTGTTATATGAGAAACCTGAATTCCTGTGCACGACTTGAATTACACCTTTCTCTTCCTTGTTCTACTTTGGCACCTCCTCCTAAAACTGCAACATTTACCCTCCCCTTCCCTCCCTACACCCTACGCTCCTCTAAAAGCTTTTACTTTGTGATCTCCTTCCCCACCCCTACCTCAGCTTTACGGATCCACGTGAGCCCCTTCACCCAAGAGATTCTTGTCACCTTCGGGACTTTCCATCTGGAGATGAGAGGTCCAGTGGAGATGAAGGTAAGAAGGAAGTGGTGGTTTCAAACAACTTGATATGTATTTTACCATTGTTAATAATTAATAGTTTAGGACTTCATTCTTTTATTGCTTATAACTCGTTTGGTAGGACTTCAATCTTTCATTGTTTATGTGCATGATTACCCGTTCAAATGAACAGCTGAAGAAGACAAATCATTTATTATTAATTAAAAAAGAGCTGATTGCAAGTTCACAAACATAACAGACTTAAATCTTCGGGAATATTACAACTACACTCAAGGAAAGTGAATGGGTGGGGAAGGCTGCAACATTGAAGAAAAGTGAACCACGACAATAACAGAGAGATCTTCTGGAGTCATACAACTACATTAAAAAAAAACTTCACAATGATAACTCTCAAGAACCATACAACTACATAAACTGATAAAGACAAAAAATGAAAAAAAATTACAACAAAAACAGATTAAATCCAGAGTCACAGAACTGCATAAAGAAAAAAAAAAGATAATTAAATTTTTTTCCCAACAATACACACTGTAACACTAACAGAATTGTCTCCTCCAGATCCACTCATAGTACAGTTTTGAAAAATATAAAACCTTGAAAAAAAATTAAACATTAGAATTTTTCTCATGTTGTCATGACTTAATTCTTGAAATGAACTTTTGTGAAGCAAAGATCTCAAGAAAAAAAAATTAATTAAATCTGGATGCAATCGTTAAAGCAGGCCTAGTTTTAGTTTATCTCTTCACAGAAAACCTATCTGTTGCTAAAATTCCACACAACAGATACAGTGTAATGTTTTCAAACTATCATATTGCAGAAAAGTGAACCAAAACAGTAACGGTTATATCTCCTCCAGAGCCCAGCAGATACAGTGTAATGTGTCCAAACTAACATATTAAAGAAAAGTGAACCACACAATAACAGTTATATTTCCTCCAGAAACCAGAAGATACAGTGTAATGTGTTCCAAACTAACATATTGAAGAAAAGTGAACCACACAATAACAGTTATATCTCCTCCAGAACCCAGCAGATACAGTGTAATGTGTTCCAAGGTAACATATTGAAGAAAAGTGAACCACATAATAACAGTTATATTTCCTCCAGAATCCAGCAGATACAGTGTAATGTGTTCCAAACTAACATATTGAAGAAAAGTGAACCACAACAGTATCATTTACATTTCCTTCCAGAACCCAGCGGATACAGTGTAATGTGTTCCAAACTAACATATTGAAGAAAAGTGAACCACACAATAACAGTTATATTTCCTCCAGAACCCAGCAGATGCAGTGTAATGTGTTCCAAACTAACATATTGAAGAAAAGTGAACCACATAATAACAATAATATTTCCTCCAGAACCCAGCAGATACAGTGTAATGTGTTCCAAACTAACATATTGAAGAAAAGTGAACCACAACAGTATCATTTACATTTCCACCAGAACTCAGCAGATACAGTGTAATGTATTTCAAACTAACATATTGAAGAAAAGTGAACCATACAATAACAGTTATATTTCCTCCAGAACCCAGCAGATACAGTGTTATGTTCCAAACTAACATATTGAAGAAAAGTGAACCACAACAGTATCATTTACATTGCCTCCAGAACCCAGCAGATACAGTGTAATGTATTTCAAACTATCATATTGAAGGAAAATGAACCACACAATAACAGTTATATCTGCTCCAGAACCCAGCAGATACAGTGTAATGTGTTCCAAACTAACATATTGAAGAAAAGTGAACCACACAATAACAGTTATATTTCCTCCAGAACCCAGCAGATACAGTGTAATGTGTTCCAAACTAACATATTGAAGAAAAGTGAACCACACAATAACAGTTATATCTCCTCCAGAACCCAGCAGATACAGTGTAATGTGTTCCAAACTAACATATTGAAGAAAAGTGAACCACAACAGTATCATTTACATTTCCTCTAGAACCCAGCGGATACAGTGTAATGTGTTCCAAACTAACATATTGAAGACAAGTGAACCACACAAAAACAGTTATATTTCCTCCAGAACCCAGCAGATACAGTGTAATGTGTTTCAAACTAAATTATTGAAGAAAAGTGAACCACATAAGTATCATTTACATTTCCTCCAGAACTCAGCAGATACAGTGTAATGTGTTCCAATCTAACATATTGAAGAAAAGTGAACCACACAAAAACAGTTATATCTGCTCCAGAATCCAGCAGATAAGGTGTAATGTGTTTTAAACTAACATATTGAAGAAAAGTGAACCACATAATAACTGTTATATTTCCTCCAAAACCCAGCAGATACAGTGTAATGTGTTTAAAAATAACATAATGAAGAAAAGTGAACCACATAATAACAGTTATATTTCCTCCAGAACCCAGCAGATGCAGTGTAATTTGTTCCAAACTAACATATTGAAGAAAAGTGAACCACAACTGTATCATTTACATTTCCTCCAGAACCCAGCGGATACAGTGTAATGTGTTCCAAAGTAACATATTGAAAAGAAGTGAACCACACAAAAACAGTTATATTTCCTCCAGAACCCAGCAGATGCAGTGTAATATGTTTTAAACTAACATATTGAAGAAAAGTGAACCACACAATAACAGTTATATTTCCTTCAGAACCCAGCAGATACAGTGTAATGTGTTCGAAACTAACTTATTGAAGAAAAGTTAACCACAACAGTATCATTTACATTTCCTCCAGAACCCAGCAGATACGTTGTAATGTGTTCCAATATAACATATTGAAGAAAAGTGAACCACACAATAACAGTTATATCTGCTGCAAAAACCCAGCAGATACAGTGTAATGTGTTCCAAACTAACTTATTGAAGAAAAGTGAACCACAACAGTATCATTTACATTTCCTCCAGAACTCAGCAGATACAGTGTAATGTGTTCAAATCTAACATATTGAAGGAAAGTGAACGACCCAAAAACAGTTATATCTGCTCCAGAATCCAGCAGATACAGTGTAATGTGTTCCAAACTAACATATTAAAGAAAAGTGAACCACATAATAACAGTTATATTTCCTCCAGAACCCAACAGATACAGTGTAATGTGTTTCAAACTAACATATTGAAGAAAAGTGAACCACATAATAACAGTTATATTTCCTCCAGAACCCAGCAGATGCAGTGTAATTTGTTCCAAACTAACATATTGAAGAAAAGTGAACCACAACTGTATCATTTACATTTCCTCCAGAACCCAGCGGATACAGTGTAATGTGTTCCAAACTAACATATTGAAGAAAAGTGAACCACACAATAACAGTTATATCTGCTGCAAAAACCCAGCAGATACAGTGTAATGTGTTCGAAACTAACTTATTGAAGAAAAGTTAACCACAACAGTATCATTTACATTTCCTCCAGAACTCAGCAGATACAGTGTAATGTGTTCAAATCTAACATATTGAAGGAAAGTGAACGACCCAAAAACAGTTATATTTCCTCCAGAATTCAGTAGATACAGTGTAATGTGTTCCAAACTAACATTTTGAAGAAAAGTGAACCACAACAGTATCATTTACATTTCCTCCAGAACCCAGCAGATGCAGTGTAATATGTTTTAAACTAACATATTGAAGAAAAGTGAACCACACAATAACAGTTATATTTCCTTCAGAACCCAGCAGATACAGTGTAATGTGTTCGAAACTAACTTATTGAAGAAAAGTTAACCACAACATTATCATTTACATTTCCTCCAGAACCCAGCAGATACATTGTAATGTGTTCCAATCTAACATATTGAAGAAAAGTGAACCACACAATAACAGTTATATCTGCTCCAGAACCCAGCAGATACAGTGTAATGTGTTCGAAACTAACTTATTGAAGAAAAGTTAACCACAACATTATCATTTACATTTCCTCCAGAACCCAGCAGATACATTGTAATGTGTTCCAAACTAACATATTAAAGAAAAGTGAACCACATAATAACAGTTATATTTCCTCCAGAACCCAGCAGATACAGTGTAATGTGTTCCAAACTAACATTTTGAAGAAAAGTGAACCACAACAGTATCATTTACATTTCCTCCAGAACCCAGCGGATACAGTGTAATGTGTTCCAAACTAACATATTGAAGAAAAATGAACCACACAATAACAGTTATATCTCCTCCAGAACCCAGCAGATACAGTGTAATGTGTTACAAACTAACATATTGAAGACAAGTGAACCACACAATAACAGTTATATTTCCTCCAGAACCCAGCAGATGCAGTGTAATGTGTTTCAAACTAACATATTGAAGAAAAGTGAACCACATAATAACAGTTATATTTCCTCCAGAACCCAGCAGATACAGTGTAATGTGTTCCAAACTAACATATTGAAGAAAACTGAACTACAACAGTATCATTTACATTTCCTCCAGAACCCAGCGGATACAGTGTAATGTGTTCCAAAGTAACATATTGAAAAGAAGTGAACCACACAAAAACAGTTATATTTCCTCCAGAACCCAGCAGATGCAGTGTAATATGTTCCAAACTAAGAGATTAAAGAAAATTGAACCACACAATAACAGTTATATTTCCTCCAGGACCCAGCAGATACAGTGTAATGTGTTCCAAACTAACGTATTGAAGAAAAGTTAACCACAACAGTATCATTTACATTTCCTCCAGAACCCAGCAGATACAGTGTAATGTGTTCCAATCTAACATATTGAAGAAAAGTGAACCACACAATAACAGTTATATCTGCTCCAGAATGCAGCAGATACAGTGTAATGTGTTCCAAACTAACATATTGAAGAAAAATGAACCACACAATAACAGTTATATCTCCTCCAGAAACCAGCAGATACAGTGTAATATGTTCCAAACTAACATAATAAAGAAAAGAGAACCACATAATAGCAGTTATATTTCCTCCAGAACCCAACAGATACAGTGTAATGTGTTTTAAACTAACAAATTGAAGAAAAGTGAACCACATAATAACAGTTATATTTCCTCCAGAACCCAGCTGATACAGTGTAATGCGTTTTAAACTAACATATTGAAGAGAAGTGAACCACACAATAACAGTTATATTTCCTCCAGAACCCAGCAGATGCAGTGGAATGTGTTTCAAACTAACATATTGAAGAAAATTGAACCACATAATAACAGTTATATTTCCTCCAGAACACAGCAGATACAGTGTAATGTGTTCCAAACTAACTTATTGAAGAAAAGTTAACCACAACAGTATCATTTACATTTCCTCCAGAACCCAGCAGATACATTGTAATGTGTTCCAATCTAACATATTGAAGAAAAGTGAACCACACAACAACAGTTATATCTGCTCCAGAACCCAGGAGATACAGTGTAATGTGTTCCAAACTAACATATTGAAGAAAAATGAACCACACAATAACAGTTATATCTCCTCCAGAACCCAGCAGATACAGTTTAATGTGTTCCAAACTAACATATTAAAGAAAAGTGAACCACATAATAACAGTTATATTTCCTCCAGAATTCAGTAGATACAGTGTAATGTGTTCCAAACTAACATTTTGAAGAAAAGTGAACCACAACAGTATCATTTACATTTCCTCCAGAATCCAGCGGATACAGTGTAATGTGTTCCAAACTAACATATTGAAGACAAGTGAACCACACAATAACAGTTATATTTCCTCCAGAACCCAGCAGATGCAGTGTAATATGTTTCAAACTAACATATTGAAGAAAAATGAACCAGATAATAACAGTTATATTTCCTCCAGAACCCAGCAGATACAGTGTAATGTGTTCCAAACTAACTTATTGAAGAAAAGTTAACCACAACAGTATCATTTACATTTCCTCCAGAACCCAGCAGATACATTGTAATGTGTTCCAATCTAACATATTGAAGAAAAGTGAACCACACAATAACAGTTATATCTGCTCCAGAACCCAGCAGATACAGTGTAATGTGTTCCAAACTAACATATTGAAGAAAAGTGAACCACACAATAACAGTTATATCTCCTCCAGAACCCAGCAGATACAGTTTAATGTGTTCCAAACTAACATATTAAAGAAAAGTGAACCACATAATAACAGTTATATTTCCTCCAGAACCCAGCAGATACAGTGTAATGTGTTCCAAACTAACATTTTGAAGAAAAGTGAACCACAACAGTATCATTTACATTTCCTCCAGAACCCAGCGGATACAGTGTAATGTGTTCCAAACTAACATATTGAAGAAAAGTGAACTACAACAGTATCATTTACATTTCCTTCAGAACCCAGCGGATACACTGTAATGTGTTCCAAAGTAACATATTGAAAAGAAGTGAACCACACAAAAACAGTTATATTTCCTCCAGAACCCAGCAGATGCAGTAATATGTTCCAATCTAACAGATTGAAGAAAAGTGAACCACACAATAACAGTTACATTTCCTCCAGGACCCAGCAGATACAGTGTAATGTGTTCCAAACTAACGTATTGAAGAAAAGTTAACCACAACAGTATCATTTACATTTCCTCCAGAACCCAGCAGATACAGTGTAATGTGTTTTAAACTAACATATTGAAGAAAAGTGAACCACATAATAACAGTTATATCTGCTCCAGAACGCAGCAGATACAGTGTAATGTGTTCCCAACTAACATATTGAAGAAAAATGAACCACACAATAACAGTTATATCTCCTCCAGAACCCAGCAGATACAGTTTAATGTGTTCCAAACTAACATATTAAAGAAAAGTGAACCACATAATAACAGTTATATTTCCTCCAGAACCCAGCAGATACAGTGTAATGTGTTCCAAACTAACATATTGAAGAAAAGTGAACCACAACAGTATCATTTACATTTCCTCCAGAACCCAGCAGATACAGTGTAATGTGTTCCAAACTAACATATTGAAGAAAAGTGAACCACACAATAACAGTTATATCTCCTCCAGAACCCAGCAGATACAGTGTAATGTGTTCCAAACTAACATATTGAAGAAAAGTGAACCACACAATAACAGTTATATTTCCTCCAGAACCCAGCAGATACAGTGTAATGTGTTCCAAACTAACATATTGAAGAAAAGTGAACCACATAATAACAGTTATATTTCCTCCAGAACCCAGCAGATACAGTGTAATGTGTTCCAAACTAACATATTGAAGAAAAGTGAACTACAACAGTATCATTTACATTTCCTTCAAAACCCAGCGGATACACTGTAATGTGTTCCAAAGTAACATATTGAAAAGAAGTGAACCACACAAAAACAGTTATATTTCCTCCAGAACCCAGCAGATGCAGTGTAATATGTTCCAAACTAACAGATTGAAGAAAAGTGAACCACACAGTAACAGTTATATTTCTTCCAGGACCCAGCAGATACAGTGTAATGTGTTCCAAACTAACGTATTGAAGAAAAGTTAACCACAACAGTATCATTTACATTTCCTCCAGAACCCAGCAGATACAGTGTAATGTGTTCCAATCTAACATATATTATTGAAGAAAAGTGAACCACACAATAACAGTTATATCTGCTCCAGAATGCAGCAGATACAGTGTAATGTGTTCCAAACTAACATATTGAAGAAAAATGAACCACACAATAACAGTTATATCTCCTCCAGAAACCAGCAGATACAGTGTAATATGTTCCAAACTAACATAATAAAGAAAAGTGAACCACATAATAGCAGTTATATTTCCTCCAGAACCCAACAGATACAGTGTAATGTGTTTTAAACTAACATATTGAAGAAAAGTGAACCACATAATAACAGTTATATCTGCTCCAGAACGCAGCAGATACAGTGTAATGTGTTCCCAACTAACATATTGAAGAAAAATGAACCACACAATAACAGTTATATCTCCTCCAGAAACCAGCAGATACAGTGTAATATGTTCCAAACTAACATAATAAAGAAAAGTGAACCACATAATAACAGTTATATTTCCTCCAGAACCCAACAGATACAGTGTAATGTGTTTTAAACTAACATATTGAAGAAAAGTGAACCACATAATAACAGTTATATTTCCTCCAGAACCCAGCTGATACAGTGTAATGCGTTTTAAACTAACATATTGAAGAGAAGTGAACCACAACAGTATCATTTATATCTGCTCCAGAGCCATATCACTACGTTAAAGAGAATAAAACAATAACTCTTAAGAGCCTTACAATTGGACATAAAAAACAAAAGAAAAAAAAAGAAAAAAGAAAAGAACTTTACAAACATAGATTTTTTTCCAGAGCCACAGAACTTTATGAAGAAAATCAAAAAAGAAAAATAATTCAATAATGCATCTTACAGATTTGTAAGAACCCTGAAACATTAGAATTCTTCTCATGCTGCAATGAAGATTTTCTTTAAATTAAGTAAAGATCTCAAGCGAAATAATGTAAACTAAATCTGGGTGCAAGTGTTTATGTATCCTTTGATTTTTTTTACCTCTCCACTGAGACCATTTATGGTGCTGATTTGACCTACCACAGATACAGTGCAATTTGTTCCAAACAAATCTCGAGAAAAACTGGTTCAGTTTTGGAATTACAGAACTTTGAGACAATGGAATTTTTCTCATTTTGTCATGTAAATATTCTTTAAATGAAGCAAATATCTCAAGCAAAAAATTAAACCAAATCTGGATGCAATCGTTTAAGCAGCCCTTGGTTTAGTTTATCTCTCCACCAAGACCATAGCATATGGTGCTGATGTAACACACAACAGATACAGTACAATTGCTCCAAACAAATATGGAGAAAAACTGGTCTCCAATACAAAAAAAAGAAACCCAAAGGTGGATGCTTATTTTTCATACACTGACTTATCTCCAGAACCACAAAACTACATAAAGAAAATTAAAAATGCAATGTTTATTCAATAATACATTGAACAGAAAATCTCCTCCAGATCCACTCATAGTGTAATTTTGAAAGATGAAGAACCCTGAAACATTGGAACTCTTCTCATGTTGTAATGAAGACCTCTTAAAATGAAGTAAAGATCTCAAGTAAAAAAAGTAAACTTAATGTTGGTGCCATTGATTAAGCAACCCTCGTTTTAGTTTATCTTTTTACTGAGACCTTATCCCCTTCTTCCATCATCGCGAACACCGTTGAGATCTAAAGTGTCGTTTCCTCCAGTACCACCTCTGATCCTCTTGGATTGATAATCAGATCTTTTCTTCTGGCTTTGTGGTCTTAAAGCGCCTAGTCCATATCCTCTTTTTCTCTTCGGCATTGTAAATTTAACTATATTTATTGCAGTTAAAAATCTCGATCCTAATCAAGGGTACAGATGAAATCATTAAATGAACTTCTTTGTTAATTAGATCAGCCGTACAGATAAAAATCATCAAATGACCTTCTTATGGAATATAGATCCAAAGGATCAATCTTGAAAGTTGCAGTCACATACAGAATTTATCCCATAGCAAATCTTGCTTGATTTTTCTTTAATTTTGGTAAAATTATGAAAACAAATTATAGTTTTGAATATTTTGACTAGTTCTTCATTTATTTTTATATCTACATCAAAAAGTTAATATCAAATTTTTATTTAAACAGAAGTTGCGTTCAAGTCCAAAATTAATCCTATAGATGAAATTTGTCACAAAAAGTAGTAAAAAAAAGTAGAGGACTTAGAAAATTTTGTCTGGATCTACATAAAGTTTGTCGAAAAAAAATGTGTAGATTTCTAGACACTTGTAGCCAAAGATTATTAAAAATCAATTGTTATCGAAAATCCTGTCTTGATTTTTAAGAATTTTCACACTGAAACGAAAACTCTAATTTCATATATTTGTTGAAAGGAGACATTAAAACATTGCATCAAAAAAATTTCAATACGTTTCGGGAAAGAAAACAAAAAACAAAACAAAAATCTTCAACAATCAAGTAGTTCTAGATCTAGCAATCACAATCAAAATGTTGCCCATCGAAACATTTGTTGCGATGGAGTGTTAAAAATGTTATAGAATTCAATGAGTAGATCTTTGTAGATAAAGATTGCATTTAAACAAAAATCTGTATTAAATCTCCTAGCTTTGAAAATGTTTTGTTTCATAGGCAAGCCATTAAGACTGAGTGAAAAACTGCGCGGGAGTAAACAATAATATCGATGGCTCTTTTGTCAATTCTATTGAAGAAATTTGTAACAAAAAAGTATAAAAAAAATAATGGCATTGGAAAATGGTGTCTGAATCTACACAAAGTTTTTGGAAATAAAAAAAAAATATGTGTAGATTCTCAAACAGTTGT
Organism: Elysia crispata; assembly: GCA_033675545.1. Lineage (NCBI taxonomy): Eukaryota > Metazoa > Mollusca > Gastropoda > Plakobranchidae > Elysia > Elysia crispata. Next base: position 40,717 of record JAWDGP010007688.1, on the reverse strand, counting down.
TGCCAAAGAGTAGTAAAAATCAACGGTTATGAAAAATCCTGTCTTGATTTTTTTTTTTAATTTTACAGAATGGAAAATCGCAACAGATTTTGCTAAATTTGTCGAAAGGAGTAATAAAAACTTATTGCATTAAAAATATCTCAAAATGTTCTGAGCAAAAAAAAAAAAAAAAAAGAAAAATGAACAAAAAAAATTTTTCACAATCAAGTAGCTCCAGATCTAGAATCTAGGGACCGCAATCATAATTTTGCTTTTCAAAACCATGTGGAAACATACTATGACGCTTTTATCTTAACCTTCAAGAGGCCAAATTTCGTTTGAATTTAATTTTCTTTTAGTTTTTCACTCCCTTGAAAATAAAAACGTGTTTTTAAAACATATTTATGTTTAAAAAATAATGATAGATTATTTTAAAAGAGTTATCTCAGTAAAAAGTTCGAAAACACACACTGAAGTTGGAAGATCATCAATCTGATCAGTTCATCACTGTATATTGAGTGGTTTAGGAGGAGATAGCGGACAAAGATATCAAAATTGCCTTTTATAATATAGATAACCAGTTAGGTAGTACCTCAATATTTCATTGTTTATAACCAGTTTGGTTGCTCATTCTTTCATTGTTTATAACCAGTTTGGAAAGACTTCATTCTTTCATTGTTTATAACCAGTTTGGTAGTACCTCATTCTTTCATTGTTTATAATCAGTTATTGTTTTCTCATTGCTTCTAAAATGTTTTATGTGTCTATTTCTGTTAATACCAAAACTTTCACATTCGTCATTTAAAATCATTTTAAAACATTTAGTATAAAGTTTCTGCCTATACTTCATTTTACCAACTCAAATCTAACATTTCTAACCGCCTTGTTTTTACGGCCTCACAGGGCAAAGGGTCAATCACCACCTACTGGCTACTGGGCGAGGAAGGTTCCAAGTATAACATCCAGCAACAGGGCAACAACCAACCAACCGTGACAGCTGCATCTTCGATAGCAACAGTTACGCCAACATCGTCTACAGTAACTCCCTCCGCTGCTTCACCAACAACACCCGAACGAAAGTCTTCTAGAAAACTGTCTTTGAAGTCCCTGATGCACTGAACCATGACCGGGTTGATCAGTTTATTTCTTATCACATAACATCCCTAATTTCTGAGTGCTTACGTCTTTAATCGAATTTAGTTCTGTGATCTTGCAGTGACCAAGATAGTCTTTATCTATCGAATGTTCCATCCAAACTGATTTGTGTTTTTTGTGATACCATCGACCATCTTGCTGTGACATAGTTTTGAGACTCTATACTTTAGCACACATACAATTGCTCTATATGAGCTTCATTGCTGATCAACACCATGGACTACCCTCCATATAAGCTTAACAACTGATCAACACCATGGATCACCTTCCATATGAGCTTCAAAGCTGACCAATACCATGGTTTTTTTTATCCTCCATATTATCTTAAGGATCAGCTAATACCATGGATTCTTTTATCTTCATATTATCTTAAAAGCCAGTAAAAACAACGCATTACCTTCAATATTAACCTGAGGATCAGTCAATACCATGGATTACTTTACATATATCGTAAGGGCCAGTCAGTATCACAGAATACCTTTATTATCATCTTAAGCACCAGTCAATACCATGGAATGCCCTACATATTATCTTAAGGGCAATTCAATACCATGGTATGCCCTACATGTCATCTTAAGGGCCAGTCAATACCATAGACAACCTTTAGTATTATCTTAAGCACGAGTCAATACCATGGAATACCCTAGATATTATCTTAAGGGCCAGACAATACCATGGAGTACTCTACATATATAATCTTAAGGGCCAGTCTATACCATGGAGTACCCTACATATTATTTTATGGGCCAGTCAATACAATGGAGTACCCTACATATATAATCTTAAGAATCAGTCAATACCATTGAGTACCCTACATATTATCTTATGGGCCAGTCAATACCATGGAGTACCATACATACATAATCTTAAGGGCCAGTCAATACCATGGAGTACCCTAGATATTATCTTAAGGTCCAGACAATACCATGGAGTACCCTACATATTATCTTAAAGACCAGGGAATACCATGGATTACCTTTACTATCTTAAAAGCTAGTCAATACCATCGACCATTCGAGATTAAAACTGTTTGACATCACTGTGGGATATTCTGGAGACTCGAATTGCCTAGACACACCATTCGACAGCCTAAGGATGTCAACATACAACATGACTTAAAGGTTTAAATCTTTTCCTGATTCGTAGAGATCATCAACATAACAATAGGGAGATTTTAATCCTTTCCTGATTCGTAGAGATCATCAACACGACAATAAGCAGATTTTAATCCTTTTCTGATTTGTGAAGACCATCAACAAGACAATATGGTGCTTAAAATTCTAAGACCATCAACATGACAACAGGGAAATTTTAAGGAGATTTTAATCCTTTCCTGATTTGTGAAGACCATCAACATGACAATAGGGAGATTTTAATCCTTTTCTGATTCGTGGGGACCATCAACATGACAATGGGGAGATTTTAATACTTTCCTGATTTGTGAAGACCATGAACATGACAACATCGAGATTTTAATCTTTTCCTGATTTGTGAGGACCATCAACATGACGATAGGGAGATTTTAATCCTTTCCTGATTTGTGAGGACCATCAAAATGACAATGGGGAGATTTTAATATTTTCCTGATTCGTGAGGACCATCAACATGACAATATCGAGATTTTAATCCTTTCCTGATTTGTGACGACCAACAACAGATGGACAAAAATCAAGTGTACAATTCATGCTTTGATTTCACTTTTGCTTTCTCTCCTCCATTGATATGACTAGAATAACCTTTGTTTGCATCTGCCGAGGTGATCTGTTGCGCTATGAAAAGCTTACAAGAGGAAAAAAATTCTTTTTTTTTTAATACAATCACGAAGCTGTAGTAAGGGTCTCACACTCCGCACTGAAATAAACAGGTGTTTTTTATTATTTTTTTTAATTTCTAACACTGGTCGTTGTTAATTGTCCATTCTGTTTTGATCTTTGGAAAACTTTTGTTGATTCATGATATATTAAAAACCCGCATATAAACTCTATTTACAACTTTTTTAAAGATTTAACCAATAAATTTTTCATGCAACCTTTTTTTTTTACTTTTTATCCCGCATTTTGTTGCCTTTGCCTGATTTAAATTTTTTGTATGAATCGGGAAATTCCCTTTTTAAATATAGTTGTCATATGCTCCCCATCATTATTTATTTACTTTCTTTCATGTATTTTGAAAGACAAGTTGAAAATCCCGCTCTATAAAAGGGACACCTGTTTCAAATTGTGGTACTGGGCTGTGTGTGAATTAAACAGACTTATAAATGGTCTTGATATCTATCCTTTTGATTTAAATGATTCAGATAAAATTATATGCTTCCACCTATCTATATTTACCCAGAATCTAAATATCTCTACAGTTTTAAACACAAAATCTAGATCTTAAGCCTTAAAGTAAAATTTATATCCAGACCTTAACCTTTTGGTTTGACTCTAGCTGCTGTAGATAGGCCGTAGATCTAGAATCTATGCCCAAGCAATATTCATCGATTCTTTACTTGCATCTTACAGTAGAACATGTACATTTATTCCAGGCGGATTTAGAACTGCCGCCGCATAGATTAAAGGCTCATTTTCAGTTCTGTCATATCTGCCCAGCTTTGCTCACAAGAAGAAGTTCGCACTTTCAATTTCTTTCTTTCAAGAAAAGAATATTTTACATCTGCTTTTATTTTCCAAGTTTTCCATTTTTTTGGAGACAATAATATTAACCACTCAAATATGTAGGACCAGTTACAACTTTATGCTAAATTAGGCGTGCCTGGGTGGCCTAGAAATACTCGGTTAGAAGTTCTTCATTGTTTGCTTAGCTCTATTATTAATAAATGCATATTGAAAATTGGAGGAAAAATATTATTTTTTCAACCTTGGGATACAGCGCTTTTAAAATTTCTTTAGCTCTCGTTAATATCAGTTTTGTGTTTGTGTGTTTCCAACAATTTTCTTTCAGTTTTCCGCACCCTAAATATATTCCTTGATGTATAATTTCCAGTCTAAGTATTTTTTTAAGTTGTACATTTTTATAAGTAATTCATAATCAGATCAATTTCTTGTGATTTTGAAGAATGCAATTACAATGCTTCCCTGACTTTGTATCTTCAAAACGCATATGTTTAATAATAAATTATTATTTTACTGCTGTTTGCTTTTACTCATGATGGTTTCTCTGTAATATATATATATATATATATATATATATATATATATATATATATATATATATATTTATATCCATATCATTTTTTTTTGTATGGCAAATTGGGCCGACTAGATCGCGTGATATGGAACATCATTCCTTCTGTGAGATTGACATACCAAAACATGTAGCACGTACACTGATTACACGAATTACCTGTGTATATCTAGGATATAGACCCGTTACGATATATCCGTATATCTGAATGTTCTGGCTCTTCTAGTTGATATTTGTCTCCATTTTATTTCGTTTTAATCTCAGAAGAATAGTTTCTTATATTCGAAACTTGAGATTTGCTAAATTCATGTGATAAAAATCTTCTTCAAGTTTGTCTATTTACTTTTGTTCATGTTGTTGTTATTGTTACTACACTCACATTCTATGAGAAGCAAGCCTTCAAGTTTTATCTGGGCTTACACTTATTAACAAAATGTTACCATCAATTGTTTCAACTTAAGTTCCGGTACACAAATACACAGTTTGTACGTTCAGAATTCATGCTTTTTTCACTGAAAATCAGTTTCTGGTACACTTTTGTTCTCTGTCATTAAAACAGAATTTTTTCAATAAATCTCATATTCTAGAAAAACGGTTAATGTGGAACATGCAAATGTCACATTTAAGTTATGACTTTCAAAAATGAATGTGATCCAGCATTGATTCTTTCTGAGAATGTCTATTCGCCAAGGTCAAGGTCTGTCTTGCTATAGTCCATGTCACCCAAGTAAACAAACCTTTGCTTATCACAGGTTAAAGAGATCTGTTTTATTTAGCTTTTTGTTATAGTTAAAACAGAAAAATACGCTACTCAGAAAGCGTTTATTGTTTTTTCAAACCAAACATCTTTATCAACAGTGAAAATAATGTCCTGTCTATGAGATATAGGTAAATAAATAATAGTTGTGTGACCTAACTGTGTGAAATAAGTGATTGTTAATTTTAGCTGTGAGCCCCGATGTGAGTCCTAAATGTGTGAAATAGGTGATTGTTAATAGCTGTGAGTCCCGATGTGTGAAATAGGTAAATGTTAATAACTGTGAGTAATTCCTGTGAGAAACAAGTAAATGTTAATAGCTGTAATTCTGACTGTATAAAATATGTAAATGTTAATAGCTGTGAGTCCCGAATGTGTGAAATAGGTAAATGTGAATAACTGTGAGTAATTCCTGTGAGAAACAAGTAAATGTTAATAGCTGTAATTCTGACTGTATAAAATATGTAAATGTTAATAGCTGTGAGCAATGCCTGTGAGAAACAAGTAAATGTTAATAGTTGTAAGTCCTGACTGCGAAATAGGTAAACGTTAATAGCTCTGTTTTCTAAATATATGAATTAGGTAATGTTAATAGCTGTGAGTCGTGACTGTGTGAAAAAGGTAAATATAATAGCCGTGAGACCTGAGTTCGAAATAGGTAAATGACAATAGCAGTGAGTCTTGAGTGTGTGAAAGAGGTAAATGCTAATAGCTGTGAGTCCTGACTGCGAAATAGGTAAATGATAATAGATGTGTCCTAACGGTGTGAAATAGGTAAAATAATAATAATACCTTAGTTTAATACTTAATGCAATGGTTTTGTTTTTTTTACCACGTTCGTTTTCCTATTAATGGAACTTGAGAACAAAATTAGGATTTAAAAAAAAATACTCTCTAAGATGTACATGCAGTTTTATCGAAGACGATGCTAAATCTAGTGTCTCTAGTGGTATTGGTATCCACGATGAGCAGATAGTTGAGTTCAGTTTTTAAGTCTGAATAATTATGCTATTTATTATACTCTGATTTTACTTCAGTTTTTGTACCAAAAAGTTGATATTTGTTGTACTCTGATTTTAGTTCAGTTTTTGTGTAAACAAGTTGATTGTCATAGTGCTATGATTGCATTCCAGTTTTTTGTGTCAAAAAGTTGATAGCTCTTGTACTCTGATTTTATTTCAGTGTTTTTTTTTTTTTTTCAAAAAGTCAATAGTAAATGTACTCTAATTTTAGTTAAATTTTTGTCCAAATTAATGATTGCACTGTATTTTAAGTTGCTTTTAATTTGGATCACACGGTCATTTCTTGTGTGGCTTGTGATATGTCGAGTGCAGATACTCTCTTTGTATCGCAGCAAACCACATTAACAAATGAAAAAGACGAACAATTTATAAAAAAATGAAACCTCTCATTATCAAAAGCTTATTACAAAATTGTTTCTAACATATCGCAACACGCATTATTACATAAGTTTTAACAAACACCACCACAACTTACAATATTAACTTTAACCCAATTCGTCACACATTAACAACATTAACTTTATTTCCAACCCGTCATACATATTACAACATTAACTTTAACCCGATCCGTTACACTTTTAAAACATCAACTTTAACTCAATCCGTCACACATTAACAACATTACCTTAAACCCAATCCGTTACACTTTAACAACATTAACTTTAACACAATCCGTCACACTTTAACAACATTAACTTTAACACAATCCGTCACACATCTTACAACATTAACTTTAGCCCAATCCATAACGTTTATCACATTTAACAACCCACTAGACTCTGCAACATTACTATTAACCGAATCATTCACATTTTACAACATGCACAGTAGCCGAAACTAGTGTAAAACTTCACAATGTTAACACTAATCCAAACAAATACACTGCAATAAAATTGTCTCAACCATCATACTTAGAACCATTTGAACTTCCAACTCAACAGACAGTGCACAAAAAGTCTTTAGCCAAGTAATCACACTTGAAAAGGCTAAAACTATCCACCAGACTTTTTACTACACTAAGACTAAGACAACCTAGCAGACTTTTTAACATTAGCACTAAGGCAATCCAGCAGAATTTATAACACTAAGATTAAGATAGCCAACTACACTTTATAAGACTTAGAATAAGACAATACACTTTCATAACTCTAAGCTGTATGCAGTTTTTTTTTTATATTATATTATTACTTTTGTAGATATACTTCGCTTATTTATATGAATGTGTGTGTGTTTGTTTAGCTGGCAGCGGATGGAACGTGGCGCTTGTTTTTTTTTCTGCTCTTCAAAAGACAGATTTACAAGCGCGATAGCAGGCTCACATTTCCAGTATCATTCAAGAAAGTCATGGTCTTATCCCCTTTGAATAGTTTATGGCAATTTTGTGTGTCTTCATGAAGACTTATTTTGTACTTTTTTTTCACCACAAGTCTCAGAGATTTATACCCGCAATGATACCCTGTGTGGTTTTAAAAAGTTATGAATCTTACCCAATTAAAACAAAAGTATCATTTATTAAATTGTACATAGCCTTGGTATGTGTTAACACGACCAGATACTCTGAATAGTTGTGAAGGTCAAAAGATACATGTGATGGGAACTGATACTTTGGAATGGTATTCAAAAGCTAATGGTTCCAAGTTTTAAAGTGACACTCAAAAGGTAATGGTTCTAAATTTTGAAGTGACACTCAAAAGGTAATGGTTCCAAGTTTTGAAGTGACACTCAAAAGCTAATGGTTCCATGTTTTGAAGTGATACTCAGCAGCTGATGGTTCCAAATTTTGAAGTGAGTCTAAAAAGCTAATGGTTCCAAGCATTGAAGTGGCATTTAAAAGCTAATTGTTTAAAGCACTAAAGTGACACTCAACAGCTACTGGTTCCAAGCTTTGAAGTATTTAAAAGTGAACTGTTTGAAGTATTGAAGTGAAATTCAACAACTCATGTTTCCAAACTTTGAAGTGACACTAAAAAGCCTCTGCGCCTGTGTCAACAAAAAACTTCAAGTTTTCTAGTGATACGAATGATTTTTTTCTTTTTATCTCAGCTTTTTTTACACCAAAGTAAAAATTCCTGTTAAAATTTCTTTCTATATTTATGGCATGTATAATTATAACCATTTGCTTGTTTCGGGTCAATTCAAGCGAAATTGTTTTACATATAAAAGCTATTACATTCATATCAATGTTATTTTTATTCAGCTGAGGCTTTTTAATTGCTCTATTTATGAAACACTTACACGGATATTAAACTAAAAATATTGAAATATTAAAATTTCATTGTTATAATAATAATAATAATAATAATAATAATAATAATAATAATAATAATAATAATAATAATAATAATAATAATGATAACAATAATAATAATAATAATAATAATAATAATAATAATAATAATAATAATAATAATAATAATAATAATAATAATAATAATAATAATGATAATGATAACAATAATAATAATAATAATAATAATAATAATAATAATAATAATAATAATAATAATAATAATAATAATAATGATGATGATGATGATGATGATGATGATGATGATGATGATGATGATGATGATGATGACTTGCAGTTTAATATGGCTTGTTGTTTTTGAGATTATAGCATTATTTTATGAGCAATTTAGGAACAACAATGATAAATATCTCTTTTAAAACTGTAGGCCCACAATTATAGGCTCTGTGAGATTTCATCTTTTTAGTAGCTCTAAAGGTGAATTAACATATTATTTCTGGAAACACATTTTTTGTATATGGCTACAAAGGTGTAGTACAAACGGACGGAAATAACTTTAAAAATTGCTTTTACTCTACACAAACTTCAAAATGATAGATTTGGTATTGATGGCTAGATTAGAAAGTTTTCCCATTTTTCTTACATTTAATTGAAGCTGTGTTGACCACACTAAAATTACAATGTTTGAGAGGATGGTACAAACGAATGTTGAATAAAACATTTGAAACATTATGTAAACGCTCACAATATCTAGATCTGATCAGTAGATGAACTAGGTTGGACAGGAAAAAAAACAACTTTCCTAGATCTAGATTTAGGTTTGATCTTGATTTGAATCCCCGTCCTACAGTGTATAGAATTTAGAACTAGATCTAGATCTGGATCTAGAAAGGACTCTATCTTGATTCTACATCTCTGGATTTAGATCTTATCTTATTAAGATCTAGATCTAGGTCTAGATTAGATTCTAGGCTTTGGTCTCACTCATGTTGCTTCATCTTTACGGAATCAATGGAAAGAAAAGGCCTTTACATTCCTTGTTGTTTCAATCATTTATGCAGTTTATTGCGGCACACAGTTCCCCCTCCCCCCGATGCTTTTCGTAAATCTTTCTACAAGCCTTTAATCGAGACTGGGAACATTCAGGAACTTCTACTTAGTATTGTTGCTATAGTAAACAAAGAAAATGTAACTAGGCGATCCATGGGACATTACTCTCATACTGTAGTAGTAGTAGTAGTAGTAGTAGTAGTAGTAGTAGTAGTAGTAGTAGTAGTAGTAGTAGTAGTAGTAGTAGTAGTAGTAGGAGTAGCAGCAGCAGCAGCAGCAGCGGTAGCAGTAGTAGTAGTAGTAGTAGTAGTAGTAGTAGTAGTAGTAGTAGTAGTAGTAGTAGTAGTAGTAGTAGTAGTAGTAGCAGTAGTAGTAGTAGTAATAGTAGCAGCAGTATAACTAAAGTTTTGTAATTATAACATTATTATTATTATTATTATTATTATTATTATTATTATTATTATCATTATTGTTGTTGTTGTTGTTGTTGTTGTTGTTGTTACTATTGTTGTTGATCTCTAGCATGCCCTTATTTGGAGCACGGTGTCGACTGAAAACACGTATTTCTATTCATATGATTGTTGATCTTTCCATAGTAGCAAACGTTGGAGAAATTAGCCTATAAAATCTACATTCCTAAAAAAAAAATGTTCTTAACTTTTCAGAAATACGTAATAAGCTTTTAAATAAAACTATAAAAGCTAGATCACAACTCTTGAAACACTAGAAACAGCTGAAGTTCCAGGATCAATCAAGATGCAGGGATGACTGAAGATTGAGAAATGTGAAAAAAAAAATAATATAAAACAGTCACCAAGCTGGTGACAGTTTCATATATATTTAATATCTTTTGAAAAAAAGTAAGGGAATAGTTCTCAACATTAGGAACAAAACACAAAAAATGATCCGCATTATTAATTGGAAGGCCTTTATTTAGAATATCTACATTAAATTATGTTATAAAGTGCGAAAGTATAACCGGCCGATTCATTTCTCCCATTCCTTCACCTAAAAGAGCTTTAAATAGTTGTCCGCGTCTGCCAACCTAGCGCTGGAAAATATAACTTGGTGTATCGCTTTTGTTGAGCACTTAGATTTGAAGGAACCATTTCTAAAAAGAAGATCAGATCAAGATCTACAGAGCCTAATTATAATGATACTGTAACTAAACTGCACAGCCCAACAGATTTTTAAGTAGGCCTAAGGGTCTGTCATATTTTTCAAAGGACTTGAATTAAAACAAGTATCAAGTAAGTATAATCAGCTTTTTATATTTCTTTGAAAACAGAGAGGTTATAATTATTTAAAAGTTAAAAGTAATGAAATGTTTTTTTTTAAAAGGCTTTAGATTATAGCAAAACTGAAAAGTGCTAGATTTGCATTACGCCTAGAGATCTAGATCTAGTCTAGATCTAGTTAGATTACATATTTGCACATTTATTTGGCTAAATGATTGTAGGTATTGAATTGGATCTGAAAGTAGCCTAAATGTCCCTAAATAAAAAATTCAAAGATAGAGAGACAAATACCAATCAATTCCATGTGTAGACTTTGAAAGATGCGATTGATGTCTCCCTTGTTAACGATTTTTGTGTGAAAATTGGGTTTAGTTTTTTCTCTTTCCAAAGTCAAATTTGAGCAATTTGTAAACATGTGATAGCAGTTTGATCTACATTCAATGCTTAAAGTTTTTTTCTTACCATGTTCATGGTGAAATCTGACGATTGTAGGTCTCAGGTTAAAAGTTGAGCTCAAAGTAATCAGAGGTGTGGTTGTTTTAATGGCTTTTTGTGCAAGATGAAAGTCTATGACTGCTCGCTGTGTTTCGAAGATCAAGACAAGGCTAGGCATAGAACCCTAACCCACGAAAAGTGAAAAGCCTTCTACATTGTGACATTGACTCAGCCTACAGCACCAATCAGCATTGGCTTTCTATTTGGCCTATATCTATCTATCTATCTATCTATCTATCTAACTATCTATCTATCTATCTATCTATATATATATATATATATATATATATATATATATATATATATATAAGGAAGATGTCATGCATAATAGTCAGAAGAGAAAGAAGTGTCGGTATGAGAGACACAGAACAATGCGGTAGGATGGGTAGGCAGTCTTGACCAGAAGGTTACTGTGCTCTTTCTGTGGAGCGCAGCGGTGGTGCCTAGACAGTCATTGTCTGCTGATTGGCTCCAAGGCACTGTCTGACTGGGTGGTGTGGGTGAAGCTGATACTAGAAAAAGCCAAGAGATGTTGACTGGTGCTTGATTGAGCAGCGACAGTGTTGATAGAATGCTTGTTAGACTTACTGGGTGGTGTGGGTGAAGCTGATATTAGAAAAAGCCAAGAGATGTTGACTGATGCTTGATTGAGCAGCGACAGTGTTGATAGAATGCTTGTTAGACTTACTGGGTGGTGTGGGTGAAGCTGATATTAGAAAAAGCCAAGAGATGTTGTCTGATGCTTGATTGAGCAGCGACAGTGTTGATAGAATGCTTGTTAGACTTACTGGGTGGTGTGGGTGAAGCTGATACTAGAAAAAGCCAAGAGATGTTGACTGATGCTTGATTGAGCAGCGACAGTGTTGCTAGAATGCTTGTTAGACTTACTGGGTGGTGTGGGTGAAGCTGATACTAGAAAAAGCCAAGAGATGTTGACTGGTGCTTGATTGAACAGCGACAGTGTTGATAGAATGCTTGTTAGACTTACTGGGTGGTGTGGGTGAAGCTGATACTAGAAGTAGCCAAGAGATGTTGACTGGTGCTTGATTGAACAGCGACAGTGCTGCTAGAATGCTCGTTAGACTTAATGGGAACGGAAAAATATGGCGCTGTGTTATGGAAAGGGACTTAGGAGCCAATAAAGCCTCTGTCGGAATAACTGATGCTGAAAGAGCGGGTGGGTTTTTTTTATCCCGATATTTACCCCCTTGTATTTGGACTTGGCTTCAACTAGTAGCAGATGTTGTGATAAAGCGAAGGAACTGAAAAAAAATAAATCAATAAAAGAATTTTATTGCTAAGAACATTGAGGTAAAAACTAGGAGTTTGGGAAAAGGTTTGGATAAATTAGCTTTTGATGTAACTTTGGGTTATACTGTATTTTTTGTGGCCAATTGGTTTTTAAAAGAAAAACACTGAGCTAATACAGAATGAAATTTGTACTGTTGTCAGAGCAGTTTTAAATTTTATAATTCCTGGCTTGATTTAGTTGAAAGGTTGGAAACCTGAATTGAAGGGAAAAAATTTTTATAGCGGTTTCATATTCTTCAAGAGTGTACTATGGAATCTGGATTTAACCAGTTTGTTAACAGTTGTCTTTGATACTCCTACACATTCCAGGCAAGAGCGATATACAACATTCTAAACCTGGAATTATGGTTTTAAAACAATACCTAGTTAAGTGAGTTCTGAAGTGTTAGAGATTTTCAGTCCTGTGGAAAATAGCCTTTGAATGAAAATGTGTTTAAAATATTCTGTCTCAGGAAACTTTCTGTACAACTCTTTGATTTATGCTGCTATGCTATTGATTGAACCAAAACGTAAATTGTTTCTACTTTCAGATAAAGACTGTTGAACTTGAGCACATTTCTTGCCGCTAAGAGTCACATACAAAATTAGCCTCTTAGACATCTAATACAGGTTGTCTTGAGAAAGGAAGCTTGTTTCTCTTTAAAATGAAAAGAAGTAAAAATGAAATATAGACAAATTTCTAATGACAATGACATGGTGGAGGAAAAGCCATGTATATTGAGCCTTTCAGCAGAAGTGGAAGCAAATTCAGCAAAGTCTAGGAGAGAGGAGGACTAACAAATTAAATTTGCACAAGAGCTTGAACTTTCACCTCAAAAAGAGTTTACAGTTGTAAATTCGCATTTCAATAGTAAGTAAAATTTCAAATTGATTACATAAAAGAGACAACTATATGGAGATATAATTATGTGAAATGATCTTGGTTCAAAATGCATTTTATTTTCAAGTATTGGTGCAGATAGCTGTTTTCTTTCATGGAAGTTAAAAGAACAAATATGTTTGATATCAAGAAAGTCCATGAGAAATAGATTTATTCTGAGTGTGGGGATATAGAGTCAAGCTTCAGGGCCAACACTGCAAAATAGTCAGTCAGTATTCATTGGCACCGATTCCCCTACTACATCATTCTTCCCCCTAATATAAACCACATTACGGCCATGGGTGTTCCTTTGACCAATTTTTAAGTATTTTAAAAAAATCCTAGACATTCCACCACTATTGAATTCTGAAGGCGAGCAATTATTCAAAAACAATGTGTCACTGCTGGTGTGTCTAGGAACTTTAAAAGTAACTTTTGTGAAGCAAGGATGTAACAGTAACAGCTGCCAATGAAATTATTGCAGGAAGGGTAGAAGTGATTTCATCAGTGTAAGCTAATTATTTATTGGGTTTTATATATTACATTTAATCCCAAACATATAAAAGTGCATTATCCAAGGCTAAAACACTCTGTATGGAAGTCATGGCATGTAAGTTAAAGAATGATTAGAGGGAGTTATCATTTTTTTCTCCCATTTTTCCTTGCAATGAAAAGTTTAGGGTGAATGCACTGTGCACTTGAGATCCGGGATGCGGGAATTGGTTTATCTCATCTTGTCTTTCGAAAACTCAGAATATTTTTCCGTGTAGTTTCCTAGTTAAAATCAGGTGTAGGCTTACTTTATAAATGAACAAATTGATTTAAATATAGTAAATAGCTTTTAAGTAATGAAAACCTAGTGTTGAAATTTGCTGGCCTGTTATGTCTTTATCAATATCAGTATGATTAATGTTGATAAATTTTATGAAACAATATGAACATAACGTGAAGCTCCTATTTGTTTTATTTTGCTCTTGCTTACTGTTTTTTAACTTGGTAAACATGCAGAAAAAGCATCCGAGACATTTTAAAAAAGTATATTCTATAGACATAATTCAATAAATAAGACATGGCAGTATACAATTTTTGTAATTGTCCACAAGCTAATATAAAACATAATTGTTATTAATTTAGAGGTTTCATTCATCATTTACAAAAAGAAAAGAAACACAGCTTGCAAAAAAATGTGGCATCTGTGTTCATATTAATTACTGTCATATATATAATATATATATATATATATATATATATATATATATGCCTAGTTATTAGTTTTGGGGAGGAAAAAAAGAAATTTAACTTTTTAACTTTGCCATATGATGTATGCATTACAAAGTGTTGATCAAACATTTTTTTATTTAGGAAATGTTGGAGAGTATACGGATAAGGCTAACTGCTATGAGACTCCAAATTATATCCTCATTCGCAAGATATCTGAAAAGTTTTATGACTCAGTGAGTTAAAATGTACGCTTCAAATGGCTTTATGAGATTATTTTGACATAGCCTGAGTTCATTCAGTTCCATCAAAATAACACTTTAATAGAATGAGAGTTATTATAACAATAATAATCCAAACAAAAAAACTCAACTAGCAATTGCACACAACAAACATTTCGAAGAAAAATGACGTTTATTGACACAAGAATAGACAATTAATATCAGCAAAAACATTTTCCATATTTCTCGGGGGGGGTACATGAAATATTAGTATTCTTTATAATTACAACAAGAGAATGTGAATTAGTGTATTTAAAGATAATAAAAGTAGGAAAATAATATTTTGAACATTTTTAACGTAATGTACATAAAAGTGGTATATGCTTTGGAATAATTAGTACCGCTTTACATATTAGTATAATTTGGTTTAGGATAAGTTGCTGGGGGGGGTATAAAAATAAAATCAGAAAAATCTAAAAAGTTGGATAAATCTTAAAAACAAAATTGAAGGAAAAAGTTGCAATTAAAACTTCAATTGATTATCAGTTGGCCATGACCGAATTTTGTCAATTATTGTTTTATTTTCTACAGAAGATAATTAGTGTATTTACAGATATTAAAAAGTAGGAAAACAAGATTTTGAACATTTTTAACGTAATGTACGTAAAAGTGGTATATGCTTTGGAATAATTAGTAACACTGTACATGTTAGTGTAATTTGGTTTAGGATAAGTTGTTGGGGGGGGGGGAGGTATAAAAATAAAATCCGAAAAATCTAAAAAGTTGGATAAATCTTAAAAACAAAATTGAAGGAAAAAGTTGCAATTAAAACTTCAATTGATTATCAGTCGGGTATGACCGAATTTTGTCAATTATTGTTTTATTTTCTACAGAAGATAATTAGTGTATTTACAGATATTAAAAAGTAGGAAAACAAGATTTTGAACATTTTTAACGTAATGTACGTAAAAGTGGTATATGCTTTGGAATAATTAGTAACACTGTACATGTTAGTGTAATTTGGTTTAGGATAAGTTGTTTGGGGGGGGGGTATAAAAATAAAATCCGAAAAATCTAAAAAGTTGGATAAATCTTAAAAAAAATTGAAGGAAAAAGTTGCAATTAAAACTTCAATTGATTATCAGTCGGCCAAGATCGAATTTTGTCAATTATTGTTTTATTTTCTACAGAAGAAAACGCACTATTGAATTCTTGAAAAGTCTTTCTTAATTCTCTTATCAACGCAATGGGGACACTTTTTTGTCTGCGATATCCTCCAAGATATTTAAATGTCAACTGCAACTGCTTCACTGTGAATTTGTTTCTTGAGGGCACAAACATCTGTAGAGTTGAGAAAAAAATGAGAGGAAAAAAACAGTATTAGCACACCGATATGGTTGATTTTACGTGTATTCAACATATGTTTTTAATAATGTTTTTACCTGTGTCTTTTTCATTACTTCAATCCAGAAGTGAATTAAAATCACATCAAATAAACTACACTTTTATTAATGATGAGCTATAAGAAAGCATACAGTCTTTAAAAGAAAACACACACACATTTAAAAAAAATAGAATCCAGTCAGCATCATAGCAGTAGAGATCATTTAAGAAAAAAAATTCTGGCAATTTCTTTGATGTGTGTGTGTGTGGGGGGGATAATTTTAATATTCATATCTGAATAAATGAAAACTCACCCCCTTCAAAACCGCGCCTTCTCTTGTGTATTCTTGGGGCCACTTTATTAATTCCACTGCTGCCATTGGCTTTGAAAATTTGATTAGCATATCCTCTGTTGAAAAAAATAATGTCATTAGAGAAGTGATTTAAACCTTTATCATATTGATACACTTAAGTGAAAAACCACAGTTCATCCAATAATAAAATTTTTAAAAATGGATAAATTAATTTATACTGTGACTTAATTCTACATCAACTATCTAACCATCTTATGACTTATTAAAGTAAACTAACCTGCGGGGAAAATTTGATACTTCCATTACATTTTTGTTAATTCTTTACGTAACCATAAGACATTTATTATTGTATTCACACCAAACTTAGTGACAGTTTTTTGCGTACTTGGAACATGAGAAATTGGGAGCATATATGGCACATCATCGGAGAGTGAATGCTGTGGCACGGGAGGCTCATCATTATTGGAGATCGAATGCTGTGGCACGAGAGGCTCATCATTATTGGAGATCGAATGCTGTGGCACGGGAGGCTCATCATTATTGGAGATCAATTGCTGTGGCACGGGAGGCTCATCATCATTGGAGATCAATTGCTGTGGCACGGGAGGCTCATCATTATTGGAGATCAATTGCTGTGGCACGGGAGGCTCATCATTATTGGAGATCAATTGCTGTGGCACGGGAGGCTCATCATTATTGGAGATCGAATGCTGTGGCACGAGAGGCTCATCATCATTGGAGATCAATTGCTGTGGCACGGGAGGCTCATCATCATTGGAGATCGAATGCTGTGGCACGGGAGGCTCATCATCATTGGAGATCAATTGCTGTGGCACGGGAGGCTCATCATCATTGGAGATCAATTGCTGTGGCACGGGAGGCTCATCATCATTGGAGATCAATTGCTGTGGCACGGGAGGCTCATCATCATTGGAGATCAATTGCTGTGGCACGGGAGGCTCATCATCATTGGAGATCGATTGCTGTGGCACGGGAGGCTCATCATCATTGGAGATCGATTGCTGTGGCACGGGAGGCTCATCATCATTGGAGATCGATTGCTGTGGCACGGGAGGCTCATCATCATTGGAGATCGATTGCTGTGGCACGGGAGGCTCATCATCGGATGTTGACTGTCCATGGTCCACGCTGTCCACTGTCATAAAAGAGTTATCGATATTTGTAAAAAAAAAAGTAAAATCTTTTAACATTTTTTTTTCAATCACTAAAATATTTTCTAATCTCATCTGACAAAAAGGACAAGTGTGAGTATAGAGATTGTTGACATTGAAAGAGGCCATCAGATCAACCGCGGAAAGAATCTTTTTATACTCAAGATGCAATATTTCATAATACAATACAGCATCACACACAAAAAAGCGATTGTTCTTCATACAACTTGAGTTATTTAAATGAATTAATAAATGTAGAATAAACTAACCCAAAAGTTTAAATATTCACAACACACAAGTTACCTAAAAAGACAGCCACATTGATATATTACTTATAACTGTACACATACTTTGCTCTTCTGAAGATGGTACAACGGGTGTCGATTCCCGGTTGGTTGAATAAGATGCAGACTCTTGCAAGCATTGTACTGAAAAAAAAAGAACAACATTATTCTTCATGAAGAGTCTCTCATTTCTATATCTAGGCAACGAGCACAGCAACTTTTTAGACGCATCAATAGAAAAAAAAATAGCTAGTTTGTTTTTAAGTTGGATTGATTTCATATATCATCACACCAATGATAAATACAAGGCATGTTTATAACTTTAATTTAAAAAAAAAACATGTATGCTAAAACTAAAGCTTTTGTCAATTATCTAGAGTTCTGATTTGTATAAACATTAAAGAATAAAGAAAAAAAACTGTAGTTACCGGAACCAACTGCCTTTAGCCCTTTGTAGATGGTGGATTGGTGAGCCTTAGGATTCGCGATGCACTGCCATACTATGCAGCATAGCCTCTGATATAGCTGATTGAATCTCACTTGTTGATTCTCTGTGCTGTTAATACACACACAAATAGTAAAAGTTAGACACCCCGATTCTTAATCATATAATTTTTACTCCTAAAATTCCTAAAGCGATTCCGAATCACCAATACGAGACACTCAATGTCAGTTTTTATAGTTTTAACGGCAATTAATCTTGTTTTGTTTACAAAAGTTAATTTTTTTATGAAATTTTCAACACGGCCATTTTTTTTTAAATTTAGATTGTAACGAACAAAAGCAGTGACTACTTACAGCTATAGCGACACTTTTCCTCATGCAAGTCGCCGTAGTTTTAGTCAGACGGCGAAAGATGGCCGCAGCCTGACTCGAACTTAACTGTCCACCAGACGTTGTACAAAAAACCCATTTTGACGGCACATTCCTTTCCGTCAGGTACCTAGAATGCATAGAAAGAGCATTTAAAAGGTTAATCACACGGCTTGATTGGTGTAAAATTTCTAGAATCGGAACAGATTTCACCTGCATTAGCTTTTAGTTGGAGAAAGTATGAACCGTTCCAATAAATAAATCTTCCACATTCTAGGTTAAAAAGGTTTATAAAATCTCTGAGAACTGTAGTTTAACTCACATGTGCAATTACCTTTCAGTTTGCCTTTTCAAAGAGGCGGTGAAATAAATCCCCGCTGCACCGTATGTTTTAGATGTTTTGTGATTTTCACCTCCACAATAAACATGTTTTTTTCTTGGGCGGGATGAGAGTCTTGAAACTCGTCGACAAGCATATTTCTTAACGCCCCCAGGCGGGACATGCTCCCTATAGCCAGCGCAGTCATGATGCAATCTCTCACTCTACGGAGATTCTTCCAGGTTGACGCCTTATGCAGAGAATTCAACAGTTTTTGGGTCGGCAAATCTTCACTGACGTCAATGGCTTTAAAAGTTTTAAAAAAAGAAACAATCAGTTTTATAAAATTAAAAAAAAAAATTTAAAAAGTTACAGACCACATAGAAAAAAAAGTATGTGTGTGAGGAGGGGGGGGGGGAGGTTAGATATGTTCTAGGCGTGTGTGTAAGAAAAAAAAGTATACTTACGTTCTATTTGTTTATTTATTGAGGTCGTCCTCATCCTCTTGGAAGCTCTCAAGGGAACCAATGCAGCCGATACATTAGTAATGAAAGACTTCAGCTCACGTTTTAGGTTGTTCCTCGCCACAAAAATAGGTCGAGACTCTTCAAGCCCTTTAAGAAAGTTCTAAAAATAAGAAAACAGAACCAAAACAAATGATTGTACTTAAGAAGACTAAATCTACAATAAAAAAATATTATAAAATTTCTTTATTCACTTAGATCATTATAGAAATTACTCTGTTTTTAAAATTCTTATCATTAGACGATATTGTATAATAAAATACTTTTACAAATGAATAAAGAAATTACTTAAGAAATGTGCTTTAATTAACAAAAATTGAACAGAATTTTGGACTAACACGCAAGGCACACAACTTGTTATAGCAGCCAGAGGCTGACTTTTTTCCTTCTCTCTTCACCAATGCCTTCATAGGATCTACTACTCTGGCTCGGAAGAGGTGACAAACTCTGTCTCGGTCGTCATCTGGATCCTGTGATGAAAAAAAGTGATGAATTGAAAATCACATAAACCTATACAGAACAAATATTATAAGAAAAATAACATATGGAAAAGAAGTAGGAAAGGATAGGGGGGTACTCATCAAGAACTATGCGTGAACAATGCTTCCAACCTACCTTGAGAATAATTTCGAGGTTCCCCGACCGATTCAAGGTCTTCAAAACTTCCAGAAGTGATTTGATTTCTTTGCTTACTGTGGAATGTGCCCTCTGCTGAACGGCCGTTCGATAATCTTCGTAATCTAATAGTAGGTCCTCTGGAAAAAAAACCCAGACAATGACACACAGTAGCAAAAAAATAAAAAAAAAACTCAAAACTTTGATGGATTGCGTATAAACAGTGATATGTATTATATCTCATGAATGTAATGGTAAAAAAACATTTTGTGCACTATATAGTTTGACGTCCATAAAAAAAACATCACAGGCAAAGCAGGTACAAGTCAGAAATTTATAGATTAAGTTTTTATTATTTCTACAAGTTTCGATGTAGAGCCTTTAAGTTGATTATCGTCTTAACCCCTTGAGTGCCCTACCCCGAGCCTCACTCGGGGAACAATGGCGACCCTGTGTGCCTATGCC
Organism: Elysia crispata; assembly: GCA_033675545.1. Taxonomy (NCBI): domain Eukaryota; kingdom Metazoa; phylum Mollusca; class Gastropoda; family Plakobranchidae; genus Elysia; species Elysia crispata. Next base: position 20,089 of record JAWDGP010007688.1, on the reverse strand, counting down.
CCGAACCTCACTCGGGGTAATTTCGTCATCGATTTTTTACTATAAAATGGGAGAATACTGGTTTGGGAATAGCACTGAGTATTACTACAGTGGTTTCCCCTTGACCAGAACTGCATTTGTTTGGAAAACTTTGCGAAACTTTTTTTTTATGAATTTTATTCATCCTTCTGATAGAGAGAAGATAGCGTCCGAGTTTTGCCACTCAGCCTTGGCTGCTCAGCAAAGGTTTAGGCCTTGTTTATCAACTTCACAGGCTCTTTTGGAAGGGTTGAACGATGCTGATAGCAATGATGAAGATCTTTACGAACCCGAAGATGAAGATTTAGACCTAGAATTAGATCTAGATCAGCTGTCAGTGCCTCGAATGACAGTGATGATGAACCAGGACCTTCAAACGTTAGACCCAGGTCTAGGTCTAGATCTAGATCTACCTCTCGTGGGGATTCTCCTGTTATAGGTGTAGATATAGAAGATAGTGACAATTATAAACCTCCTACTGCAAGGAGAAGAATAAATAACAGTATGAGGTAAAATAAGAGAGTCATGGCCAAATTTCAGATATAGGTCTATATATAGTAATTTACTCCCCGGCACAGGGCGTTACAAAACCACCGGCAGTCAAGGGGTTAAACATAAACATACAAGGAAATATAAAAATTGAATTCAATTCACTCTCTGGATGGTCTGCAAACATGCCGAAATTAATATCATTTGTTTCCTTAGAGCGGCGAGCCTTAATCGTATTACGCACAATGTCTTTCCACTCATCCGAAAAGCGAGCTACTTTTTCTACATTCTCAAGATGGCGCAGCAAATTGGTGACCATCCTGCCACAAAGCGGACACTTCTTCTTCTGTTGAGAGAGAAGAGTTCCTTTAAAACATAGAATGTAGGTTTATAACCCAGCATGGTAACATATCGACAGCATACAAAGTAATTTATGTAGGATTTCATGAAAATAATAATGTCATATATCAACTCTACTTTTACCAAGTAATGTTTTTTTTTTATATCATATTAATGTATACAAATAGATAATACTTACATTTCTTTTTGTTTCAATGACATCGTAACGATGTCCTCTTGCTATAATTGGATCCTTATTATGAACTGCTATCAGATGTCTGACGAGTTTGCTAACTTCTTTACCACACTCGTAACACTTAAACCTAAAAATTGGAATAAAAGACTGTGATGAATTGTTGCAATTGTAAAAAAATATGATTATTTCTACTAAGCTTCACAATTTTTGGTTATTTATTTTATTGAACTTCGAAGTCCTTATAGTGACAAACATCATATCTAAAACTGTATTTTAGAATAAAATAGCTTATTTTTTTAGGGCGACCATTCTTCAAGATGAAAATTTGAAAAAATCTTTTATCTTGTTAAAAACATTTTTAAAGAAAATGCAACAAAACTTACTTTTTAGCTGGTGCCATAACAAGATGCCTGTGTGTCTTGGGAAAGAAATTTAGATGATGTTGCACAAAAAATGGTTGGCTTAAGATGTGTATGATATCCAAGTTTTGCAAAGTCTAATTACTTATAAGCGAAGTAGTCTCTATAATAAAAACAGTTATTGTTTAATAATAATAAGACAGCGCTAAATTTTTTTACGGTGGGTAAGGTTTATATATACCGGTAGCCGAGAGCGAAGAGAGGCAGGGGTTGCGTGGAACCAAACGTGACAATTTCATTGGTGGACGGCTAGCTTCGCGTCAGAGTTGATATGCGGTGATGAATAGACACCCCCCCCCCTCTCCCTAAGTCTCAGTGGGGATTGTCGGAAGGTTAACGGGGTGTGTGTGTGGGGGCGCAGCCTTTTTACGGGTTTCGGAGCCCCGTTACATTTTTTAGATGGAGAGCGAAGAGAGGCGAGGCTTGATTGGAACCTAAGGCCGGGCGACGCGACCTATTTTAAGGGTCAAGGACATCGACTTTTTTAAAGGACGGGGTCGGTGGGATCGACTTTTGAGTCGACTCGACTAGATCTATATAAATTGGTCTCATAAGCTGTTAATGTCCCTGCCAAATAATTATGTCTCCTAAGCTACACTCTGTAATAATGCTGCCGTATCACAAGCCGTTTAAAGCCTTGAGTAATCAATGTTGTCTCTAAAGCTTCAAAACCTAGGCCTACTGAAGTCGATGCCCCACGGCTCGACCCCACGGCTCGACCTCACGGCTCGATGCCCCACGGCTCGATGCTCATCGCGACTCCAGTAATAATGTTGTCTCCTAAGCGTTAGAGCCTAGGCCTACACTGAAGTCGACCCCCCCCCCCCCCCGGCTCGACGCTCGTCGCGACTCCAGAAATAATGTTCTCTCCTAAGCCAACCTATTTACCGATGTCGTCTCATAAGCTGCTTATAGCTCTGCTTAATATTGTCGTCTCCTAAGTACGTCACAGCCCAGGCCTAGCGACATCGATTCCCCAAGTCGATGCTCGTCGCGACTCTAGTAATAATGTTGTCTCCTAACCCAACCTTTGTGTTTATTTCTACGGTAGGCCTATGTTGCGGGCTGTGGCTGTGAAGCTGTAGGACCTAGGTCTAGTGGTGGAAAGAGATCGACTACGCGGGCCTAACATCGACCCTATTTCGGATTTAGGCGGTACTAATGGAGTTGATTCTGTAGTCGACTTAACCCGGCCTTATTGGAACCAAACCTGACAATTACATAGATGAATGGCTGGCTTTGCGTCAGCGTTGGTATGCGATAATGAATAGACATCTCCTAAGTCTTAGCGGGAATTGTCGGAAAGTTTTCTGTGGTCTGACGAGGCAGAGTATTAAACGAGGAGGCGAGTTCGGCCTCAAGCTCTCCACATGTGCGCACAGACCGGACAGTCGATTCTTATTTCACCTCGAAAGACGAGAAGGCCTTCGTTTCTGATCTCTGACGCTTTTTTTCTGACGCGGCCCCGCGCAACTTTTTCTGAGTTTTTTTTTTGCCGGGTCGACCCCCCCCGACAGCCACCGCCTGCTCGAGGACTCGTGATGGCCGAGGCTTCCACACCTCTGGAGGACGCCTCGCTGATGGATCGCCTGAACGCCTGCTGCCTTGAGAGCAGCGGCCGCGAGGACGACGATGAAAGCGACAAAAAAATCCAGAGCCTCTTGGACGCGCTGCCCCCTCCTCCCCAGCGTCAGCTTCAGCCCTCGCCACCCCAGCAGCAGCCCGCGAAGCCCTCGATCCTGAGCCTCGAGGCCCGCGCCCAAGAGTCGATCGCCATGCTCGACATGAGCGAGACGGCGCCGGATCCGGACTATGTCTTTGACGACGAGGACGACGCCGCGACCGAGGAGGAACTACGCCGTGCGGCCGCCCGCCCGGAGAAGCCCGCCTTGATCATCTACTCGTCGAGTCCGATGGGACCGATCGACGAGGAGCACGCCCTGGGCTGGGACGTGTCTGTGACGGGCGATCCGGACGAGTTTTACCGGCGGCTGAAGTGGAGCCACAAGATCGAGCGCTTCAGAAAAATTAAAGAAGAGAATAAACTGAAAATGACAATAAATTGGGAATAACAAAAGAAAAAGTTTGAGTTTTCGCATATTGGACATGCTGTGCGTGCGTGTGTTGTTGTTGTTTTGTGCGTGTATCATGTGTTGAACGGGTCGACGCGCGGCGAGACCATTCCAAGCCGACGCTTTTCGCTAATGAGTTTTCTTATCTAGTTGAAATTAATATTTCGTTGTTGATTAAGAAGAGGGGGGGGGACACCTCTTTAGGTCAGTTTTGGGTCCAGATATCATTTTTTGAGGTTTTGGCTGATTTGGATTCACATAATATTCTTCTTACATCAAAACTAAGTATAGCGATAACCTATTTTTCAGACATATACTTTTATTTTTTTTATGTAATCAAGCCCCTTTGACCCCGTGTTAACCGTGAGATCTTTGTAGATTTTAAGCCCTTGGAATTTTAGCGATAACCTAATTTTTCAGACACATATTTTTTTATATATATTCAAGCTCCACTTTTTGACCTCGTGTTAACTGTGAGATCTTTGTAGATTTTGAGCCCTCGGAAACTTAGCGATCACCTATTTTTCAGACACATATTTTTGTTTTTTTTTAATATAATCAAACCCCACTTTTTGACCCCGTGTTAACCGTGAGATCTTTGTAGATTTTAAGCGCTCGGAAACTTAGCGATAACCTTTTTTTCAGACACATATTTTTTTAATATAATCAAGCTCGCCTTTGACCTCGTGTTAACCGTGAGATCTCTGGCCAGATACAAGGTTCTGTATAAAAACACCTTATCGGCATACTCGAAGCACTTCTGCTGACGGGCAAACCATTCCGTGATAGTGACAATATTGTTCTGGACAGGCATCTTGATGGGTAGTTAATAATAAGAATAATTTTTACTTTCGAAAAAAAATTGGGAATAGACTAATACTCCTTCAGCACTGATAATTTTTTTCGGTCTGTTTAAAACAAGAGCTGAGAGTTTCTAAACTCCAAGCGAATAATCTCCATGAGGGTAATAAAAACATCTTTTCACATAGCTCTGACGGGTTATAAATTCAAATTTATTTATGACAGGTTATAAACTCAAATTTATTAATTTCCATGAGGATACATAAAAATGTCTATGTTCACATACCTCTGAGATGTTATTAAATCAACTAGTAATCTCCATGAGGAAATATAAATATGAAAGTATGTGTTCACATACCTCTGAGAAGTCGATGGCTAATAAATCATTCTTCTTTTTTCTCATATCTACTCTCTTGGCGATTGAAGTTTTAGGAAGAATTGATGCTATTTTTAGAATTTTTACTCATATTCCTTTAGTAATCCGAACCCATGAGGCAGCGAAATTGTCCAGAGGTTAAACATGTAAATTTTGATGAGCTTATATGTTTAAAGCATAGCCATGTTTAACCTCTGGACACGCGTCCGTAGCTAGTGTGAGGTCTGTCAAATCAATTTGCTAGTAATCTCCATGAGGAAATATAACGTTCACTAATATGTCATTCTGCTTTTTGTTTCATACTTACTCTCTTGGTGATTGAATTTTTAGGAAGAATTTATGCTATTTTTAGAATATTTTACTCATATTCCTTTAGTAATCCGAATCCATGAGGCAGCGAATTTGTCCAGATCAAAAAAATGTTAGACCATGAGAATATACACGTTTAAAGCATTTACCATTTTTTTTATCTGGACACGCGTTCGTAGCTAGTGTGAAGTCTGTCGAATCAATTTGCTAGTAATCTCCATGAGGAATATATAATCGCGTAATACATCGAGTTGGAGGGCAGCTAGAGGACCATGAGATTGGTTTGTTTAGAAATGTTCGCCAGCTAGTATTTCGGAGTGGGATTTTTTTTTTCAAACTCAAAAAAGTTCGGACTTTGTAACCTCCCCCCCATGGTAAACCTCTGTCAAGTTGTGTTGCTATAAAATAGTTTGACCTTGTGAATGGTTTTAGATAGCTGCGGAGTGAATGTGTGTGCGCGTGCTGGTGTTCTGCTATAGGTTTATAGAAGGGGGGTGGGTATGTGGACAGACCCTTTGTGTTTTTACCCCCCCCCCCCCCCTCTTTTTTCCAGCTAGTATTTCGGAGTGCAATTTTTTTTTTTTTTTTTTGAAACTCCAACTATTGTCTACAAAGTTGAGTTGGAGGACAGTATCACCTTCAAGCGTTCTTAACTAGTATGAGGTCTGTCAAATCAATTTGCTTGTCTCGTGGTACATAACCTGCAAGGTTGAGAGCATGACATTAGTTTGTTTAAAACTGTTCGCCAGCTAGTATTTCGGATCGGAGTGGGATTTAAAAAAAAATTATCCCGACCGCGAGATCTTTGTGTCAACCGCGAGATCTTTGTGTCAAAATCAACCCGTGGGAACTTACTGATAACCCAGATACCTTTGACCCTTTAACCCCTCAAGCTGCAAGTGCAATTATCCCGACCGCGAGATCTTTGTGTCAACCGCGAGATCTTTGTGTCAAAATCAACCCGTGGGAACTTACTGATAACCCAGATACCTTTGTTCCCTGAAGCTGCGAGTGCATTACTCCTGGCTGTGACATTTTGAGCTAATCGTGAGATAATTTGATTCAAATGTCGTTACATAATAATAAATGTTCACATACCTCTGAGAGCTTATGAATTATATGTGAGGAAACCAGGGCAAATCAGGCACAAGTCGCTGATACTAGTTTTGAGTTAGAGCCCTTAAAAGAAAATATTTTACTATAATTTTAACCTATTTAAAAAACTTCAAAGTTGAATATTTTGGTAGAAAATTAAGCTAGAGCAATTTCTTCAAGCCCAGAAATGATGCAAAATATCTTTATAAGAAATATCTACTCCGACTTGTGCCTGAAGCGCTTGGGATGCCTCACATATGTTTACAAAATTTACATTTTTTTGACATATGGACAAATGGTCGCAGCCAGTATGGCGTCTGTCAACTCAAGTTTGTCAAAATAATTATATTCAAAATTGTATCTCTAAGAGGTTGTAAATTCAATTAGTAATCTCCATCAGGTTTATTTTTGTTCACATACCTCTGAGGGGCTATTAACTCAATTGGTTATCTCCATGAGAAAATATAAAACTTGCTTGCGCTCACATACGTCTGAGAGGTTATCAAATAAATTAAAAATTTCCGTGAAAATATTTATAACAGGCTTGTCTTTACATATCTCTGAGGGGTTATTACCCTGCGATTTTTTCCCGAAGGTAAACCGCGAGATCTTTGATTCCAACCCTGAGATCTTTGTGTCCAAATCAATCCGTGGGAACTTAGTGATAACCCAGATATCTTTGACCCTTTGGCCCCTGAAGCTGCAAGTGCAATTATCCTAACCGTGAGATCTTTGTGTCAAAATCAACCCGTGGGAACTTACTGATAACTCAGATACCTTTGACCCCTGAAGCTGCAAGTGCGAGCAAGACTTCCTTTGCTCGTATCAATCTCATTACTTGAGTCATTTTCACACTGTCAAAAATAGTCTGTTTAATTTCTTAAATGTTTGGCAAGGTTGTAGGTGATTTGTTCGTTATTTGAATGAAGTGGAATTTGTATGAAAAGTATTTGATTGTGACAAGAAGTGTGAATTTACAGAATGATGTCTCTTATGTTACCAACTTGTTATGTGATGCTATATATGTGCCTTGGAGCTTGAAATATATTCGGTTTTTTTTTAGAGATTCTTTATTCACAGGTAATAGAAAGGACAAAATCTGAATGACTTGCGTCAATTAAAAGGTTCTAAATTCCAAACCCATTGGAATTAAGGTTTATTATTTCAGAACTTGGTCAAGTAGACATCTTTTCTACCATACAAAATTTAATGATATAAATAGTCAGACTTTAATAAATGAAAATTAAAATTTTTGCTTTTGAAGATTGCCACTTTTTTTAATAATTATAGTAAGGGGCAAGACTTCTCTTGCTCGTATCAATCTCAGTATTTAAGATTTTCAAGTAAACTTTAAAATTCTCTTATAAAAATTTTCAGATAAGCTCAATCCAATTCATTCACTCCAACAATGAGATTGAACGAACACGAGAAATATTTCGAAGTTAACTTATAACTTATTGCAAGTTTCACGTGTCTGCATCACACACACTGTCAAATATTTAATTCTATTTTTATGATTATTATTAAGTTGTGGGGGGGTGTGATAAGAGCCTGTATGTTACAGAGCTTAGCTTAAGTAACCAAGAGAAAACAACCATTAAATTAGCGAGAAAAAATATTTTCTATTTGATTTTCCTTAAAAAAATTTAACTTATTTGACTTGCAAAAGTTAAGTTTGGTTTGCGAAATGATATGGAAAAAATTCAAAATCATTAATATTGTAACCCCCCCTCCTCCCTCCGTCTTACATTTTATAAAAATTGAATAGATCAGTGTGCGCGCTACAGACACCTGAAATATCCTGAAAGTTTTAAAGAGGTCGTCATAGAGAATTTATATACGTCTCGCGTTTCATTTAATTGAGTCGTTTGTGGAAGGACCCTTTTTTATAAAACTTTTGTAGAATATCAAAACTAAAAGTATTTCAAAATACAATTTAGACTTATTGAATGCTGTTCTCAAATGTTTATGGACTAAATCAACTTTCGCAAAAGACTCCGCACCTTAGCCTATTCCCAAATCTTAGGTGCTTTTTTTTTCCTGCAGTGTTAATCTTTAAATTTTCCGTTGGATTAATTTCAGAGCTGAATAAACAAAACTTCTTTAACCAATTAATGGCCCAAAATAGTGCACATTCCACTAAAGACTCAATTAGATTGGTTGTGAGATAAATGCCTAGTCACAAACGAAATCAAAATAAGCATATTAATTTCAACTTGACAAGAAAACAAACTCATTATAGGTACAAAAAAATCACAATGATACAGTTATATCAAACACCAATAACAAGAGTCAAATACTTAGTTTATAAATACAATTTATTTTTACTAATATATCTATAGATCTGTAGTGCTGTCTGGTTCACAATTATCTTCCTCCACCGGAGATTCGTACGCATAAACTATTTGATCGTCATGATAATCATCCTCATCGCTATCGAGGAGGTCCGGGAGGGGCCTTGGCCAAGTTTCCTCGTCTTCCCTCCTTTGGTTTTCGAGTAACTGAAAGGCGAAGACAGATGAAGCCCATTAAACAAACTTATTAAAAGAAACCCAAAACAGAAACCTGAAGTCATAGTTTTAAAAAATTAAAGAGCTGTGGAAAAAAGTTGTTAGAACATTAAAATAATACAAGATAGAATAAACCACAAACAAGACAAAAAAATAGAAAAAATATGAAAAAAAAGCACGCCACCAGTTCATTAGCTCAAAGATCTCGCGGTTGGGACCAAGTTATTCGCAACTCGTATCTGGGTCAATGACCTCACGATTGAGGCTAAGGTTATTGCAGCTGGAAAGCAACAATCTAGCGTTTAGCCCACGTTGCCACGGTTAGAATCTCACGGTTAGCATAAAGATCTCGCCAAGTTTCCTCGTATTCCCTCCTTTGGTTTTCGAGTAACTGAAGGGCGAAGACAGATGAAGCCCATTAAACAAACTTATTAAAAGAAACCCAAAACAGAAAACTGAATTCATAGTTTTAAAAAATTAAAGAGCTGTGGAAAAAAGCTGTTAGAACATTAAAATAATACAAGATAGAATAAACCACAAACAAGACAAAAAAATAAGAAAAAAAATATGAAAAAAAATCATAAAATAGGCAATATTTTAGCATTAAATTGTTTTAAAAAATCTGTTAGTTCCTTTACAAACAAATATATTGCATTTAGAAATGCATATAAAAATACGTAGAAAACGTACAAAATTACTTGGCGGGGTTTCTTGTACATCCGGCACATCCGGCTGCTCCCCATTCACTACCCTTTCAAATATGATGTCGAATTCCTCTATCATAAATTTCAATTGGGTCTTCATATTTACCAGACATCTGAAAGCAAAAAATGATAAAGACCATTAAACAAACTTATTGGAAAGAAACCGAAAACGGAGGTCTGAAGTTATAACAAGCAGCTGTGGAAAAAAGTGTGACAACAGCAAGCTAGACCAAATTAGAAAAGATCCGAAAATTAAAAAAAAATGATCACAGTAAACAGCTAAATCAAACTCAAGAATTATTTTTAGAAAAAAATATTAGATTATGCTAATAATTAAAAAAAAATAAAACAAAAACAAATTGTTATTAAAGTCTAAAATCAGAAGAAAAAAAACAGAGTCTGAGAGATTTACCTCCCACAATAAATAAACCTTTAATGGATTTTAAAGATTTTAGTAAGGAAAATGTTGAATGAATTCCTTACCTTTATTTCCTATTGAACATGAATGTAAAGATAGATGATAAGTTGCGCTGTCGACTTCAATATCACTAATGGATATCTAGGAAGCGGGTTACCCCGTTTTCAAGGCAGCGTGGCGCAACTTGCCACCTTTTTCTCTTCTCTCTCTTTCTCTCTCTCTTTAGAACAGCACCGGTGCGCTTTTCCTTGGTCTCTCTCTCTCTTTTTCTTTCTTTCTCTCACCTTTCTCTTCTCCTTCTCTCTCTCTTTTTTCCTCACGGCATTCTGTTTCAACGCTTAAAGTAGGAATTAAGTTTTTACCTTGCGAGAACCCCCCGCTAAGACTTAGGAGACGTCTTTTCATAACCGCATACCAACGCCGAGGCGGGAGGCATGATAAACCTCCAGCCGCTAATTAGATGGAACGCAGCGAAACCAGATGTTTGTCTTAGGTTGGTAACGTCACGGGCAGAGCGAAATGAGGCGACCGCCACGTGTTTTAGCTGCTAAACAAACGATGTTTTTTCCCATCACAGGACCCGCGCTTTCTCGGTTGGAACCAGCGGACTTAACAAGGAAACTCTCTATAACTTACTGACTCTGATGTTCTAGGTTTCAATTTGTAAATCCCCCCCCTCACTCTCTCTCTCTACTACACACGGCGAAGTGGGGATTTCTTTTGGAACAGATTTTTTTGTGTGTGAGGTTTCGGTTTTGGTTTTGTATATAACTGGAGGAAAGTGGCAGGTGGAACTTCAGATTTACTCTGAAAGACTATTTGTTTAAAGAAGTTTTTTTATTAGGAGAATGCGAAAACTAAATAAATCACTATGAAGTCATTTATTATCATCTCGTTTTTCAGTCTGTGCTGTATACATCCAAACCTTGCTAGCCAGAAGGAGAGTACTGGAACAAAAAAACGTGAGCTATCACAATTATACTTTTCAGAGCGAATGAGGAGAGTTACGAGGTCGTACATGCAAAAAACAATATATTTACCAGAAGAGGTAGAAAGATACAACGTGTTGCAAGTGCTTTTAAAAGGAGATGACTATAAGATTGTCATGGTGCACATAGGCAATTTGACATGCTCTAACAGCTTGGTGCCGACAGAACTGAGTCCGGACACTTTTGACAACTTTGTGGAGACGTGGCAACACCCCTTAGGTAAAGTCGAATGCTTCAAGGATGCCTTACAAATCTGGTATCAGACAAAGGAGCCAAATGTCACTTATGATAGCATAACGCCCGAAGTTGAGGTCTGGAAAATCTTATTAATCTACGGAATATTAGAATTTAAAGAGGAACCCTATGTTATCCCACTTCTTGACAATCGCGGCACGGTGGTGGCTCCCGTACTTCCAAACAAATGCATGCCTATCGGCAGCGCAGAAACCGGAAGCACCTATTGTCTTCGCACATCTCCACGTTTAACAGGGTGTCCCTCGGGAAGGGAGTGTGTGTCCATTGACGAAGGGCCCATGGGGTGCCAGTGCTTACAGGATAACCAGGAGGATACGTCTGGACAATGTCAAGATATTAACGAGTGCGCTCCCAACGGCGAGGGGGGCGATATTTTGCAAATCAAAAAGCCAGGACTGTGTAAATAAGGCCGGAAGATATATCTGCCTCGACATGCCGAAAACAACATCTCAGTTACCTACATCCCTGCCTGCTATGACCACCCCCTGTCTGGATATCGAGCTAGACCTTGGCAACAAGACGCATCAGTACTGCGTGGACAAGAAGGTGCTCATACCACCCGAGATCAGGTGCAGCATAAACATTAACCTCTACAATGGACAGACCGTAAAGGCTCGCGTGACGGCCATCACTCCAGTCATCGACCCCATCAAGTCATTCACCAATCTGTCCAACAAAGTAGTCACGCTCACCTGGACTACAGCCACCCTGGATGCCAACAACAATGATACGTTCACCAACTGGACTATCAAAGAGAGGACCCTGTTATGCGAAGACTTCGCCGCAACCTTCATCCCGACCAGCGTTATGCTTGTTCACTCTTTGGACCAACCCTACTTGATCAAAGACCACATCCTGAACGCCCGGGACATATCTTACCACATGAGAAAACTTTTGATTCACGACGGAAAATACAAGTCCTCTGCTTCCGCTGCCGCCTGCTATGCCGATGCTATCGTCTTCTTGACAGTCGGCAACACCCGCCTGCGCCAAATCAACGTGACGTCCACTGAAAAGGGGTTAATCATACCTGGTACCACCAGGATGACCATAGATTTTGATCCCACACACCCTCTACCGCTTGAAATCGACACCTGCAAGTCTTACACCGTCAGCGACAAGTGCTTCGACAAGTCCGACCTACAAGATGACCACTGCAAGGCCAAGAACAGCGTCTGTATCACCAAAGGACATGACACGTTCGGGTGCATCTGTCGTCGTGGATATTCACCGACCCATGGAGAGTGCGTCGACAACACTATGTGTAGCCCAGGACTTAAACTTGTGAATAATTTGTGCGTGGACATTGACGAGTCGATGAATGCACCATGGGGACTTGTGGGTGCGACAACAGTACGACCACCTGCAAGAACCTGCGGGGTGGCGTCTAAAAGACTACGTGCACACGGCCTCGGCAAAGTCGTGCGAACCACCTAGGTTCGAATACAGATTGCTGGACACCGACAGAATCAAGTGCTGCTCTCATAGGGGGCACCAGGGTTCTGCTGTTCTAACCAGATTCACCATGAATGGTCAAGGCGACTACCTTGACGTCATCCCTATGTTTTGTATCCACGGCAACGCCCATTTTGGTAGATAGCTCCTCACCCAACTCTCTGCAGACAGAATCATTATTAGACTATGTAAAAATTATGCAAATCAAAGGTGCTTTTAAGGACAATGACGTGCTGGTCGACATCCAGTACACCAACGGCTGTGAAACAAAATTTAAACTGGTAAAAAGAAACCCCACTAATGTTCACAGACAGAGCCTACAATGGTACCTGCTCAAAACACCAGTGTCTCACACTTACTATGATACGACAAAGACCGGATTTGGCTCGATGAACTGCGACATGCCCTTTCCAACCAATATTAACTGGTACAAAGATAAACTGACCCAAAGGCCCACTGCCAAACAACGACAAAAATGCATGACTCGTGCTAAAAGCTTAGCCATCACGATTACTTCTACCATTAGTGTACTTTCCTTTTCATTTATAATAAAGATGTTGTAAAATCGGTAGTATTAAATTCTTTCACCCTTCTCACACTGCGCTATGCTTCTTAATATATCAAGCTAATATAACATGCTGTTATGTTTTTTTTAAATAATATGCTACGCTATGCTATCCTAGATTGCTATTTTTTACAATGATTTTTTCTTTATTAGTTTGGTGATACTCCTTTGAAAACACTATTGTAATACTTTTTATGACATTTAAATGTTGTTGTTTTTTTGTCATATATATATCTCCAATTTCATCCACCATTAGAACACTATATAAAGACATTAAGTGTAAAACAAAAATGAGATATTATTATTATTTTGTAACCAATGGATATATGCATATGAATGAAATAAATATATTCCAGAGCAAGGTGTTTTCGTGTATATTTCATTTTTTGTGATGCGTAACTTCGAGTTGGGATGAATGTGAATAAACCAGGGCGAATTAGGCACAAGTCGCTGATATTCGTTTTGTGTTAGAGCGCATATAACTTTAACATATTTAAAAAACTGCAAAATTGAATATTTTGGCAGATTAAGCCGGAGCAATGCTTTTTTTCTATTAAAAAAAAGGAAAATACACTTATAGGAAGTACCCCCTTTTAATAAAAATTCCGATTTGTGCCAGAATCGCCCGGGATGCTTCACAAATGAACCTTTTTTTTCGGAGCCTGTCCAATTGAGTTAAAAGTCGGAATTCAAAAACTTTAACATCATGCGAAAACATGCTTTTTGTATTTTAATTTAAAGCAAACAGAAGTGTCTTTCGAAAATGGAAGAGTTGGGACTTGTAAAAGGGCCCTTAGCCTACAAATCCCATTATTTAAATACTCGGAAAACGGACTTATAACTCATTTAGACAGGTTGCGAGACATTTTCGTTCAAGCATTTATGTTGGACCCCAAAAAAAAAACTCATAGATAATATATTATGTTTGTGTTATTTTGTTTTCATTGTAAAAAAAAAAGAACACAAGCATAATATTATTGTGTGGCATCAACTGATTTGAGCATTTTCTTATTTGAAAAGTTGGCAACATTAATTGTGATGCGACGAGATGAAATCAAGCGCTTGTCAAAGTTTCGTCAAAATGAGTTGTAAACAATTTCGAAATAAGCACATAAAGTTAGCCTATCTTTATCACAGAGATAATGAGATTGAAAGAATTTTAAGGTATTTATTTTATAGCATTTTTTTTCCCTTAAACGGCTGTAATTCAAAGCTACCTAATTTGACATATGTCTGATTTCATTGCGTCAGGTCACATATTTTATGACTGCTCTATCGCACAGAAACATTTATGTCAGAAATGAAATGGTAGAAAACCTAATAAAAAAAACTCAAAACACGTAAGGGTAAGGTCATATTATCATTATTTTTATTTTTTATTACCATCATTAATATCATGGATAAGGAATGAATTCAAGGCTTTACAAAAGCATATATTAATAGCATGTATATAGCGCTTTCCCAGTAATTATATTGTTATTTTAGCCCAAAGCGTTTTAGTTTCAAAGAATAACAGCAATGAAAATGAGGACTAAAATACTTAATTACAAAACGACCTACATGGCAAATGCACTGACATAAAATGATAAGAGATGCATAAAACATAAGGGTTTTTTACAGTTTTCTAATGAGAAAAATTTTTAAGTTTTTCTTGAAGACTGTAGAGCTTTTGAAATTTTAACACTTTCAGGAAAAGAGAGTGCGTTGTTTAAAGTTTTAAAATTTTACTTTATGCACAGTTGAAAGATGTTTGTGTATTGTGCGGAGGTTCCTGGAGGGCTCGTAGATTGATATTAGTTCCTTTAAGTACTCAGGAAAATCAGAAATAATTAATCATTTATAAGTAAATACTACAACTTTGTATTTAATTCTAGACATTATAGGAAGCCCTTGGCATCAATTGAAGAGAAATGTTTTCAGGACATAATCAACAAAATTTGTTCACAAAAAAAGACTGGTTGCATGGAATGTTTAGCACCATATTCTTCTACAAAACATAAAATCCCGCAACTAAACTCATTTTGTTAGGCTGTGGACGGCGGTTGGAGGGCTTGTTTGTTGTTATTGATTTTTTGCGTTCACTCGCTAAAACTAAAAAAAAATCAAGAGCATATGGAGAAACCTGGTTTTTGCGTTGGTGCTTGCCTTCCACTTTATTCAGTGAAGTATATGATTGTTTTAAAATATTCAGACCTTACGATCAAGTACTTTCGTAACAAATTTTTCGTTTATGACCATTTAGACGATGGTGAGCAGTTACTTTGACCCGACCTGCAAAATATCGTTCCCCAGCAAATTTTATGGGTACGGATAGTTTGTCGTCTTGTGGTAGACATTGTCTACAGATTCCAGCCCTCCAATAGCCGTTCACAAAGACCGTGTCCACTAACTTGACGCAGCATGTACTGCGCACCAAGTTGCTTGTAGGCCACACGTTTTTGATGGTCGGTGTGGCCACCGTCACTAGATAAAATGCTCTACATACATTAACTAGGGCGGTGACCGGACTGGCATTTTCTGGATTCAGTAAAAATTTTTGAATCCCATCTACTTTCGATTTCCCATGAGTTGACCCCCCCCCCCCCCCTTTCAAAACCCTGCCTCTAGAGCCCTTAAACAATCCTTTAATAATGAGTTATCCTCCTCTAACTTATCTGCCATGAATTCTAGCCAGGTTTGAGCCCCCAGATAATCATTTAGTAAATCTTTCTCTTTCTTTTTATTAACGCTACGGGGTTGAGTGTTATTAAAAAGTACTTTTATACAAGATGAGTATGGTGCAAAACATTCCATACAACCAGTCTTTTTTGCGCAATCGTCCCAGGCTGTCAACATCCAGCACCTACTGCATAGGCTGCTGCAAACTCTAGCAAATTCTGTTTTAATTCGATGCGCCGTCTCAGAATCATTTTCTCCGCGCGCATTACAAAGAGCATCAATTTCGTCAATAAAAAGTATACTGGGTTATTTTGCGCGCGCCTCTTCAAAAATGTGTTTTATCATTTTTTCGCTTTCTCCTAACCATTTTGACATTCAATCAGACGATGATACTGACATAAAATTAGATATTCCAGTTTCAGAAGCCGTTACTTTTGCCAAAAAAGATTTTCCAGTTCCGGGAGGTCCGAATAATAAAATTCCCTTCAAAGGTTTTCTTTTGCCCTTAAAAAGTTTAGGGTACATAATTGGTAAAACAATGGCCTCTTTTAATGATCTTTTTGC
Source organism: Elysia crispata (assembly GCA_033675545.1). NCBI lineage: Eukaryota > Metazoa > Mollusca > Gastropoda > Plakobranchidae > Elysia > Elysia crispata. The sequence goes on along the minus strand of JAWDGP010007688.1, from coordinate 3,857 downwards.
TTCATCCAAACCAGCGACATCTTCCCAAAATATTTCTGATTTTTCAACATAAACAGTTTTGTTTAATTTTTTCTGCACGATCAAGATATTCAATACATTTTTCTCTTAACTGAGTGTTCATGTTTTCAGAATAATTATCATATTTTTTTTTAATTTAAAATAAGTGTTACAGCATTAAGGTAATTTGTAACTGCGGCCGAATAAGTTGTATTTTCTTCTTCTTCAATAGCTTTTGAAACCCAGTTGCCGGCATCATTTAGAAAACTCATGGTTTGTTGTTTTTAAATAATGTTCTGAAACTTTTATGCTGCAAGAACTTAAATACTTCTAACATCGGAAATTTCCAATTTATAAAAAAAAAAAAACTTTACAAAATCAAATACAATTTTAGATAAATTAGAAATCTTTACACAAACAATTTTACGACCCGTCAATCCGGGGTAATCTAAAAATTTGTTATGCTCTGCCACGCTCCACCAACTTTAAAAACGTTATTGTTTAAATAATGCACTCTTGTCTTAATATTTTTCTCGCATAAATAACGTTCCTGAACAGCATACACAAGTTTCATTTTTCTTTCATACAAATTTTTCATCAAGCGCAGAAATAGTGTAAAATTGTTGACTGAGCCACTTCTTACACTGTAAAAGTTGTTGTCTTTGGGAACCCGAAGCCATGCAACTGTCGTAGTTTCTCCGATCAAACGCCTTAAATCTTGGCATGCACGCTTTTAAAATTGACCTGGCTTCCTCGAGATATGCACACAGTTTCGAATTAGCTATTCGAACGCACCGCTCCCATTCATTTTTCGGCGGTTTTGTCAGTTCTTTAGCAGGTCTGTTTTTTCTGTCATAAACGCCACAGTCCTCAGGTTGTTTTGGTTTTTCACAATAACCGTTGATCTCAGGTGACCACAATGAAGATGAACAGCCATTTTGGAAAACACATGGTTTTGAATGTCCATGAGATTTGACGTATAACAAAATTGATCCACGATAGACGAAGGAGTTTTTTCCTGCTGTAAACTTTGTGTTGTTTCATTAAGAAAGTCTAAAGCGGTCAGATTATTTTTGTTGTACACAATGATGGTTGAACTCATATGTTCGCAGTGAAGTGTGATGGCCATTTTAGCCACAATTTGATTTTTGGCCTCGAAAAATTCAGTAGTATTATAAACGTCCATCCTTGCAAGGCGAAATTTACTCTATTTTATTACTAGTTTACCCTTTTACAAGGTTTTAATTTCCTCTATACTTCCCTTAAACGATTTTAAAGGTACTATATGCCTATATTATTCACCGGAAAGATTTTGGTGTTGCTGTTGCAGGAAAAACTAAGTAATTTAAAACCTTAAAAATTAAAATTGTCGTCAAAACCATAATTTTATAATTAAATTTTCGTTGAGAAAATGTTTTTCCAAGAAAAGTTTCGTATCCGTGTTATGAAAAAAAAATAGTCACGTGATTCATAAGTTGCTATTAATAGAACTGGAAGTCACGTGATTCATAAGTTGCTATTAATAGAACAAGAAGTCACGTGATTCGTAAGTTGCTATTAATAGAACCGGAAGTCACGTGATTAAATAGCAACTTATGAATCAAGTGACCTCCGGTTCTAATAATAGCAACTTATGAATCACATGACTTCCGGTTCTATTAATAGCAACTTATGACTCATGTGACTTCCGGTTCTATTAATAGTTCAAAAATACAAAAACACACAAAAGCTCCACTAGAACATTTCTTCGACCTGAGAAAAGATTCTCACACATAAACATTGATATTGTTGGACCTTTACCTTTTTCTTCTGGCTTCACATATCTCCTGACAAGTATTGACCGCAACACACGGTGGCCAGGAGCTATTCTACTACGAGGCATTACAATACCCGAGTGTGGGCATGCTCTCATTACTGGCTGGATTGCTTGTTTCGGTGTCCCTGGAGATATTTCATCGCGGGTCACAGTTCACATCATCGTTATGGAGTGAGATAGCAGCTCGCCTCGGAGTCAAACTTCACCATACATCTGCTTATCATCCTCAGGCAAATGGGATGATCGAACGTTTTCATCAGACTCTGAAAACAGCTCTAAAAACCAGTCTCTTGGGTAGAAGAACTACCTTGGGTATCTCTCGGGCTCAGAACTACACCCAAAGAAGACTTAAGGTTATTCCTCCGCAAAGCTTGTTAACGGTGAGGTTTTGACAATCCCAGATGAACTATTTCCACCTAAATCTGCAAAATTTATGGATGACTTAATGCTGAATTTCAGGTTGAACATCCCGCTTTATGCACCTCGTCAGGTCTCCCATCTTTGTCAGCCGCAAAACATATATACGGCCGACGAAATGGCACTAAAGGTCCGTTACAGAGGCCTTATTCGGGTCCTTACGCAGTTCTGACTCCAGGGGACAAAACTTTCCTCATAGACATTGGCAGTTGCGCTGAACGTATCTCAGTAGATCGCACCAAGCCAGCGTTTTTCAATCCATTTCAACCGGCCATACTGTCTAAACCTCCTCCACGTGGTCGTCCTCCAGCCAAACAGAGTCATCCCTCACGCAGTCATCCATCAGACTCAAACACCGCCTCTAAGCATCAGCAAGCTATGTCGGGCCCAGCACACCAGATTTCTATACTATTCCTCTAAACACACCCACGTATACTTGTCGATTTCCCGCTGTGGTGTCAGAAAAAGTGCACATATTTTCAAGTGTCATATTAGCAATATCTTTATATTATAACTTTCTCCACTGTTCATACTAGTGCTGGGGTCTACCCGATTATTTACTACCCGTCGAGTATCGGGACCCGAGGTAAAGGGTACCGCGGACACGGCACATCCCGATCCGTGGCACGGTACGCCCACAATCCAAGAGCCTAAAATAAGGGACTCGGCACTGAATGCAGGTGAAGGCTCTCGAGTCATCGAGTCGCAGCTGAAACGGCACACCCCTAATACTTTCCGGCACCTTTGTAAACGCACACACACAGATATACCCACATGCGCGTGTCCATAGTCTACAATATCACACACATCTTTTGGCTTGGTGTCGATCATATCTAAAAATATAGATTAGACCTCGCCTGCATTGTGTAAAAAATTATTCCTTAGGGCAAAAAAAAACTGGCCAGTGGCTCAATGAGCGGGGTTGGGCGCGTCAACACGGAGCGCCAGCGCGAGGCGCCAAGTCGTCAGTCAAGATTATTTTTTATTCGTTGTTGTTTTGTTTTATTCTATTTTGTCATTTTCTTTTTTTTCCGTTTCTTTTTGCTTCTTTTTATCTCAGTTTGTCTGGACATAATTAAAGTTGTATCTGTATATAGCCATATATTCTCATTCAATTAATATTAAAGGACAGAAGACTAAGATGATAAGCTTGATTGCGTGATTTATGACAAGCTTCTGGTCTTTAATATACACTTATTTATAGTTTGACTTTCACATTAAACGTAACATGACACAAAAACTAGAGATTATACCCCCCCCCCCCTTGCCAAAAAAAAAAATCTAAATATGAATCTGTTGTTTTTTGTTGTTTTTTTTTTTTTTCTTAAATGACAATAATAAAAAATTACAAGCTGAGCGTGCGGTTGCAACTGAAATTTATTAGACCTAAGTATAATAATTCAAACTACAAATAAAGACCAGCAGCAATCAGATTTAGCTCATTTAACAAAAAATGCAACTAAAGGAAAATGATTGTTTAGTAAGTAGAACTAAATTTCATGGAAAAGTATAAACTCGTTATTTTAAAGCGCAATAAGTCCTAAAAACAGCAGTGTAATAAAATGAATCCAAAGCAAAAAAAGGAGAGAATGATTATAATCAGAGCAGAGAAGAATGAAGAGACCGG
>JAWDGP010007687.1:200000-234668 GCA_033675545.1 Elysia crispata | reverse complement strand
ACTTTGATTTATTTTGAACAAAAGTGCGCACGGGGTACGGGCGTCTAAATGTTTTGCGAAATATTAAATTTAATAAATAATACTTTCTATGGACAACTTAAATGATGTTTTAAGGATCAACGACTTTTTGTAAAATTCCCTGCTCTACTTACATGATCGGCCATTGGTGGTACACATAAACGTGGCCTTTTTCTTGACCACTTCATATTTATTCAGGTCTGTCTGATTGGTGCAAGTTTCAGAGGTAGAGCACACCTTCCTGGTCGAGAGGGTGCTGTAGGAAAAAGTGTCACTTACTTAAATAGACACGTTTGCCATCCAGGTATCAACACAATTATATATTATGTGAAAGATTTCATTTGAAACCATTCGCGGCTCACTGAATTATTTTCTCATGCGGTAAACGGGGTCGTCGATATTCTTGTGAAGCCGATCCCATGCAGCAAACGGGATGGCCTTTAAATTTTTTTCCTCGCCCGCTATTGTGTCCACCGGTTAAGTGAGTACCCTCTACGCAAGCACAGCATCTTAAATTCGATTTTGTGTAGACGTGGGTGGAAAAGAGCCAACCCTATTTTTTATGCGAATTTTGTTTTTCCTGTGGTAATTTCTGCGAGGCACAGGCACGACAGATCTAGATCTTTTAAACTTTCACATGCAGGCAAACTACGTAATGCATTTTTTTTTTTTTGAAGGGGATGGTCTGGTTATCGGTATATAAAAATTGTCTACATTAAAAAAAAATTCTTTAAAAAAGCTTTTAATATGCATTATTCAAATTTGTTTTATTTTAAATGTTTTTTTTTTTAATTTGCACGACAATATTAGGATTAATAAGAAATGCCATGGCAAATTTTTTTTAAAGACTGCCCTGAAACGCTGGCCTCGAACGCTTGTAAACCTAAAAATAGCCCAGGGTTGAGTGAGTTAACGCCAAAGTGACAGAATGAAGCGTTTTTTTAACTAGTGCGAAATAAAGAATAAATTTACAAAGAATTTATGCCATCAAATCACAAAGCTTAAACTACTATCAGGACATTGCCCATCATCAAAATTAATTGATACCAAAGCTCAGGGTAGATTACAATGTCGCAATAGATTTAATTGAGAGAAAAACAAAACACGATTTGGAGAGACGTGTTTTTCTTTTCTAATCCTTGTGTAAGGTGTATGAATATGTAGTTTCATCAAGTCAGAATGCTTTGGCTGTAGGTGATTTATCATTTCATTGTTTGAAGAGCAAAACTAACGAAAAAAATGAATAAAATAATAATCTCAATGGAGATACGTCTACTGGAATTTTTAACTCCTCAGAAGGCAATAAAAATATAATTATTTACAAAAATATATCAAATTTATAATGAAGAAAAATTCGGAATTTTTCACTGCTGTCTTCTCCAATACCATTCTATGTATCAGAATGAAATTCACATGATTTTAAACTGCAAATTTTAGTTTAAAAAGCCAGAAAAACTAGAAAAAGCTGTAAAGTTCCACCTTAATATTCTGCTCAAAAATCATTGCAATTTTTTTCGCTATAGAGCTGTTGCTGAATCTTTTTCGAGATCTTAAAATTCTGTTAGCCAATGTGATTGCAAGACCAATCATCATGCTTCCAGCTAATCACGTGACTTAAATAACGTGCAAGCCTTTTTATAGCTTTTTGAGCAACAAACAATGACGCTAACATTTCAGCTATCATGCGCAGACTTTACATTCTACAAAGAAAAGGACTTGAAGGATCTGTTCTTGAATAGAAATATTTAACAAAGAGTCAATTTTTGTAACAATGATCAGATTCATTAAGATGTAAATCTGAATCTCGATTCTGAAGACTAAACCCACGGATGGAAGTTCACACCCGCACCCAAGACACTTAATCTTTACTTTAAGACTCTTTTAAATTGTGATCAAAGGAAAAGCAATAAAACAAAACAAACACTTAATCCCTCGATTTACAAATCTCGCCTTAAGGTGATACAAAGTCTCCTTTTCTGAGAGCAACGAACGGAACTTTTACAATAGTAATCTTTTCAAATTATTTTCATTCAAAAACCAACCCGTCTAAAAGTACATTTTTATACACAGCAGCTTTACAATAAAAATATTCTAAAATCTTCAGCCTTAATAGTTTAATGATATCCTTTTTTTTTAACTTTTACTTCCAATTTAAACGAAACTGAGAGAAAGAGAAGGAGAGAGATATATAAATACAGACATACACGCACATTTGACAAAGACATTTGAATGCGCCAGGAAGGCGAAAAACATACAATATAGATAGAGAAAGATAGATAGATTGATAAATAGTGAGAGAGAGAAAGAAAGACGAGAGAGGGGGGCATGGAGAGAGAGAGAGAAAGAGAGAGGGAGAGAGAGAGAGACGCGGAAAGACAGACAGCATACAGACACATAAAAGATAATGAAATACGAGCTGATCGATAGAACGGCTTACACACAAGAAAAAAAGAGAAAGAGAGAGAGAGAGAGAGAGAGAGAGAGAGAGGGAGAGAGAGACGCGGAAAGAAAGACAGTAGACACACACACACACACACAAAAGATAATGAAATACGAGCTAATCGATAGAACGACATACACACAAGAAAGAAAGAGAAAGAGAGAGAGAGGGAGAGAGATAGAGAGAGAGAAAGAGGGAGAGAGAGAAAGAGAGAGAGAAAGGGGGGAGAGAGAGGAAGACAGAGAGAGAGAAAAAAGAGAGAGAGAAAAAAAGAGAAAGAGAAAAGAGAGAGAGAGAGAGAGAGAGAGAGAGAACCTTTAATTAAAGAGAGTTATTATGTACTAAAAAGTGTCTGGGTTTCTACCGAAAAGTCTATTATTTATTCCTTGTAAGTATTATCAAGCCCGGTGACCCTGTCTTCACTTAACCACTGTTTTCACATACACCGAACAACATGAGAACAGCTTTGGGCGATCCTTACTCGCAGATGGGCTTCACTTTATTTGTCCAACTTGCTCTAGTGCTTGGACGAACATTTTTAAAACTCCACGTGCCAGAAGTAGTATTGAACTGAATATTATTTTTACAGATACATAGTGTAGTGCATGGGTCAGCATTCATTCCACCTGAAAATAGAAATATTTTAACGTATACACTGGATGTCAGATTTAGCTGTAAAATCATTATTTATATATGCAAACGGACGCTTGCTAACTAGAGGAATGAAAATTGATTTAACAGTTTTTCAGCGTTGTCTCTAGCTGCATGTCGGAATGTGTCAACATATACGTCAGCGTTAGCTATGGCTAAAAGATTAATGTGAACACATGCGTCAGCGTTAGCTCTGGCTAGAAAGATTAATATGAACACATGCGTCAGCGTTAGCCGTGGCTAAAAGATTAATGTGAACACGGGGGTAAGCTTTAGCTATGGCTAAAAAAATTAATGTGAACACGGGAGTCAGCATTAGCTGTGGCCAAAAAAATGAATATGAACACATACGTAAGCGTTAGCTGCGGCTAAATTGATTAATGTGAACACATGCGTCAGCGTTAGCTGTGGCTAAATTGATTAATGTGAACACATGCGTTACCATTAGCTGTGGCTAAAAAGATTAATGTGAGCACATGCGTCAGCTCTAGCTGTGGCTTAAAAGATTCATGTGAACAGGAGCGTCAGCGTTAGGTTTAGCTTTAAACAGATTTCCGTGATCACAAAGCCTTGTGTTCAGGGTAAACAACCAAAATGGATATAGGTGACACTCTCGTGATCTTGCCTTATGATCATTCGAGATAAAATGTGATAAATGTGTTCAGTGAACTTTGTATAACTATAATAGTGAGTAATTGTTCTCTAATTTTCAGTTTACTGTGGAGATAGAGCGTCCGCCTTCATATTCAAAGGAGGATCTTTGTGGATTCGATTCCTATATCACCGATAAGTGTATTGAAGACTCTTTATTTTTTACATCTGATTTTTACAAAATATACTTTTTTATATTTAGAAGAGGCTTGACATGTCACACTAAACAATTAACGAAGTAAAATAAGAAAAGACGGAAAAAATTAAAATGCAAAAGGAAAAAAAAAGAATCTGTGGTATTTAAGATGGAATGTTTAAAATATTAAAATCTAAAGGATTCTCTAAAGGTGAGGGAAAAAAACATGAAAAAGGATTATATCATTTAGGGGCTGCTTTTTGACAATGCAGAGTTATACTTCGATAGTATTAAATTTAAACTCGTGGTAAATAGGAGAAAAATATTAAGTAATAATTATTCTCTTAGTAAGATATATATCTAACAACCTTATTGATAAAGGGTACACGGCTGCAATTTAAACCGATACTAACAATCCACCCACCCCCCTTTTCCCTCCCACTATTAAATCCAAATATTAATCTTCTACTCACCCAGTTGGATAAGAATATTGCCAGCCATGACGACGAGATACAGCAGGGTAAACATTTTTTTTTCTGGCGGAATAAGAGTTTGACGTGATCACTATAGTAAGTTTATAGCTTCTGGGCGATGGGCGATAGGGAGCGACAGTGAGAGAGAGAGAGATAGAGAAAGACAAAGAGAGAGAGACAGACAGAGACAAAGAGAGAGAGGTAGAAAGAGAGACAGAGAGGTAGAGAGATCCAGACAAAGAGAGAGAGAGGGGGAGAGACAGAGAGAGAGAGAAAGAGAGAGAGAGAGAGAGAGAGAGAGAGAGAGAGAGAGAAACTCTGGAGTCATGGCAAACTAAATCTAGGTAATCAATTTTTCTTATTATCATTACTCACTCTCCCCTCACTCGACCACTATATTTTACCAAGTGCTAGAATAATCATCAAACATAACATAATTATGGAATCACTGTCTAGTTCGCGCTTTTTTGTGGTCTTACTTTTTTGCTATGCTCCTGTCTGTAAACTATGTTTATTTTGTTTCAGCAGATTTCCTTCGATCCTGGGCGGTTAAAAATAAAGATTTTGGAGATCCCAAGTGATACAGGGCCATTCCAGATCTGTTATAATTCGCGGCTATGTTGTTGTTTTTGGACACGTTGTCTAATTCATGACTATGTAGAACTTTTTGGACACCTTGCCAAATTAGCGGCTATGTAGATGTCTTTTTGGACACCTTGTCTAATTCGCGTTTATGTATATGTTTTTAGCAGCTTGTCTAAATCGTGGCTATGTAGATGTTTTTGGCACCTTGTCTAATTCGCGGTTATGTATATGTTTTTGGCACGTTGTCTTGTTCACGGCTATGTAGATGTTTTTGGGCACCTTTTTTTAATGGGCACCTATGTGGATGTTTTTCGACACCTTGTCTAATTCGAGGCTATCTGATTGCTTCTGGAAACTTTGTCTAATTCGCGGCTAAGTGGGAGTTTTTGGGCACCTTGTCGAACTCGCAGCTATGTGGATACATTTGGGAACCTTGTGTAATTCGCGGCTATGTGGATGTTTTTGGACACCTTGTCCCATTCGCGGCTATGTAGATGTTTTAAGACACCTTGTCTAATTCACGGCTATCTGGATGTTTTTGGACACCTTGTCCCATTCGCGGCTATGTAGATGTTTTTGGACACCTTGTCTAATTCGCGGCTATTTAGATGTTTTTGGACACCTTGTCTAATTCGCAACTATGTAGATGTGTTTGAACACCTTGTCTAATTCGCGGCTATGTAGATGTTTTTAGGCACCTTTTTGTATTCGCGACTATGTAGATGTGTTTGGGCACCTTGTCGTAGTCGCGGCTATGTCGAATTTGTGAGCACCTTGTCTTATTCGTGACTATATGGATGTTTTTGGGCACCTTTTCATATCGCAGCTTTGTAGATGTTTTTGGGTACCTTGTGTAATTCGCGGCTATGTGGATGTTTTTGGGCACCTTGTCTAATTCCCTGATATAATGATGTTTTCCGGGACCTTGTCTAATTCGTAGCTTTTTGGATGTGTTTGGGCACCTTGTCTAATTCGCGTCTATGTAGAAATCTTTGGGCACCATGTCTAATTCGCGGCCATGTTGATGTTTTTATGCAACTGTTTAATTCGCGGCTATGTAGATGTTTTTATGCAACTGTCTAATTGGCGGCTACGTATATATTTTTGGGTTCTTAAATAATTTGCGGCTATGTAGATGTTTTTATGCAACTATTTAGTTCGCGGCTATGTGGATGTTTTTGGTGAACCTGTCTAAATCGAAGCTATAAAATGTTTTTGGGCACCTTTCTAATTCGCTGCTATTTAAATCTTTTTGGACACCTTGTCTAATTCGTGGCAATGTAGACGTTTTTGGCACCTTGTCTAATTCACCGTGATGTAGATATTTTAATGCAACTGTCTAATTCATGGGTATGTAGATGTTTTGGCACCTTTTATAATTCGCGGCTATGTAGATGTTTTTGGACACCGTGTATAATTCTCAGCTTTGTAGATGTGTTTGGACACCTTGTCTAATTTGCGGTCTCTATAGATGTTTTTAGGCACCCTTTCAAAGTCGCGGCTATGTAGATGTTTTGTAGGCATCTTTTTGTATTCGCGACTATGTAGATATTTTTGGGCACCTTGTCTTAGTCGCGCCTACGCGATATTTTTGAGTACCTTATCTTATTTGTGACTATATGGATGTTTTTGGACACCTTGTATAATTCACGGGTATGTAGATGTTTTTGGACACCTTGTCTAATTCGCAGCTATGTAGATGTTTTTGGACACCCTGTCTAATTCTCGGTTTATATAGATGTTTTTGGGCACCCTTTCTAATTCGCGGCTAATTAGATGTTTTTGGCACCTTATCTAATATGTGGCTTTGTAGATGTTTTTGGACACCTAAGCTAATTTGGAGCTATGTGGATTTTTTTGCGCACTTTGTCTATAACGAGGCTATGTAGATATTTTTCGTAACCTTCTTTAATTCGTGGCTACGTAGATGTCTTTGGGCACCTTGTCTAATTAGAGGCTATGTAGAAGTTTTTGGGCACCTTATCTAATTCGCGGCTATGTAGATGTTTTGAGACACCTTGTCTAATTCGTGGCTATGTAGATGTTCTTTTGCAACTGTCTAATTCTGGGCTATGAAAATGTTTTTGGGCACCTTGCCATATCGAAGCTTTGTAGATGGTGTTGGGCACCTTCTCATATCGCTGCTTTGAACTTTTTTGGGGGCACCTTGTGTAATTCGCGGCTATGTGGATGTTTTTGGGCACCTTGTCATATTGCGGCTTTTTTTTTATGTTTTTGGACACCTCGACTGATTCGCAGCTATGTAGATATAGATGTTTTTGGACACCTTGCGTTATTCGCGGCTATGTGGATCTTTTTGGACACTTTGTCTAATTTCCTGATATAAAGATGTTTTCGGGCACCTTGTCTAATTCTTAGCTATTTGGATGTTTTTGGGTACCTTGTTTAATTTGCTGCTATGTAGATGTGTCTGAGTATTTTGTCTAATTCGCGGCTATTTATATAATTATGGACACCTTGTCTAATTAGTGACTATGTAGATGTGTTTGGGCACCTTGTTTAATTCGCGTTTATGTAGATGTTTTTGGGCACCATGTCTAATTCGCGGCTATGTTGATGTTTTTATGCAACTGTCTAATTGGCGGCTACATAGATGTTTTTGGGTTCTTAAATAATTCGCGGCTATGTAGATGTTTTTATGCAACTGTCTAGTTCGCGGCTATGTGGATGTTTTTTGTGAACCTGTCTAAATCGTAGCTATAAAATGTTTTTGGAAACCTTTCTAATTCGCGGCTATTTAAATCTTTTTGGACACCTTGTCTAATTCGTGGCAATGTAGACGTTTTTGGCACCTTGTCTAATTCACGGTTATGTAGATGTTTTTATGCAACTGTCTAATTCATGGGTATGTAGATGTATTGGCACCTTTTCTAATTCGCGGCTATGTAGATGTTTTTGGACACCTTGAATAATTCACGGGTATGTAGATGTTTTTGGACACCTTGTCTAATTCTCAGCTTTGTATATGTTTTTGGACACCTTGTCTAATTCGCGGTTTATGTAAATGTTTTTGGGCACCCTTTCTAATTCGCGGCAAATTAGATGTTTTTGGCACCTTATCTTATATGTGGCTTTGTAGATGTTTTTGGACACCTAGTCTAATTTGGAGTTATGTGGATTTTTTTGCGCACTTTGTCTATAACGAGGCTATGTAGATATTTTTCGGCACCTTGCCATATCGCAGCTTTGTAGATGGTGTTGGGCACCTTGTCTAATTAGAGGCTATGTAGAAGTTTTTGGGCACCTTATCTAATTCGCGGCTATGTAGATGTTTTGAGACACCTGGTCTAATTCGTGGCTATGTAGATGTTCTTTTGCAACTGTCTAATTCTCGGCTATGTAGATATTTTTGGGCACCTTGCCATATCGCAGCTTTGTAGATGGTTTTTGGCACCTTCTCATATCGCGGCTTTGTACTTGTTTTTGGGCACCTTGTGTAATTCGCGGCTTTGTGGATGTTTTTGGGCACCTTGTCATATCGCGGCTTTGTAGATCTTTTTGGCACGGCTATATAGATGTTTTTGTGATACCCTTTTTTTTCATTCGCGCCTATGTGGATGTTTCTTTGTTACCTTGCCTAATGCGCGCCTATTTAGATGTTTTGGGGCACCTTGTCTAGTTGGCGGCTATGTAGATGTTTTGGAGCACCTTGTCTATTTTGCGGCAATGTGGATGTTTTTGGGCACCTTGTCTAATTCGCGGCTATGTGGATGTTTTTCGACACCTTGTCTAATTCGCGACTATGTAGATCTTTTTGTTCACCATGTTTAATGCGCGGTTTCATAGATGTTTTGGACACCTTGTCTAATTCGCGGCTACGTGTATGACTTTGGGCCGCTTCTTTAATTCCCGGCTATGAAGATGTTTTTGGGGACCTTTCTAATTCGCGGCTATTAAGATGTTTTTGAAAAACTTGTCTAAATTGCGGCTATGCAGTTGTTTTTGGACACCTTGTCTAATTCGTGGCTATGTAGATGTTTTTGGCACCTTGTCTAATTCGCGGGTATGTAGATGTTTTTTAAAATCTTGTTTGATTCGCGGCCAAGTAGATGTTTTTGGGCAACTTGTCTAAGTCTCGGCTACGTGGATGTGTTTAGGCACCTTGTTTAAATCGCGGCTATATTGATGTTTTTGTTTTTCTTTTTTCATTCGCGCCTATGTGGGTGTTTTTGGACACCTTGTTTAATTCGCCGATATCTAGACGTTTTTGGGCACCTTGTCTAATTCGCGGCTATATGGATGTTTCTAGACACCTTGTCTAATTCGCGGCTATATGGATGTTTCTAGACACCTTATCTAATTCGCGGCTATGTATATGTTTTTAGACACCTTGTCTAATTCTTGACTATGTAGATGTCTTTTGACACCTTGTCTTGTTCGCGGCTATGTAGATGTTTTTGGGCAACTTTCTAATTCGAGGCTATTTGTATGTTGTTGGACTCGTTGTTTATTTCGCGGCTATGGAGATGTTTTTGGAGACCTTGTCTAATTCGTGGCTATGTAGAAGTTTTTGGAACGTCGTCTAATTCAAGGCTATGTAGATGATTTTGGACACCTTGTTTAATTCGCGGCTATGTAGATGTTTTTGGGCATTTTGTCTAATTTGCGGCTATTTTGAAGTTTCTGGACATCTTGTCTAATTCGCGGCTATGTAGATGTTTTAGGTACCTTGTATAATTGACAGCTATGTAAATGTTTTTGGCTACCTTGTGGAATTCGCGGCTATGTAGATCTTTTTTGACACTTTATCTATATTTAGAGGCTATGTTAATGTTTTTTGGCACCTTGTCTTATTCGCCGCTATGTAGATGTTTTCGAACACATTGTCTAATTCGCGGCTATGTAGATGTTTTTGGGCACCTTGTCTAATTCGCGGGTACGTGGATGTGTTTGGGCACCTTGTTGAAATCCCGGGTATGTTGATGTTTTTGGGTACCCTTTTTTTAATTGGCGCCTATGTGGATGTTTTTGGGCACATTGTTTGATTCCCGTCTATGTTGATGTCTTTTGGCACCTTTATGTAATTCTCGGCTATGTAGATGTTTTTATGCACCTGTCTATTTCGCGGCAATGTCGATGTTTTTGGACAACCTGTCTTATTCGCAGCTATTTCGATATTTTTGGTCACTTTTGTGATTCCCGGGTATTTAGATGTTTTTAGACACCTTGTCTAGTTCGCGGGTATGTAGATGTTTTTGGCAACCTGTCTAATTCACAGCTATGCATAGCTTTTTGGACACCTTCTCTAATTCGCGACTATGTGGATTTTTTTTATGCAACTGTCTAATTCGCGGCTATGTTTATGTTTTTGGGCAACCTGCCTAATTCGCAGCTATGTAGATGTTTTTGGACACCTTGTGTAGTTCGTGGCCATGTAGATATTTTATGCATCTTGTCGAATTCGCGGTTATGTAAATAATTTCGGGCACCTTGTCTATTTGGCGGCTATGTAGATGTTTTTGGATACTCTTTTTTTATTCGCGCCTATTTTGATGTTTTTGGACACCTTGTTTAATTTGCGGCTATCTAGATCTTTTTGAGCACCTTGTCTAATTCGTGGCTATGTAGATGTTTCTAGACAACATGTCTATTTGGCGGCTCTGTAGATGTTTTTGGCAACTTATCTTAATCACAGCTATGCAGAGGTTTTTGTCTATTTCGTGGCTATAAAGATGCTTTTAGCAGGTTTTTTAATACGCGGCTATGTAGATGTTTTTGGGCACCTTTCATATCTCAGCTTTGTAGATGATCTTAGTTACCTTGTCTAATTCGCGGCTTTGTGAATGTTTTTATTATCTTGTCTAATTCGTAACTAAGAAGATGTTTTTGGCAGCTTGTCTAATACGCAGCTATGTAGATCTTTTTGGCACCTTGTCATATCGCAGCTTTGTTGATCTTTTAAGGCACCTTGTGTAATTCGCGGCTATGTAGATGTTTTTGAGCACCTTGTCATATTTTGGCTTTGTAGATGGTTTTGGGCACCTTGTCATATCGCGGTTTTGTAGATGTTTTTGGACACCTCGTCTGATTGGAAGCTATGTAGATATAGATGTTTTTGGACACCATGGTAATTCGCGGCTATGTACATGTTTTTAAACAGCTTGTCTAATTCGCGGCTATTAAGATGTTTTTAGGCACCTTGTCTATTTCATGGCTATGTAGATGTTTTTGGGCACCTTGTCTAATTCGCGTCTATATAGTTTATTTGGACACCTTGTCGAATTCGCGGCTATGTAAATAATTTTGGGCACTTTGTCTAATTCGCGGGTATGTTTATGGTTTTAGACACCGTGTCTAATTCGTGACTTTGTAGATGTTTTTGGACATCTTGTCTAATTCGCATCTATGTAGATGTTTTTGGGCACCATGTCTAATTCTCGGTTATATAGATGTTTTTGGGCATCTTCTCTAATTCGCAGTTATGTAAATATTTTTGGCACCTTGTCTAATTTTCGGCAATGTATATTGAT
This sequence comes from Elysia crispata, assembly GCA_033675545.1. Taxonomy (NCBI): domain Eukaryota; kingdom Metazoa; phylum Mollusca; class Gastropoda; family Plakobranchidae; genus Elysia; species Elysia crispata. The sequence continues at coordinate 223,223 of JAWDGP010007687.1, read as the reverse complement.
TTGGACACCTTGTTTGTATTCGCGGCTATGTAAATAATTTTGGGCACTTTGTCTAATTTGTGGCTATGTATATGTTTTTGTGCACTTTTTCTCTTTGGCGGGTATGTATATTTTTTTGATATTTTGTCTAATTCACGGCTATGTAGATGTTTTTAAGTACCCTTTTTTCATTTGCGCCTCTATGGATGTTTTTGGACAAGTTGTCTAATTAGCGGCTTTGTAATTGTTTTTGGACACCTTGCCTAATTCGCGGGTATGCAGATGTTTCTGGACACCATGTCTAATTCGCGTCTATGTAGATGTTTTTAGGCACCTCGTGTAATTCGTGGCTATGTAGATGTTTTTGGGCACGTTGTGTAGTTCGCGGCTATGTAGATGTTTTCGAGCACCTTGTCTAATTCGCGGGCAAGTAGATGTTTTTGGGCAACTTGTCTAAGTCTCGGCTACGTGGATGTGTTTAGGCACCTTGTTTAAATCGCGGCTATGTTGATGTTTTTGTTTTCCTTATTTCATTCGCGCCTATGTGGGTGTTTTTGGACACCTTGTTTAATTCGCCGATATCTAGACGTTTTTGGGCACCTTGTCTAATTCGCAGCTATGTAGATGTTTTTGGAAATGTTGTTTAATTCGCGGCTATGTAGATGTTTTTGGGCACGTTGTGTAATTCGTGGCTCTGTAGATGTCTTTGGGCACCTTGTTTATTTCGTGACTATGTAGATGTTTTTGGGCACCTTGTCTAATTCGCGGCTATGTAGATGTTTTTAGACACCTTGTCTAATGCGCAGCTATTTAGTTCTTTATGGACACATTGTCTATTTCGTGACTATGTAGATATTTTTGGGCATCTGGTCTTTTTCGCGGTTATGTAGATGTTTTTGGGCACCTTGTCTAATTCTCGGCTAGGTAGATGTTTTTGGGCACCTTGTCTAATTCGCTGGTATGTAAATATTTTCGGCAGCTTGTCTAATTAGCGGCTATTTAGAGTTTTTTTGGGCATCTTGTGTAATTCAAGGCTACGTAGATGTTTTTGGACATCTTGTATAACATTTGCCTCTCTGTAGATGTTTTTGGACCCCTCGTCTAATTCCAGGCTATGTAGATGTTTTTGGCACCTTGTCTAATTCGCGGCTATGCAGATGTTTTTGGACACCTTGTCGATTTTGCGGCTATGTTATTTTCTTTGGGTACCATGTCTAATTCGCGATTATGTAGAAGTTTTTGTGCACTTTGTCTATTTGGCGGGTATGTAGATGTTTTTGGAACGTTGTCTAATTTACGGCTATGTGTTTGTTTTTGGGTACCCTTTTTTTCATTCGCGCCTATATGGATGTTTTTGGGCACCTTGTTTAATTCCCGGCTCTGTTGATTTTTTTTGGCACGTTTGTCTAAATCCCGGCTATATAGATGTTTTTGGTTACTTTGTCTAATTCGCGGCTATGTGGATTTTTTTTTTTGGGCCTCTCTTTTAATTCGCGGCTGTTTTTGAGCACCTTATGTAAGTCGCGGCTATGTAGATGTTTTTGGACACCTCGTCTAATTCGCGACTATGTAGATGTTTTTGGGCACCATGTCTAATTCGCGGCTATGTGGATGTTTTTGGGCACCTTGTCATATCGCGGCTTTGTAGATGTTTTTGGGCACCTTGTCTAATTCGCGGCTATGTGGATGTTTTTGGGCACCTTGTCATATCGTGGCTTTGTAGATGTTTTTGGACACCTTGTCGATTTTGCGGCTATGTAATTTTTTTTGGGTACCATGTCTAATTCGCGACTATGTAGAAGTTTTTGTGTACTTTGTCTATTTGGCGGGTATGTAGATGTTTTTGGAACGTTGTCTAATTCACGGCTATGTGTTTGTTTTTGGGTACCCTTTTTTTCATTCGCGCCTATATGGAAATTTTTTTGGCACCTTGTCTAATTCGCGGCTATGTGGATTTTATTTTGGGGGGCCTCTCTTTTAATTCACGGCTGTTTTTGAGCACCTTATGTAATTCGCGGCTATGTAGATGTTTTTTGGGCACCTCGTCTAATTTGCGGCTATGTGATTTTTTTGGGCACGTTGTCAAATCGTGGCTTTGTAGATGTTTTTGGACACCTCGTCTAATTCGCGACTATGTAGATGTTTTTGGGCACCATGTCTAATTCGCGGCTATGAGGATGTTTTTGGGCACCTTGTCATATCGCGGCTTTGAAGATATTTTTGAGCACCTTGTCTAATTCGCGGCTATGTGGATGTTTTTGGGCACCTTGTCATATCGTGGCTTTGTAGATGTTTTTGGGCACCTTGTCTATATCGCGGTTATGTGGATGTTTTTGGGCACCTTGTCTAATTCCCGGCTTTGTAGATGTTTTTGGGCACATCGTTTAATTCGCGGCTATGTCGATGTTTTTGGGCACATCGTTTAATTCGCTGCTAAGTGGATGTTTTTAGGCACGTTGTCTACTTCATAGCTATGTAGATTCTTTTGGGCACCTTTTTTTCATTCGCGCCTTTTTGGATGTTTTTGGGACCTTGTCTAATTTGCGGCTATGTAGATTTTTTTGGCAACTTGTGTAATTCACAGCTATTTAGATGTTTTTGGCACGTTGTCTATTTCACGGCTCTTTAGATGTTTTGGGTACCCTTTTTTTCATTCCCGCCTATGTAGATATTTTTGTGCACCTTGTTTAATTCCAGGCTATGTTGAATGATTTTGGCACATTTGTCTAAATCTTGGCTATGTAGATATTTTTGGGCACCTTGTCTAATTCGCGGCTATGTAGATGTTATTGGGCACCTTGTCTAATTCGTGGCTATGTAGATGTTTTTGGACACCTCGTCTAATTCGCGGCTATGTAGATGTTTTTGTGCACTTTGTCTATTTGGCGGGTATGTAGATGTTTTTGGAACGTTGTCTAATTCACGGCTATGTATTTGTTTTTGGGTACCCTTTTTTTTCATTCGCGCCTATATGGATGTTTTTGGGCACCTTGTTTAATTCCCGGCTCTGTTGATTTTTTTTGGCACGTTTGTCTCAATCCCGGCTATTTAGATGTTTTTGGCACGTTGTCTATTTCACGGCTCTTTAGATGTTTTGGGTACCCTTTTTTTCATTCCCGCCTATGTGGATATTTTTGTGCACCTTGTTTAATTCCAGGCTATGTTGATGGATTTTGGCACATTTGTCTAAATCTTGGCTATGTAGATATTTTTGGGCACCTTGTCTAATTCGCGGCTCTGTAGATGTTATTGGGCACCTTGTCTAATTCGCGGCTATGTAGATGTTTTTGGACACCTCGTCTAATTCGCGGCTATGTAGATGTTTTTAGAGACCTTGTCTAATTCGCGGCTATATAGATGTTTTTGGACACCTTGTCTAATTCGCGGCTTTATAGATGTTTTTGGGCACCTTATCTAATTCGCGGCTTTGTAGATGTTTTTGGCCACTTTGTCTAATTCGAGGCTATATAGATGTTTTTGGGCACTTTGTCTAATTAGCGGGTATGTAGATGTTTTCGGACATTGTAACAGATTTGGTGATGGGGGTGTTCTGTTAGGCTCTGTTTGGCTAGGGGTTTCAAAATATTTACAGCAATCACACGACTCGTCCGTAGAACATAAGTCCGAAGTCCGCAAGTTAAGATTGCAAACTGTTTAATCCAACACAAGAGCTAGACTATACAATATCTGTAAATTGACTCAATAATCACTCACTGTAGGTAGACTTAAAACAATCACTCACTGTAGACTCGATGATGTTGACTTCCTAAATATAATTTGGATTCTTGTTTATACAAAATCTCGTCGAATCATCCAGAAAAGGAATTACATAAATCATAAGAGAACATTCTCGGTACACGTCATTACCAATTAGCAACCAATCAAAATAAAGGTAAACAAGGGGTGACGAGATCATTACTATGCTAGAACTAAGTTGGAAATTCTAGAAGAATCTTGACCATACAAGTGCGGGCTGTGTTCAATAAACAAAACTAAATTCTTAGGCTTGTAATACAAACATTATGGAACCAAATAAGATAATGTACATAGATATAGCCGATCTGCTACCCAAAGTTACACACCAAAAAAGGGTGAGGAAATGAACAGGTCAACTTATAGTACAGTGCGTTACAGACACCTTGTCTAATTCGCGGCCATGTAGATGATTTTGGGCACGTTGTCTAATTCGTGGCTATATAGATGTTTTTGGGCACCTTGTCTTATTCGCTACAGTCTACGTTCACTTCAATAAACTTATCTCATGCGCAGTATTCATGGTTTTTTTTTCAACTTCTTATTTTAACTTCTTATTTCATTTTCTATTTTGAACTTTGTATTTCAACGCTTTATATTCATTTTCTTATTTAAGCTTTTTATTTCATTTTCTTTTTCATTTTCTTATTTCGACTTCTTCTTTCAACTTTTTATTTCAGCTTCTTATTTCAACTTTTTATTTCAATGCTATTTCATTTTCTTATTTAAACTTCTTATTTCAATCGCCGTGATTTCTGACGTTGATGGAAATCTTGACCAATGCACAGAAAGTCGACTTATTTTCCTAAATCCTGCCCAAAGCACATCCAGGTATTTAGATGTCTAGTTAACTACAACTTTACGAATTTCGGAAATAATTTGTCTCAAACACAACCATTTTTATCTATTTATCTATTTAAATTTGATAGGGAAAACGGCTAAATCCTTTCAGCAATTTATTAAAAGGGCAGCAAGGAAGAGAAAATTAGAAATCACTACATGTACAAAGATCAGGATCAGTGTTGTATGTCTGAGTCCAAACTCTGGACTTTGTAGAGAAAGCCGTAAAAACTGTTCGATATTTTGTCCCTCAGATGTCACCGCAACAGGATCTCTGGCAAAACATGACGCGACCATTTCACGAATTTGGAAGTGATAGTGCAGGCAAGTTTAACAAGTGCACAAGAAAACTCAGATGACCTGGCCATGTCTGAAGTATGGATGCCTATCGAGTTTGAAAGGAAAATGCTCCATGGTCAAGTATAAAAATCGATGATGCAGATCAAATTTTAGGTTTACACACAAGTGTAAGAGGGTCTCTCTAAACGCAAATTCGACATTCGTATTCGAGAGGACATGGCTCTTGACAGTAACATAAAACAAAACTAAAAACTAATTGTGAGCCAGGGCTACCTAGCGGCTGTCAAGCCCAAGATCTGTATGCTTCTGATGCAACGCCTGTATCATCAACACAGGATTGATCCAGTTAGCGTTCTAGTGAAGAAAGACTTTAAATATTGCAGACACAAAGTATAAACATGATAGTAATCAATGTTAACTCAATTCAATAAGGGAAAACTAAGTTGTGACAAATAATAGTATCCAATTAATTATAAAGCATTATTCCATAACGAAACCAGATACGGTTTATTTAAGTTTTTATTTAATTAGTTTTTCAAAACATGGATAACTTATGAAAACATAATTTTCATCTGCTATGGTTTTAATCTCAACAGCTATCAGGTTTACTGATCCTACTTTTTTAACAAAAGTTTAATCACAGAGTTGAAATGAATTTCAGTCTTATCATTAAGTGCGTTATTTTCTAAAACGCATTAAGAACCAGTTGAAAAGACTCGTGACGTCAGGTTGTATTTTCCCCTCAGTTTAACAACATAATTTTTATGATTAATCCGTGTGAGGTTGTAATAAGCAATGAAAGATGTCGTGAAATGTGAAATCTACAAACAAAGAATTTACCAGGCTGATCTCCGATCTCAAGTGGCTCGATCACTTCGTGCGATGTTCTTTGTCCAACGCTAGAGTCACCAAAACAGTTCTTCTTTATACTGTACATGCCAGAATTTCCATTACGTGGCATTGTTGCATTCCACTGCAACATTGCGTGGAATGCGACACTTTGGCATTACGTGGCGTTCGATAGTTGGGTCCTGGATGACAGCTTGTATAATGTTTTACATTGTATTCGTCTAAACCCATAAAACAGAATGTAATGATTGGAAAGCAAAGTTCTTTTTAACCTTTCATGTCAAATAGTAAATAAATCTAAAATACTAAACATGTTCAACGTTGGAGAACAGTAAAATCTTGCTAGCCCGCATTGATTCACCCAACCAAAGTTTGCTTAAGACTCAGTGATTACATGTGTCAATTCTGGTCGTTAAAATCTCGTTGAATGTAGAGAAAATAAAGACAGGGATTTTTAGTTTAGGATATTCTCAGGTACATTAAAAATGTGGAAAAATAAAAAAATATGTATCTAAATCAAGAAGAAAAGAGAGAAGAGGTGTGATTGTGCGTGTGTGTGTGTGGACAAAATAATAAACAGGAATTAACCAGAATGGAGGATTTGACGAATTATGATTTTAAAATCTTATAATCTATGCTCCTTTAAGTAGTCCAAAACAATGTGCCAGGGCAGCTGTAGTGTAGGTCAAGGGATTGAATACAACAATTCAAGTATTTACAGCGGCTCTGTCACCCCATAACACCTTAAGCAGCGCATTATCGCTAAAAATCCTATATGATTGTATTATATCTGTTATGTGAGTTGTGATATTCCAAAGTCTTTTCCTCAGAAATAACTCAAGTCTGAAGAAACAAATGAGTTTATTAAGTGATTAAAACAAAATGTTCAACAGTGTCAGTGATTAAATCAAACCCCTTGGATCTCTCATGTATGGATCCATAAAGTTTTCGTTTCGCCTGTCAGAAAATTCTCAGTAAGGATCCGTTCGATAATAATGAAATGAGACTATTTAATCAAAAAATGATTTTTATAATTTTGTTACAAACACTGCGTCCAATAAAAGTAAATCACCGGTTGTCTTGCTTATGGGCAATCAAGGAAAGCTGACTAGTGAACGTCCTATGCCCGATATGCTTTGTCATAATAGTCTGAGTGCATGTTTTTAATCCTAGTGATAGCTAGTGATCTGGAAAAGGCAGTTCAAAGCGTTTGAAACAAACCTTTATTTCAAAATAATAATTCTCGCGCAAAAAAAAAAACAAAAAACAAAAAAAAACCAAACAAACAAACCAAAAAAAACGCACTTCTAGATACTTTTGATTGCTAAAATCATTTGCATCATTCTAAAATGAGCTTTTAGAGGTACATGTATAATCGTGACGTGAATTCCTGAACTGTGCATTCTTGATGACAGAAAGTTTTAAACTAGCAGTAGCAGTACCGCATTCGCAATTCTCGATCCACTACAACCAGAGACATCAAAATCTGTTCCTTTTCAGTGGAAAACATTCCAAAATATATCGAAATATTTGCAAGAATCAGTATCGAAAAATTCAACGTGTTCAAATAAAATCTTTTTCACGAGGAGATCCAGAATATCTGATGTATATACATGTCGATATTCAAGCGCTTGGCAAGAGTTAGCTACAAAGATGGAGTGACAAACGAGGAAGTTTTGGGAAGACTGCTATCTCAAATAAGAACACACGTTGTCATATTTTTACCACATTACAAGACATGCCAGCCTGCAGAAAACAGTCCTCACACGTAGAATGGATGGTACAAGAGGAAGGGACAGACCCAGACGTCAGTGGTACGACGACATGAAAGATTCTACAGGAACAGCAAGCTAGCCAAGGGTGGTGTGTATTGGAGAAGCGAGTCAAGTCGATCTCAGAATGGCCCTCAACAGCCGGGATGATAAGGACAACAACAACAACAACAACAACAACAAAAGCAACAACAACATGTATTGAGAATGTAAGGTAAATTTTACGAAGAGTAAAAATAACAGCATCCCATGGTAGTTCGACAAAATGCAGACAGTGTCATCACTTCCATATTCTGGGAGACCATGCATACATTGTGATTATCTGCATCTTTTTTTGTTTCGCTGTTGTCTCTTTCTCCTAAAACCAAGCTCTGCGGTCAATGTATTCTATGATTTTATAAAAAAAAAGGTCAGCTTGAAAAACGTCACTACATTTCACACAAGGGATCTGAAAATCTCAGTAATCTTTCTAAACGTCTCCCGATTCCCTAATACATATTCAATGAGATTAAAATTATGTAGATGGAATGCATCTTGACTTAACGCTTTTTATTAAAATATAAATATAAAAATAATGACAGGTGAATAACGAGGTCAAACGAACCTTACCGCCGAATCAGTTTTTATGACTTTTTGTTTTATTTTCATGATTCTTTCAATGACTCACAATCCTCTATTGACCTAGGTCATAAGAGTCAATCAAGCTCTGCCTTTAAGTAAAATTTATTTGTCTTTAAAAATTTTATGAATTTTCTCTAGATTAATGCAGCCATAATTATGCTTAAAGCACCAGCATCTCAACTTTTATTTTCTCGGTGACCTCTAAAGCCCTTCGTGTTAAGCTTTGGTTCGTGAATTTCGTTTCTACTTTTTTCACCTTTAAGGCAGTTTGCAAAGTAAAGTTTGAAGCGTTGTCTATGTTTTAGGCAGACCCGTCTTTACTTTCCTTACTGTTTAATTGCTAAATTCAGTTAAAGCCAATAAAGAACAGTGAATCATAACCGCGAAACTTCTTTCGTTCATTTCACACTCATTTTTTAAAGACATATATTTTTAAATCCTTTAAGATGCAAGATTAAACGTAAAAGGTTTGAACCACATTGACGACTCTATTTTTAACTTTTGTGTTTTTTGGATTAAAAAGAATCTGGAAAAAATTCAACTGAACAAAAATTTATTAAGATACCTGAACGGTAAAAAAGGTCAACTCGAAAAAAATCTGATTCGATGAAAATAATATTTTTTTTTAATTCCGGTTTTGATAACAAGGATTTAATAATAATCTAAAATTAAAATTTTCACAATTTTTTTTGTGAGGTCTATTATAATTTTATTTCCGTTTTATGGATTTCTGTTAACCCGTGCATTCTGGACCTCTGGAAACATTTCTTTCCATGTAACTGTTGAATGTAGTGTGTGTATCACGCCCTGTGTTTTATGTTCTTAAAATTGCAAAGTTGTGCAAACCATATAATAGATGCAATTACCTATGTATAGGCTGGCAACGATGTGCATTAGTATTAAATCTTAAAATATATACTCAGTAGGCTAACATCTCTTGAGCTACAAAAATATTTAGTCTTTTTTTCAGGCCTTTAAGCTCAGAACAAAACTCCCAAGGCTTCCAAATCATTGCTTTTTTTATACTCTATTGTAGTACATGTATTACAATTTATAACACTATTAACATTATCATCGTCATCCTCATTATAATTATTACTATTAGTAGTAGTAGTAGTAGTAGTAGTAGTAGTAGTAGTAGTAGTAGTAGTAGTAGTAGTAGTAGTAGTAGTAGTAGTAGTAGTAGTAGTAGTAGTAGTAGTAGTAGTAGTAGTAGTAGTAGTAGTAGTAGCAGCAGCAGCAGCAGTAGTAGTAGTAGTAGTAGTAGTAGTAGTAGTAGTAGTAGTAGTAGTAGTAGTAGTAGTAGTAGTAGTAGTAGTAGTAGTAGTAGTAGTAGTAGTAGTAGTAGTAGTAGTAGTAGTAGTAGTAGTAGTAGTAGTAGTAGTAGTAGTAGTAGTAGTTGGGGTAAATACAGTGATGTAGGACTTTAACGAGCAGTGGAATTTATAAGTGTATTGATGATAATAAAACAGCGACTTCATGGGAAAAACAACATTCACAGACTGAAATCATGCTTGAAATATCCCAAGCAAAATGAAACAGTCAATAAAATCTCAAAAATACCGATCCGTATGGTTAACATAGTCTCATAAGTTTCGGCGTAAGGCTTGTATAGTGAAAAGCAGTTTTACAACAAAACTAATAATAAAAGCTATAAACACCAAACTCTTAGTCTCAATTGCCACATATATGAGGATATTTCTGAAAAACTTTTTATTTATGCTTCGTGGTAAAACATTGATTAGTAAAGACATTTTTGTCAAAACCTTAATTACATTAATAGAATTCTATTGCATCACTTATATACGACCTAGAAATTATTTATTTAAAATGACAAAAATTTATAAAGGTATTTAAAATCCTTTTGCCATTATATTTTTACAGTTTAACAGTATAACGTCATATTTTATACGTATTGTTACTGGTACTTAAAGTAGCGTAAGTAGTAATCCGTTGCATATGCATGTCACTGAGAAAACTATTGACTGGCAGTGAAATTAGAATGAAACAGTGGATACATTTTAATCATTTGCGAATGTGTAAACAGAAACTAAGGCTGCGCAATAAGGAATCGTTTCTTCTGTTTTCAACATATTTCGACTCAGTAAAGGGGAACTTGTCCGCATGAATCTCCTTCTAGATCAAAACTTGCTACTGAGCCCTGGGGTGAGAAATTCCAAAGCTGAACGAGTCCTTGGTTCACCTAATTCCGGAAGAAGAGAGGTAAAGATTGTCATAGATGCAATGCAATTACAAGCTTTTTATTTCACACTTTTTTTTTCATCTTCTCAAATAAAAGGCTGAAAAAAAAACGCAAACCAAAACAACAACTGACAGATTTGCAATATAATGAATTATAAAAGCCGTGTAAAATTTTGTTGTTAACTAAGAGCTATGAAGTTTACTCACACGGAATGTTTTGCCCCTGAACTGAACGCGCTAAAAAGACGACCAAAGAAATCATAAATTATAATGATCAATCATCTTGAGACAGAACTTGCTGAAGGAGATCAAGAATAATATGACAGAAGGAAAAACAAAAGCCAGAACCTTACAAGCTTTTTTGACTGTGAATAGGAACACGTCGACGTTAATATGCGATATTTTCATGAGGTCGAACATTTTTTTTGACCAATGGAGGAAGAGACTTTTTAACCAAGTATATCTTAATAATCAAAGTTACATGTATCTCGTAAAACACAAGTCATAATTGTATTCCATATGGGTATAATCTATATTAAATATGACAATTATTTTCACCGTTTTTTTTAAACACTTAGAGTTTCGTTGAAATTAAAGGATCTTCTTTCATTGGTGTGTATTTTACCCAAATCCGTGCGCCACAGGAATTAGAAATTCGACTCAGTTTGATTAAAATGTTCGTAACCCTAGATAATGTTTCCCATTGTTTCTAAAACCTCATCTCACCATAATTCCCGACACCCTGTCTCACCATTATTCCTAACACCCCGTCTCACCCTAATTCCCAACACCCCGTCTCACCATTATTCCTAACACCCCGTCTCACCATAATTCCCAACACACCGTCTCACCATTATTCCCAACACCCCATCTCACCATTACTTTTAGCACCTCGCCAGACCATTATTTCTAACACCCCGTCTTACCATTATTTCTAACACCTCGTCTCACCATTATTTCTAACACCTCGTCTCATCATTATTCCCAAGATCCCGTCTCACCATTATCCCCAACACCCCGTGTCACCATAATTTCTAACACCACGCCTCACCATTATTTCTAATACCCCGTGTCAACATTATTTGTAACACCCCGTGTTACCATTATTTCCAACACCCCGTGTCACCATTATTTCCAACACCCCGTGTCACCATAATATTTATAACACCCCGTCTCACCATTATTTCTAAGCAGTCTTTAGACTGAAGCAGATTGAGAATCTCCACGACATCCAACTCCATCGCCATGGCAACCAAACTATCCACGAGAGAATCCAAAGTCCAACTATGATCGAAAAGTCTATTGAGAGTCGGCACCAGCCCAGCGTAGCTGAGGATATGATTAAACAGTGCCAAGATAAAAGCAAGATTGCAGTGGTCAAGCAAGTACTATTGTGGCATTAAAAGGGTCACTGTTATTAGACTTGCCTCCTGAATGTGAACTATCTTTCCTTTACAGATTTCTTTCCTACCTCCATCATTGAAAGAAACATTTCCTAGGTAAAGATTTGCCAATGGAAATGTATAAAGCAAGAACGGTTTACTGTGATCCAGATCGTTATGAGAAAACCTTGCCAACTTTATTATGAAATCTTCCAGATTTCACTGCATCTACAAAAGTCTTAACAAGTTGTCAGCTCACCGTTCTGCCTTGACGCATCTCCTTGCCTCAAGACTTGCCTCTTCCAGCAAGTCTCTGACGCCTGTACAAACCATCCATGCCAGAGAAGCTTTTTGACTTTCTACCGGCCATGCTAACATTTCCTCCAGAGTTACTCCGCCCGTTGGCAGAGACTTGTGTTAGGAGATGGTTAAGAGGAGGATTGTTATAGCAGAAAAAAATGTACAAATTCTCACTAGGTTATTTAAAGACAAAAAAGTTGCTAAATTGGCAAAATATTGATACTTAGCTTCATAAATGAGTAATATTTACAACTTGTGGGAGGGTCTTAGACTGGATTGCTCTTTTTTAACAGTCGATTTCAATTAAAATTCCTTTCATAGCGAATCCTTATTCCTTTTAAGGAATTGGTTATATTCAAACAATTAAAACAAAACAAATAGAAACAACTTTCACATTTTCTTTTGAGTCCCATTTCAGCCTGAGAGAAAACTAAAGATGTATCAAACTCCATGACTATCGTAAGCTTGTTTAGAGCTTTTGCTCAGAATAGATATTTTTGAATTTAAAAAATTGTTTTTTTCTAAATCTCTTGACTAAACAACGCAAGTATATAAGGTTACCAAGGAGTTTCTTGTGTCACTACATTTATCAGACGCTTCCGTGTCAAGCATTCGCCTCTTCGGCTGATGCGGACATTCGGCTTGAGGATCGTCTGTGACGCTGTCTAGATATCTCTGGATGGAAGCCCCGAACTCGTCCTGCTCTTTCTCCATGGACTCTCTGGATCGTTTCAAGTCTCTACGGGAGACACTTCTGCTACTGGCGTCCTGGGACACCACGCAAGTAACGTCGCCACCAGTTTTTGCGCCTTTGCGGTGCGCTCTTTCTGTTAATCTAGACTCTTCAGATATTTCCTTTTCTGGGCGCCGTTTTTCTTCATCCGCTTTACATGCTTCTTTCACGACGAGAGATGCATCTTGTGGGTGACACGAGAGGGCCGGAAAGGGAACTGAGTCCGCCTTTTCGCTTGACCGGGTGCTGGTGAGGAGACCGACGGCCTCCTCAGCTCTGATCAACAACTGGCCATTGGTCGTCACGAGCTGATGATGCTCAGAGTCTGTAGCAAGTTTATTTTCTGAATCTGCACTGAGCAATGCACAAGACTCGGGATGGGTTAGCCCCGTCACTTGTGCATGGCGTGCCGTCGAGAAATTTTTCAAACCAGACTGGAAATGAGTAGAATATGCATGCTCAGAGACAAAATAATTTCTTGTGTTTCCTAGAGTTATCGGAGCAGGCGCTGCCGGCTCTACTTCAGTCTCTGCTAGTCCGGCCGTGTCAAAAGATCCTGTACCACGACTGGATATGTCATCAGCAGTTCTGCACTCACGTTGCATGGACGATGAGTTTTTTAAACTACAACCAATGGGCGTCAACACTGCTAACGGCCTAGCCTCAGAGTGTAGTGAATGAGCTGGACAGTTTTGCTTCTTGTCACACACGTTTGCGGCGAAAAACGGCGCCATTTCACAGTCGCCATGAGGAGAGCCCCATTGAGAGATGTCTGTCTCCAGTTCTCTCCAGGCAGACAATTCAGATGCAAAGCCGCTATTGGATTCTTTAAAAAACAAAATCTTGCCCGAGCTATCACCAAGAACTTCACCAGGGTTTTCTATAAGGCTTCCTATGGTACAGCTCTCATTGGTAGGACGCAGACCGAGTTTAGACGGTTTTATGAGCGGCGTCCTTAACTTCTCCACATTAAAACAATCAAAGCTGGAAAGATTCGATTTTCTTCGTTTCGAAAACAAAGTTTGAATTTTTCTTTTACCGGGTGCGATAGGGCCGACGGCTGGGATTTGTCCAGAAAAATGTTTTTTTGTAAGATTCTCTTTCCAATTCAACCCACTTTGTCCATTAGCAGCATCTGGTGACCACTTGAACATGTTCAAGCTGCTTTTCGGTAAGACAGGGGTCAACCCATCGAAAAGCAAGTTCAAATTTGAAACATTCTGAGCAGAACTAGCCACCACTGAAGGGATATCCGTTTTCGCATCCTCCATCATATTCACAACGCCATTATCAACGTCCCGACGTTTCGCTTTGAGTTTTTCGCGGAAAAATGCCTGCCGCTCTTCTTTCCTCTGCGCAGGCGCCACATAAAGATGGCGTTTGTTGACGTCATCAACGTTTCTGCGCATGTCTCTAGTAGCTCTAGCGGCGTCTTCTGCTCTCTGGAAACAGACGAAACCAAAACCCCTCGATCGTTCTCCTTCCATCATGACCTGGGAAGGGCAAGATGAATTTATAGAAAATAGTGTTCAGGTTACTTATACACTTTTGTTGACCAAATAATAAGTTTTTTTTTTTTGGTCTTCACATTTCATAACCAGAGAAAGAAAAAAATCCTTGGAATTGTTCAAAACACTGTGGATAATTATGCCTTCCCTGTAATTCTTTAAAGTAACCGATACTTTATCTTTATAAAATACAATCGATAAACGAAAAGAGGTGATCTAGGAGTTTTTGCAAAGAAACAGTAAAAAGTGCTCCGTGCCATTCTTAATTGAAATTAATAGACTTTGAGACAACATTTTAACCCGAAATAACAATGGGCTTATTTTGAAGCCGTCTGATTGTGTAAACAATATAAGAACCCTAACTAATTCACGAAAAACTTATAATATATTAAAAAGTTAGACTGTGATCATAATACCATATCACCAAGGCCAAAAGATGCGATGTTTGTCTGCGCTATTTTTTTCCCTTATCCTTTCTTTTCTTACCTTGGCGCTTATGACCTCCCCAAACTTGGAGAACATCTCCTTGAGACCAACGTCATCAACGTCTTCACTGAGATGTTTCACGTACAGGTTGATGCCCTGCGGTGGTGCTGCGCCGCTAGACTGAGTCGTGTCCTGGTCTGATTCGTTACACACCAAGTTCTGGTCATCTTTCCTCGCGCCGCACCATGGAGAACTGCAGTCATCGTAACATACTTCTTCCTGCTCAGAGCAGGCGGGATCTAAAGACTGCATCTGAGGTAGAAATTGGGTAGTCTCATTTGTTGAAGAACTAGCGCTTCCTCTAAGCTGCGCCGGTTGGCTTATTGTCTCGCAGGCGGGTGTATGGGGTGGAATGAGATCCGTTGATTGGCTGGCCTCGTAGAATGTTGGACTGGACGATCGAATATCTCGCAGTGATTGGCTCTTCTCGTCAAAGACGGGACAAGAAGGTTGATTGCATTGATATGGGTGATTCTCTTCCATGGAGGCTGGAGGAAGAGGCTGGGGGATCTCTTGAGTTGAAGAATTGAAAAACGCTGGGAACTGTAAAGAGTGTGGGACAGGTAGGATGACCTGGCTTGTAGAATTCATGTTCTGTGTTGCATACATAGCATTAAAGCTTTCTTGAGCAGCAATAGAGGCGGTATAGATATTATCTGCGATTTTCATAGAATAGTATGGACATTGTTCGTGCATATGACACTCTTTGTGGACGTTTTCTTGATGATGATGATGATGACGATGATGTTGTTGCTGTTGCTGTTGTTGAAAAAACAGCTCCTGCTGCTGTTGATAACAAAACTTGTGGAAATCCTGCGACACATGTAGGTCAGAAGCTGCATTCTGCTGCTCCTGAAATTGATAACCAGAATATAAAAATTCATTGTCCGGTTTTTTAATCCCTTCCTTATCCAATTGACTTTTTGATATTCCATTGGTCTTCTTTAACTCTAAAACCTTGCCCTGGGAGAGAACTCCCGGAATATGGCCTTCTTGGGGGTAGTGTTGCAAGTGTTCCTCAGAAGCTAAGCCTTGGTTACACCCACAGGCCTGGGACTCTGTTTTGTAACTCCCTAACGGCAAAATCTCTTTGATGGTAGGTGCCTTATCTATTGTCCTCAGCGGAACACACATCTGTTTTTCAGACTCTAGTTGGCCTGGAGGTCGTCGTTCGAAATTGCAACCTTTCAAAAGAAATCGAGAACTTTTCTGTGCAAAGCAATGCTTTCCTCTCTCAGCCTGGCCGCCTTGAAAGGGTTGCAAGCTTCGGGCTCGACGCCGTTTTCGACTGTTGTGGTCGCGATCTTCCGGTCTGAGCTGCCTTTGAGGAAGATGGCCTAGAGGGAGACGAGTGGACAGCTCTGAGCCGATCTGAGGCAACGGCTGGGCGCAGGTTGGCGGGAAGTCAACATTAATAACCTTCGGAGGAAATATACTGGACTTTCTTTGCTTTTGTTTTGTGTTAATACCATTTCCACACGCTGATTCAATACTTTGTTGAAATCTTCTTTGATGTGCAGGCCGATACTGTGGCTGGCGAGATTGCTGCTGTTGCTGCGATTTCGGCAGCCGTATTTGAGGAAGATGAAAGACGTCTCCCGAATCCTCCGTAGATGGGGCTTGAGATGAAGCAATATGGGGCAAGAAGAAATTTTGTTGTGAGCAAACACTGCTCTCCACGAAATGAAGATCTTCACAGGCCAAAGGCACAGGGTTTACAGAGATAGTGCCAGTGTCGGCTGAAGCAACTCCGCTCTGGTGCTCCCTCAGAAATGGACTGCCCTCTACATGCCTCAGATTTAATATCGGCCCGTGACCAAAGTTACAACCACCTTGATCGATAGAAGTCGTCGGGCAGTTAAGGTTGTGAGGAAACTGCTCCGCTTGCTGTCTCACAAAGTTCACGTTATTTACGGCTATCTCAGTGGGAGATGGAGACTGGTGGTGTTGAGAAACTGACATCTTTCCAGGAAAGACTAAGGCATGCTTGGTGTAAGCATCTCCTTTCAAAGGTTCGTTTCCTTCTACAGTTGTTATTGTCTCGGAAACAGTGCGTCGCTTTCTCTTAGGCGAAGTAGCATCTGGACAGTTAAACCCTTTCTGAGTTCGACTCTTTTCGCTTTTCTCTATTGTAGATGTGTAAATATGTTGCTGAGGGTTCTGATCCATTTGGGAACATTTGAATGGGGGCTGCTGCTGCTGTTGCTGCAAGTGTTGATGCTGTTGTGGCTGCAGATGATGATATCGAGTCGCCCTCTTTATGGCAGGCCCGGCAAACAATATTCTCCCGTCGAGTTCTTTACCATTTAACATTTCTATCGCCTGTAAAAATACAGAGTTTTACAGATTCACAAAAAGTAAAGTGGAAATAAAATGGTATGAAGTTTCTAAAATCTAAGAAAGGAAAACAAAAAAAAATCAATATTTTTCATTCAGCTCATCAAATTTAGCTAAGATGCTACCTGTAGCAACATTATCTTGATCATATTTTTCATTCTGCTCATCAAATTTAGCCAAGATGCTACCTGTAGCAACATTATCTTGATGATATTTTCATTCAGCTCATCAAATTTAGCTAAGATGCTACTTGTAGTAGCATTATCTTGATCATATTTTTTCATTCAGCTCATCAAATTTAGCCAAGATGCTATCGGTAGCAACATTATCTTGATCATATTTTTCATTCAGCTCGTCAAATTTAGCTAAGATGCTACCTGTAGCAAAATTATCTTGATCAAATTTGTCCGCAGTAACAATCAGTAGCACCGTGAGCTACACTAGCATCCATATTAGTAGCAACAGCATGGATGGAAATAAATGAAAAATGACTGAATGAAGAGAAACATAAGGTGATTCTAAAAAACAACTTTCGACCTTTTTCGCTTGTTCAGCCTGCTTGAAAGTAACAAATGCAAACCCTTTTGATATTCCGTCAGCCTCGCGAATGACCTTAAAAAAAAAAGTGGGGGGGGGGAGAGAGAGAGAAATACACAAACCGATCTCTATTGCAAATTAATGAACATTCAATTTAAAAACTATGGATTAATTTATGAAGATCAAATTTCTTGTTTACATCGCTGCTTCTTCTTCTTCTTCTTCTTCTTCTTCTTCTTCTTCTTCTTCTTCTTCTTCTTCTTCTTCTTCTTCTTCTTCTTCTTCTTCTTCTTCTTCTTCTTCTTCTTCTTCTTCTTCTTCTTCTTCTTCTTCATACTACAACTACTACTACAACAACAACAACAACAACTACTACTACTACTACTACTACTACTACTACTACTACTACTACTACTACTACTACTACTACTACTACTACTACTACTACTACTACTACTACTACTACTACTCCTACTACTACTACTACTAATATTACTACTAATACTACTACTACTACTACTACTACTACTACTACTACTACTACTACTACTACTACTACTACTACTACTACTACTACTACTACTACTACTACTACTACTACTACTACTACTACTACTACTACTACTACTACTACTACTACTACTACTACTACTACTACTACTACTACTACTACTACTACTACTACTACTACTACTACTACTACTACTAGTACTACTACTACTACTACTACTACTACTACTACTACTACTACTACTACTACTACTACTACTACTACTACTACTACTACTACTACTACTACTACTACTACTACTACTACTATTATTATTATTATTATTATTATTATTATTATTATTATTATTATTATTATTATTATTATTATTATTATTATTATTATAATTATCGTTATCGTTATTACGAATTGAATAATTATTTTCTTTGTTGAGGAGGGTTTTTTGGGGGGCTGGAGGGGGAGGGGACGGGAAAAGGTATGACTTTCGCTTTTTGTAAATATAAATGTCTACTATTTTTTAAAGACCATGGAGACAACAGCCTGTGGTCTCAAGTATTCCCAACGTGGTTCCTTGACCAGCTTGAAACTTTAATTTTTTATGATATTGAATGATTACTTCATTTCATGCCTGCAATCATTATCTACTGTCACGATGCTTGTGCATGGTAGCCGGTGACCTTAGGAACTTAGATGAGACTCGTGGAGAGATTTGGAAAGAAAAAGTTAATCTACATGATGGTATATAGTTACATGCTACAACGATTTGTTAACAGTAACGGAATTCAACCGCTAACACTTATTGCTTTGTTAACGTGAACTTTGACGTGAAGAGTCTCTTTACTTGTCAACAAATTTAGGAACGTCAACACATTTAATAAATATATTCGCTTTACAAAACTTTGTCCTCATTCGTTTTGAAGAATCTGACACATTAAAAACTCATTGGAGGCATTTTTTTTTTAATAGAGCCCACGCATAATCTAAACACCAATCTTTGGAGCTTTTTCACCGACCTTGACATTGGAGACATCGCCGTAGGGAGAACACGTGATCTTGAGAAAGACCGAGTCCACGGTTGGACTCAAGTTCTTGATATACACCGTTCTGAGGCTGCTAGAGCTGCTGTTGGAGGCGGGTCTAGGAAGAGGGGGAGGGGCAGCGGTAGGAGGGGGAGGAGCTGTGGTCGAGGGGGAGGAGCTAGATTCGGTGGTAGGAGGAGTCGCCGTTGTGGTGGTCTTAGAAGGCAGCGAGGCTCGAGGCTCCATGACGGTGTTATATTTACCTTGGCTGAGAAACATGGTGAAATTGAAGTTTTGTGCAAGTAGAAGCGAGTAGAATAATGAACAGTCAACTTGAGAGCTGTTGGACTTTGGTGACAACTCAAACACGCATAGTACTTATTTCTTCAACATATTTATTAACCACACAAACTTTAGAATATCCGAAAACTCATTCCAGGTAACCGAAACTAGTTCCGAAGGATGACTTGTCTTCAATCCCGTTTATAATAATATTTCTCGTTGTGGAAGTTATGATAAAATTAAAGATAATTGAGTGAAAGAGAAGAACATAATTATATACATAGTTTCGTCACTTCTAGATCTTTCTAGAAACCCAAACATCTCAGTTATCTTGACCCTCTTAAGCCTGCTTTGCCCAAGGTAGAGCAATGAGGACTCACCACCTTTTGCTATCTAGCGAGATACCCGTACAGTCCCTGCGACTGGCTCAGACAGAACACACACCTGGCACCTGGGACACATGGCGGCACAGATCAGCTTGAGGACAAGTGGAGGAACAGAGATTTTTCTGCAAAATAGGATGGGGAAAGAGGAGGTCTTGATAAGTAAGTTAAAAAACATATTACGTGAAAGATTGGCAGCATTTGAGATCAGTACACGGACTGTATTTAGGTAAAAAAAAATTAAGGCTTAAACACAATGCAGCAACCAAAGTGTTAAAACGCGACTGATTTTAGGCTTTGGCTGCATCAATGTCTAATCTTTTCAGGTGAATGCTTTTCAAAGAATACTAGAAATGTATCTCTCTTTATTGAAGTTTTACAAAAAGAAAATAAAAATTAAAATGAAAAAAAAAGACAACTATTTTTCTCTTATCTTTTGTCTCCTTTGTCCACATACTGAAAGACCTAAATTAATTTAAGATAACCACCTTGTAACCAGCAAAGAAAACTCAGCATGTCGACTCACCCTCCTTGATAGCTGTTGGGTCAGAGATGTGACGGTGAGGCAGGACATCGTCAGCATTGCGCTCTGTTGGGACTGGTCAGATTAACATTGGCAAATTCTGTGGGTGAAAACATGGAAGACAAGAGTACCTAATTTATCCTAGGCGTTAGAGAAAGCAACAAATGAATATGACTTTAATTTTGTTGGGAGGTCGAAATCTTTCGCGTGCGTTTAGGAATAAACATAACTATAAAATGGACAAATAAATAGATAGGCCTTCGACGGATGGATAGATAGATAGATAGATATGTGGATTGATAGACAGATAGATATATAGGTGGATAGATAAATAGATAGATAGCTAGATAGATAGATAGATAGATACATACATACATACATACATACATACATACATACATGTATACATACATACATAATTTTATAGAAAGATAGATAGATGGATAGACCAATAGATAGATAGATAGATAGATAGATAGATAGATAGATAGATAGATAGATAGATAGATAGATAGATTGATTGATAGATAGTTGGTTAGACAAATAGATAGTTATATCGAAAGATAGATAAAGAAATAAATCAATAGACAAATTGGAATATTTGCATAGAGACACTGATAGATGGATAAAGAGATCGATGGATTTTGGCACCATTAAAATATGTTAAGAATCAATGGTTATCACTGAAGATATTCTCAACATTGGGTTGAAATATCTGAATTATTTTCGAAAAAATATAAAATTTCTATTGAATGTAAAAAAAAATCAATTCAATAATAAAACGTAAACATGGTTGAAAAAAAAATGAAAAAAATATAAAGGATTGTAATTTATCAATGGCTAAGCTTATCATGGAATACGGAAATGGATTTTTGAAAGCTTTAGAGCCTACTTGCTTAACTCAATGTATATTCCCAGCGCATTTACTTATACAAACCTCGATCTAGATCTATGTATTATTAGGTTGAATCTACACGGGTCTAGATTGGATTTATAATCATTAGTCAGGATCTTTGTTGAAAATTTTCAGAGATTTATACGCCTTCCTTTCATTGTTCTGTGTAACCAACATAGATCTAACGTTTAGTTTTAGAGCTCTAACTATAAGTAAATACACAAAACTAATATTTCTTTAGACTATTTTATCTTATTTCAAAATCTTATTTTTTTTTCTAAATTTATATCTTGATTCTAGATCTAGAAAAGTATATCCTAGATGTATGTTGATTCCAGAAGCAGTCAAAGTCCACTGATTTAGATCTAGATCTGCATGTCTTATATGGATAAGTCGAAGAGAAAAAATAATTTTTATGCTTGCTCTGAGACCATAAACCTGCCTGGCCGATGTAAACTTAACATAATGTGATCTGTAATTTACTGATAAACTAAATCTATATCTAAAACTAAAAGTCGCAAGACATCTTTTCCCCCCACAGCTATGTTTTGTCTCCTCCCCCCTCCATTGAGCCTGTGCACCTTTTGAATGCTAAACATCCATAGTGGTTAAGTGCGTGAGATTTTCCTTGCACAAGAAAGGAAGGTGCGAAAAATAAATGGTGAACTTTAACATACTTTTCAATCGGAGGGGTTTAAAAGTTTAGTAAAACCATGAATATTACCTCAAAAGGTCTAAAATAAAGAGATTCTAATCTATTAGGAAGGAACTTGAGAGGATACAAAGATTATTAAATTTGTTAGTTTTCGGTTTTCCGTTTGTCATCCACAATGATAAGTTTCATTATGTTTTTCTCTCTTGTTAAGGAATTCAGGTGTGATGGTTTCGTTAACTTGAAAAATTTTCAACAATTTCGCATGGCCTTTAAAAACAATACTAACTTCAGTTCTATATCCTAAAATTCGTGAGTTTTCCTTTCCTCACTTTTTATCTAAGATGATAAATTTAGGAACCATTTTGATCGTTTATATAGTTGTTTAATCTCCGCCCCTCTTGATATGTATGGGCGATTGGCCTTTTACGGTCCTGGGCAGCTGCGGACGATGACAATAAATGTTACTTTCGGCTTCAGGGGTAACGGTTAAGGCCAGTAAGAATAATAAAAAATTTTGATCTCAAAAATAGTAGAATCTGTAGGTTGTAATCTCCAAAGTCACAGAATCTTTAGTTTGTAATCTCCAAAGAAAGTCACAGGAACTGTAGTTTGTAATTTCCAAAGAAAGTCATAAAAACTGTAGTTTGTAATCTCCAAAGACAGTCACAGAAACTGTAGTTTGTAATCTCCAAAGAAAGTCACAGAAACTGTAGTTTGTAATCTCCAAAGAAAGTCACACAAACTGTAGTTTGTAATCTCCAAAGAAAGTCACAGAAACTGTAGTTTGTAATCTCCAAAGAAAGTCACAGAAACTGTAGTTTGTAATCTCCAAAGAAAGTCACAGAAACTGTAGTTTATAATCTCCAAAGATAGTCACAGAAACTGTAGTTTGTAATCTCCAAAGAAACTCACAGAAACTGTAGTTTGTAATCTCCAAAGAAAGTCACAGAAACTGTAGTTTATAATCTCCAAAGACAGTCACAGCAACTGTAGTTTGTAATCTCCAAAGACAGTCACAGAAACTGTAGTTTGTAATCTCCAAAGAAAGTCACTGGAACTGTAGTTTGTAATCTCCAAAGAAAATCACAGAAACTGTAGTTTGTAATCTCCACAGAAAATCACAGAAACTGTAGTTTGTAATCTCCAAAGACAGTCACAAGAACTGTAGTTTGTAATCTCCAAAGAAAGTCACAGGAAATGTAGTTTGTAATCTCCAAAGACAGTCACAGAAACTGCAGTTTGTAATCTCCAAAGAAAGTCACAGAAACTGTAGTTTATAATCTCCAAAGACAGTCACAGAAACTGTAGTTTATAATCTCCAAAGACAGTCACAGAAACTGTAGTTTATAATCTCCA
>JAWDGP010007687.1:172500-195000 GCA_033675545.1 Elysia crispata | reverse complement strand
ACATATTCTGGACTACTATGCAGGTAAACACGCGCCAAAATTTGATGTCTTGAACGCCGTAAGAGATAAAGTCAATGGGCATCATCCCGAGAGGTGCCGCGTCTTTGATTTTGTTCCTCTTGTGTTCTCGCAAGTCGATGCCCTTTGGAGATATGACGACATACAGCAATGGGAGCTCCATCTGAGCAGAGGAGAGAACAATGAGTGAGTTTTGCAGTTAAGTGTTGCGGTTGGACGTCATGTGAAACTGGTGGGGTTGGTTTCGATTATCGTACTGGCAGTGGTGATCGCAGGTGTTGGCCAAGAATGTTATGATGATGACGATGGTGATGATGAGGATGATGAGGATGTTGATGATTCAGAAAATGATGAAGCTGGCGGCGATTGTATTGAAAAAAATGGACGCAATAAAAACGGGGCATTAAGAAGGGTAAATCTGCCTGGAGTGATATTCTTAATGTTGATGGTGATTGAAAAGACAATTCATTAGCGAGAGTGCGTTGATGGTATGGTATATGATACATGTAATGGTCAAAACTAAGGTTATGGTAGGAATTTTATAGACATCATTGTCCCCTTGAGGTGTTTTTACAAAGTTCAAAATCTATGTAATTTCCGTTCAAAGAACTTTAAAATATATTTACGTTCTTTTTTTCCGCTAAAACTTTGAAAACTAAGTTAAATCTCATTCTAATATTGGAAACGAGTTGCACATCTGACAAAGGCAACCAATGCTCCACTGAATAACCTAGTCTCGTGTTTGAAAATGAAACCTAGATGGTATGAAGCAAGGCATGTCGCATACAGGACTTGTTTCATGAAGAATCGTCTGACATCTTCGGCGACTTAAAACTATTGAAAACTTTTTTTTTTTTACGATTAAAGATATCTGATAAGGATTCACGTCAGGCAACCCCCCCACACACACACACACTCATTGCTAGATGCGGATATACCATATTCACAACATGAATAATTAAAGAGTGTATGTTAGAGATGTGTTGTAAATGATTATACTGAAAGCAAAGTATCGAAATGGCAAGTTCAAATGTGATTTGGATGATAAAAGTAAGGGGCTAGCAAAATAGAAGGATTTTCATTGGATTACCTGGTCAGGGTGGGTAAAGTTTGATGATAACCTACGCCCTAAGGGAAAATAATGAAAAATATACATCGTTTTTCTTACCTCCACATTCTGCTCTAGTTTTTCTTTAACAGCTTTGACCATCTGATCCACCGGTTTCCGGACATGCTGGAGGCCGCATATGCCGGACACTGGGCGGTGACCTAGATATTTTGCCACAAAGACCTGGGGGAGTCGGTCTATGACAACTGCCGAGAATTCAGACCTGGAGGGCAAAATGTGGACAAAGACAGCATTGGTCGATTAGTTGCTTGATTTGATGTTTGCCTGTTAAAACTGCCATAATCATTAGTTGTATGTTCATTTATTGTTTGATTAATTGCTATATTGATAATTTCATTTGTTGATTGCCTGTTTAAAACTGCCATAGTCGTTAGTTGTATGTTCATTTATTGTTTGATTAATTGCTATATTGATAATTTCATTTTTTGATTGCCTGTTTAAAACTGCCATAGTTATTGATTGTGAAGTATACTACGTCATCGATTGTCTGTTCATTGTTTGATTATTCGCTATATTGATTTTTTGATTCGATGTTTGCTTGTTAAAACTGGCATGGTCATTCATTGTGAAATAAACTACATAATCAATTATTGTTTGTTCATTAATTGTATGATTAGTTGCTCAATTTATTGTTAGATTTGATGTTTTGTTCTTAAAAATTTCATTTATTGTGAAATACACTATATAATCGATTGTATGTCCATTAATTTTTCGGTCACTTGCTATATTGATTGTTAGGTTATTCTGGTAATTTCATTATCTACGAAAGCGCCAACAAATCTCTCATTAGATACAGTGGAGATGAAAACATGAGACCGTATTACCATGCACGTATGGCCTGATTTGAACCAAAAACAAAGCCTTAGCAAATCTTAGATAGGGCGCTTTACCACATGGCTATCTGTGCTCCTTGGATTTTTTTGAAAGACAAAACTCTTGATTGATTGCCTCAACATAGGACATACTTTTCTGAGGCTATTTGAAGCAGGGCATTGCTGCAAAGATGTGACCTGACAAGCCCGTTCAAAAGCCGCCCAATGGATTTAATCATCCTCCATGTTTTCTGTATATCACCGGAAGTTATTATTTAAAAGATCTCTGAAAATATTTACCGGATTCTCAGCGATAGAACACGTTAACACTTACAAACACGCATACACACTTTATGTCTCATCACTGACAATTGTTGAACACATTTTGTCCACACGCTAAATTTTCATACTTATCAAAACTCTTGGCGATACTTAGGCAGAGTGGCACTTTTTTTTTAATTACGGAAGATTGATTGTGTCTATCTCAGAGTCTTCTACAGGTCGGCTATGACATCACAGCAGTTATCCTTCTTGAAATTTAACGGTTCCTGAGAATGACAATTTATGAGATCAAAATGGTATACAATCATGTATTATCATTAATATTTCTTTACGCACCTGTAACTCTCAGATTTCTTTTTGTTCTTTTCAAATTTTGTAAGGCGCCTCAACAACTTCAGGGGATTTTTAGAGGAAGAGGAGGAGGAGGTCTTGCTACTGCTCGAAGCACTTCCGGTGTCAGAAGGTGTGCCCGAAACAACACTCGCCCGCCGCTTCTCTTGCGCAGACTCATCACCTGGAGATTTCCGGCTCTCGTCCTTTGAACGGACGTGGCCATTTTTCCCGTTTGAGTATTCTTTTTCTTTTGAGACTGAAGACGAGGATGGGGGAGAAGGGGAAGAGGAGTTTCCGCGAGGAGAAGAAGAAGAAGAAGACGATTTTTTAGACGTCGATGAAGCCTCCTCTTTGACTTGAGCCACCTGTGAGGATATAGACGAGTTTTTGTTTATCGTGATGACCGATTTCATCGAACCTTTCCGAGGAGAGATGTCGTCGACGGTGCCACTGGAGATGCTGTTTGCATCCGGGTCTTTGAGACTGCTGGAGTTCGAGGCTGTGTCGGAGTCTTTACATCCTCCCCCTGATCCGGAGGCGTTACTGTCCTCGTCGTCCTCTATATGGAGATTCCTGTCAGGGACCAGGGCCAGGTCTGTGTCAAGCTTGCTGGAGATCTCAGCCAAGAGGTCAGGGTCGTCGTGCAGCGCATGCTCAATGGCGTCTTCCGTTGAATCCCAGGTCACAGGAACGTTGCTGTAGCCGTCACCCTCGTTAGTCAGAGCTGCAGTTGAGGAGGAAATTCCGGCCACTGCGGCCGCCATCTTGATCGGCGGGGACGGTCAAATACCTCAGGCTGTTAGATAGTGGTTGTGTCCTCCAGGGGTTAATTTATCTGGATAGGGTTGACAGAAGTGAAAAATGGTTTAGAATTCCAGCGTAGGTTTTATTTCTTTATGATTAAAGAGATAATGAGGGACTGATCGATTCACTTGCGGCAAAATAGTACTGAACCTGATGTCAATAAAAGTTACAATAGATATGGAGTGGTAAACAGAAATAGAGTAAAAGTATGAGAGAGAAGATGGTTGCGACATAGACGGACAGGAAGAAGAAGAGAGAGATAAACCGAGAAACTGAGAGAAAAAAGAGAAAGGAGATAAGGGGATAGAGGAAAGAGAGAGAGAGAGAGAGAGAGAGAGAGAGAGAGAGAGAACACGAGATAAAAGAAGTTTACGAGGGAAGAGGGGAAGGAGAGGGTTAAAGGTATACAGTTTGGAGATCACTTATCCAGATGGCTCTGTTTTTTTCCATATCTTCACACTTATGAAATGCAAGTGAAGTGCAATACAAAAATTCAAAGGCTTGTTGCATCCAATTTATTATGCATTTTCCCCACTCTTAAGCATTTCCATGTAGAAACCTGACACAACCGTTTCCAGTGTATCTGATTTAATCAAACTGTTCGTCACTATAATCTGAACCATACTGCGCCATCTACAACAACTTCATCCCCAAATCATGACGCACGTTACACGCCTTGAGTGAATCTGGTTTACGGTTCCTCGACCAAGTGTGAAAGAAAAGAAACCGAGATTCCTGCGAGACGAGCTTTATCTCTTTGCTTGAGGCAAGCACTCATTGCACTACAAATGTAATTTTATTGTAGTAGTAGTAGTGGTAGTAGTAGTAGTAGTAGTAGTAGTAGTAGTAGTAGTAGTAGTAGTAGTAGTAGTAGTAGTAGTAGTAGTAGTAGTAGTAGTAGTAGTAGTAGTAGTAGTAGTAAGAGTAGTAGTAGTAGTAGTAGTAGTAGTAGTAGTAGTAGTAGTAGTAGTAGTCGTAGCGGCAGCAGCAGTAGTAATAGTAGTAGTAGTAGTAGTAGCAGCAGCAGCAGCAGTAGTAGTAGTAGTAGTAGTAGTAGTAGTAGTAGTAGTAGTAGTAGTAGTAGTAGCAGTAGTAGTAGTAGTAGTAGTAGTAGTAGTAGTAGTAGTAGTAGTAGTAGTAGTAGTAGTAATAGTAGTAGTAGTAGTAGTAGCAGCAGCAGCAGCAGCAGCAACAACAATAGCAGCAGTTGTAGGCGACTTCTCAGCGACTGTGTTGCGCAAAAAAAAAAAAAATAAAGCATTCCATGGGTTCTTGCTTGAGATCAAGCCATAATGCGGCCGAGAGAATCATAATATATGTAATGTTACAAAAAATTAGCTCGCAGTTCCTTGGCTCTTAAATTATTATGTGTTTTATCGTTCTGAAAAAGACTATCCGGTCGCGGAATGAATATTAAAGAAAGTTTGTCGGCCCTTTCTTTAGCTTTCTTCAACTTTTCTTCATGTAACACATTTCATTTCCATTATTAGGAAAAGCACTCTCTGTCGCATGGAAATAATTGATAGACAGATAGATAGATAGATAGATAGATAGATAGATAGATAGATAGATAGATAGATAGATAGATAGATAGAAAGATAGTTAGATATTCAAATCTAAACTTTACCAAATTAAACAAATCCGCGGATTGTAGTTATATCTAAGTTGATCGGGAAAAACAAGCTTATACCTACCTGCACGAAAAGTCCAGAATCAATTGGTTAATGAAAGAAAAGCTAGCAAAGAAAAATAAAAAAAGAACTTACACAGGGGCAAGAAAAGAAGGCAAAAAAGCAGAACATATATACTACAACATCAAAACCCCAAGGTTCGTCTAAAGAACAAAGACTAGGAAAATTGTCGCATTATGTTGAAAAAAGGGGACAGCACGCCCATCAAATGACAAACACTATAAGCTCTCTCTCTCTCTCTCTCTCTCTCTCTCTCTCTCTCTCTCTCTCTCTCTCTCTCTCTCTCTCTCTCTCTCTCTCTTCCTGTGTAACCAACACTCTTCAAAACGTCCTGTCATGCCCTTCTAACCGTGGTCTTAATCTTGTCTCGTCAGTCGGGAATCAGAAAGATAACGTCTCAAGGCGCAGGAGGAGAGAGAGAGAGAGAGAGAGAGAGAGAGAGAGAGAGAGAGAGAGAACGAGAGAGAGAGAGAGAGAAAGAGCGGGTGTTGTAGGAATTTCTGGCGGGTCATCAGTGGAGCAAGAAGAAACGGTTGGATAAAAAATACCAAATAGAGAAGAAGGTAGAGAGAGGATTGTGTATGTTTGAGAGGGACAGATTGGGGGGAGGGGGAGAAGGAGGACACTTGTTTGGCATGCCGGCCGATCACCATGATCGAGGTTTAGCGAACTGTGAAGTGGACAGTGGACACGCACCCACACCCCACGGTGAAGACACTGTCAGCACACACCAGGCCAATAAAACATTGTGGTCGGCACTAAGGAGTTAAGTGATCCAACTGCAACAACCAAAACATGCACGGGCCAGTGTTAGGTGAAAAGTAGGAAGAAATCTAAAAGTCGAAAGTCGAACATGAAGGAACAAAATAACAAACCTGTCTGGGTCATCTGATGAAGAATCTGATCCCTAATATCACAGCTTCACGGAAAGCAACAGTGCGTATCTCTGTAAGATTTACTGTTTCGTAAACTTAGGAGGCGTAGAACTTCTCCAAAAACCTCTAGTAAATTTCATTCTTTGGGCAATTGTTTTACCCCCTAAGCCACAAACACAGCTAAATTGTCGCTACAGGGACTATAAGAACATTTAGCAAATCTATAAAGTCCAAATCTATGATATACAAAGTCTTATCATATAGGTTGAAATAATGCGCAGCTATAAATTTTTGCAAGGCAATGCACCTTTTGGCTTTTGTTTGGAGAGGAGAAGTCATAGATTTTTAGTAAACATTTTAAAAGATTTTGAAATAATTTAGACGGTATAAAGTTAGCTGATATCCCATATTGCACATCAATAGGGATAGTTGACTGATAATATTCCGTTAAGTCCAAATCTATTTCAAGTTCTTTTGCAAACATGCATTATCATACAGGTTTAAATAAGTACACGGCTAAGAATTCCCGCAATACAGTGCACTTTTATGCACTTAATGCGAACATTCGCGGCTTTCTATAAAAAAATTTAAAGGGATCTAATAACAGATAGGGACAGTACAGAACAGGTCTATTTCCTTTATTTAGGGTGGCGGACGGGCATAGAGCACTTGTTATCCGAGACAGCAGGTCGGACATCGCTGAAGACTTCCGAATCTTCATGGCGGTCAGTATTCTCATTAATATGCTTTATAGTCCACGTCGATATAGTTTGTATTGAGGTCTTTCTGGGGTGACGTCAGGCGTAAAAGGCAACTCGGATCAAGGCTTAGTGCTTATATAAACAAAGCAGCACACGGAGGCTTCAACAGAAAGCTGAATCAGGGAAACGGGAAATCAGAAAAAAATCGAATGCAGCCAGTCTGGTCGCGACGAAAAGAAAAAAAAAAACCTAAGCTTTTCGAGACAAAATTGTGTGTATGTTTCTAATAATTAGTTAATTTGTCACTTCGATTAGAACCAAAAACTCGTCAAAAGTATATGGTGAGAAAAACGTTCATATTTCCGCATCTATTAGCATCTCTCTTCTCTCTCTCTCTCTCTCTCTCTCTCTCTCTCTCTCTCTCTCTCTCTCTCTCTCTCTCTCTCTCTCTCTCTCTCTCTCTCTCTCTCTCTCTCTTTCTGTCTCTCTCTGTCTCTCTCTCTGTCTTTCTGTCTCTCTCTCTCTGTCTCTCTCTCTGTCTGTCTGTCTGTCTCTCTCTCTCTCTCTCTCTCTCTCTCTCTCTCTTTCTGTCTCTCTCTCTGTCTCTCTCTCTGTCTCACTCTCTCTCTCTCGTTCTGTCTCTCTCTGGCTCTCTCTCTGTCTCTCTCTATCTCTTTCTGTCTCTCTCTCTGTCTCTCTCTCTGTCTCTCTCTCTGTCTCACTCTCTCTCTCTCTGTCTGTCTCTCTCTCTCTCTCTGTCTCTCTCTCTCTCTCTTTCTGTCTCTCTCTCTGTCTCACTCTCTCTTTCCTTTAAATTGTTGCTTCGCGTTTGCTCTGTTTCTGTTTCATATTTTTCTTGCTAACCTACTCCTCCTTTTTTTCCTTCGTCTCACTCTCTATCTCTTCTGATTTTCTCCCTACTCTTCCTCTTTTTCCTCAATGTCAATTCATTGAGTCTGATAGAAATTCGACTCAAAAACTGATTCAACATCCAGGATCTTGTACCTCTGTAGACTTGAGCTGTAATTTCAGAAACAATTGTCATCCTTCTGGATTGTTTTAAAAAAAAAAAAAAAAGAACCTGGAAAGCGCAGCTGTTGTACATTCAGTTTAACGTCTATAATTACTGATTTCTATGCTCCGGAGTTAGAAGAAGCTCAAATACCCATGTCTTTCGAGCCCATGACCCATGACATGATCAAGCCCGGTCAAACAATAAATGCCAGATCTTCACCGGAACTGGTGAATATTTTGAGAAAACCATGAGACGCTCAAGAATGAATGTTTACTAAACGTCGTAAAATCATATCGATGCAACCATAATGCGCAAACCCCGTCAGTCTGTGCAACGTAATAAAGTTGAAAAGAAGACAGGGTAGTAAAACTTGAAGTTTGAATGTTCTGGACATCTGTTAAAATTGAAGTTTGGATTGTTCTGGACATCTGTTAAATTTGAAGTTTGGAATGTTCTGGGCATATATTAAACTTGAAGTTTGGACGGAATGGACATCTGTAACGCACAAGGTTAAAATCGACAAAAAAATTTGTGTTAGGTCAGAATAAGATATTAAACTATTTATTTTCTTCAGATATCGGTATGTTTGTGTGCCAGAGCGAGGCATGTAATGGTAGCTTTGGTAATGTAAGTTCCTAGGACTATATGAGAATGATATTCAAGTCAGACACGTATGGTCCCTTATTTTCTCTAGACCTAGACCAGTCACTTTTGCACTCACAGTTAAACTGGTTTAACCAAATAATAGAATCTAATTACCCTAGTTGGTCTAGAGTAATAAACATTAACAAGGCAGACGAAATGAAAGATATCGGAAAGAAATAATTTTGAAAAAAAAAAGGCGGCCTTTCCTTACAATCGACAGAACGAAAAAAGTGAAAAATTGTAAACCATAAAAGTGTCTATTTAAGTGCCTTTTTCCGAGGTGGGATGTCAAACTTAAGACTTCAGCGCCAACCAACATTACGAGTCAAGAAAATAAGTAAACCTATCAAAGTGCCCAGCGCGACATTCACGTTTTATGTATTAGCGGTTGAAGAGGTTCTTTTTTTTCCTTTTTCATAGATCCTGATTTTAAAGTAACTTGCTAATTTTATTACAAATGTCCTCTAATGACCAAAAACAGGATTTCTTATGTAATCAAATGTACTATATTTACAGATCTATCTATCTATCTATCTATCTATATATCAATATTTATTTATACTTATATATCTTTTTTTGTGTGCCTTTCAGGACTTAGACCCTGCGCTGAACAGGTCTGTTTAAAAGAAAGGGTGTAAAATTATAAGCAAATGAATAAGGCGAAGTAATAAAATCGAAAATACCACAAAACTTATTACCGAACCGAAGTAACCCGACTCAGGAAAGAATGCCCTTTCAAATGTGGGTTGACGTCGCTTCCAAAGAAACTTATGCAAACTAGCAAAGTTACCGACGTTATTGATACTTTGCTTAAAAAGAGATTGACATCACATTGCTTTAATTTATAGACCAGCGAAGTGAGGGCTCCTGTGCGAGTAACGTAAGCATCAATGCAATAGATTAAAGAGCAATGCAACGTGACTAAGACTGCCGTTAGAGTACACAATAACTTCGACAAATAACCCTAAAGCTGGTGAACCATTAGTAGCGTTTCGTGACAAAAATATCCCACAGAAAATTCCATCTGCGTAAAGTTATGGTGAGAAAGACTGGTCAACATAGAACTTGGATTTAGATGAAAATCCAAGTAATAACACTATTATCCGTTTCAAAATAATGTTACGCGCATGCAGTGTTCGGCAGTCACTGAGATTAACTGGATTTACCTTCCGTTACTGGATTAAAAACTCATTGGGCGTAATCCATTAGGGATGAGATATGGTTCAGGGTAATTCAACTTGAGTTATAAATGTTTCCAAAATATTGATATGATTTTAAGAGAAGCACTCAGTAATGTTCTGTACAGACATGAAACTAATTGCTTTTTTTTTGTTTTTTAATTTGCTTTCCTAGTTCTACCTATAGGCCTAAGAAAAAAAAAGCAAAAAAAAAACCAACCAAATGTTAGTTTCGGTAAACTGCTCCTTATTCAATATTGCGGCAGGATTTCTTCAAATTAGGACAAACTATCCTATCATACTACTACTACTACTACTACTACTACTACTACTACTACTACTACTACTACTACTACTACTACTACTACTACTACTACTACTACTACTACTACTACTACTAATACTACTACTACTACTACTACTACTACTACTACTACTACTACTACTACTACTACTACTACTACTTCTACTACTACTACTACTACTACTACTACTACTACTACTACTACTACTACTACTACTACCGCTGCTGCTGCCGCTGCTGCTGCTGCTACTACTACTACTACTACTACTACTATTACTACTGATACTGCTAAATAATTTTCAAGACATAATGCAGAAAACAAAACCACCAAGAAAATGCACCTAACGACTTAGATGAGGATTTGTATTTGTATTTTTAACCTTTTCAAAAAAAAAAAAAATTTGTGGCAATACAGTTATCTGTTGAAGTAAAGTTTTGCCTATGCCTACACAGTACATAGACGACGAATCTAATCAATACTGATCAAATGGAGCAAAATGCAAAATTTTGAAGGTCTTCACATCAAAAAGCCAAACTTTAATGTTAATCTTTACTAGCTTAAGGAGTAAAAATTCCCAAAATCGAAACGAGTTTGCTATACAATTGGATGAAACGTTTTGAGATTGGCACTGCAATAATTTGCGAAATAAAAAAAAAAAAAACCAAAACCGAAAGGCTTTCAGCCATTGAGGATGTGGCAAAGATGATGAAAATTTCATCGAGTTCAAAATTCACTTTAAGCCTTTCTTTCAATTTTGGAATGTGCAAGAGATAATAAAATAATATATAAAGAGAGAGAGAGAGAGAGAGAGAGAGAGAGAGAGAGAGAGAGAGAGAGAGAGAGAGAGAGAGAGAGAGAGAGAGAGAGAGAGAGAGAGAAAGACAGATATACATGTCGGCAAAAGAGATGACAGAGACAGAGACAGAGAAAGAGACAGAGAGAGAGAGAGAGACAGAGACAAAGAGAAAGAGAGAGAGAGAGAGCGAGAGTGAGAGAGAAAGACAGATATACATGTCGGCAAAAGAGATGAGAGAGAAGAGAGAGAGAGAGAGAGAGAGAGAGAGAGAGAGAGAGAGAGAGAGAGAGAGAGAGAGATAAGCGACGATTTTACGCCAAAAGTGCCTGTAGTCAACAAACCTTACTCGAACCATCGTTCTGGTTATTAATTGAAGTAAAAAAAGAAACGTGCTGCACGTAAACAGAAAGACATGCATTCTATGACGGTCATGGAAATAGAAAAGCCACAACAACAAGAAGACAAAATAAAAAGCAACCTATCAAATATTGGAATTTTAGCCTAAAGGTATAGAGATGAAAACATCGCTACGGTCTCTTGATCCAGCAGAACACAAACATTCCATTCAACAACAAAGCAGATGAAAGCAACAGTAAGATTAAGCAATGGTATTTATGACAGGAAAGGCAAGAATAAATACACAAAAACAAGTAAAGAATCTCAAAAAGGATAAAACATCGCGTCTGATTCAACGAGAAGCAGATAAAAACCCAGATCTAGCCCTTCATGGATCCCTTGTTCTTATTATGGAGAAAAACTCGCCAGGCAAGATTCTGGCACAGAAAAGTTATTTTTATTCTACCTGCCGAGTATCCAAACCTGTAATTGAATGTGATATTATATTAATTATATTTCTCCCCCGATTCTGTTCCAAAGCATAAAAACGCTTCAGTGGGTTTGGGAAAGTGCACTTGAAGTAAAACTGAAACTGACACAGAACTGATATGTTGCAGACAGAAAGGCTGGGAAGGACGGGTAGAGGAAGGGGAGGAAGGAGACCGATGAAAGATTGAGAGGTGGGAGAAGGAAGGATGTATCGAGATGACAACTCTAGTTACAAAATAAAGAGGAGTGGCGATGGCATACTTTGATGCAGAATTAAGGATGACTGGAATTTTCAAGATAGTTTAAAAATTGAATAATAAGATGGCAAAAGGAATTTCTTTACTTTGTTAAATTCTTAAATGTACGTCAAATGAGATTGAGACAACTAAAAGGTCGATAAACGATTATTTACAGGAAGAAAAAAATGGAAAGTTGGACTCAAAACAGATCGAAAGTGCTTGAAAACATGAAATAAGGGCTTCGAATAAGTACAAAGATTGATAAAGAGAAAGCAAAAGAGTGAGAGAGAGAGAGAGAGAGAGAGAGAGAGAGAGAGAGAGAGAGAGATCAGGGATAGAGGGAGAGGGAGAGAGAGACAGAGACACACAGACAGACAGACAGACAGACAGACAGACAGACAGGCAGAACAAACTGACAAATTGTAAACATAATTTTTCATTCCTCTGCAATAGAGAGCAAGAGAGAAAGACAGAGAGGCCGAAACAGAGACAGACAAACAGACAGACAGAACACGACACACATAGTTGCAAAACCAACCGACAAATTGGAAACGTAATTTTTCATTCCTCTCCTACCGCTTTTTTTCCTTTTTCGAAGAAATCTATTCTTGGTGAATAATTGTGCAAGCCTCAATTTCTAGTATTGACATTTCCCAACATCATAGAAGCAGCTCTATCGATCCTCGCTTATTGATTTTATCGACAACGCATCGGTGGTTTTGCCTCAACATTGTCAAACCCGGTGCTCTCCAAGTGTTTCGTCCGAGAAAAACTTCTCTTTACTGATGTTTAAAATAAGGTGTCGACAATATACAACAAAAAATATTAAAAAGATAAAACCTATAGGGAATGAGTCCTTCCCACCACAGGGATATTAACTGTAAGAGAAAATAACCAACGGCATCATGTCTAATTTGATCCGGAATAGATCTTGCCTGAGGAAGAAATTACAAGGCAGTCTTGTTGGTTTGACTTGATGATCTGGTCTAGCTACATTAAGAATAATTCCACCCTTGCCTTAAAGAGGTTTTAACTCCACCGAATTGATAAACCTGGTGAAATATAGAGCTCGCTAAAGAAGCGAATCCTTAAAGAGGTTTTAACTGTACCGAATTGATAAACCTAGTGAAATATAGAGCTCGCTAAAGAAGCGAATCCTTAAAGACGTTTTAACTCCACCGAATTGATAAACCTAATGAAATGTAGAGCTCGCTAAAGAAGCGAATCCTTAAAGAGGTTTTAACTCCATCGAATTGATAAACCTAGTGAAATGTAGAGCTCGCTAAAGAAGCGAATCCTTAAAGAGGTTTTAACTGTACCGAATTGATAAACCTAGTGAAATGTAGAGCTCGCTAAAGAAGCGAATCCTTAAAGAGGTTTTAACTCCACCGAATTGATAAACCTAGTGAAATATAGAGCTCGCTAAAGAAGCTAATCCTTAAAGAGGTTTTAACTGTACCGAATTGATAAACCTAGTGAAATATAGAGCTCGCTAAAGAAGCGAATCCTTAAAGAGGTTTTAACTGTACCGAATTGATAAACCTAGTGAAATGTAGAGCTCGCTAAAGAAGCGAATCCTTAAAGAGGTTTTAACTCCACCGAATTAATAAACCTAATGAAATATAGAGCTCGCTAAAGAAGCGAATCCTTAAAGAGGTTTTAACTCCACCGAATTAATAAACCTAATGAAATATAGAGCTCGCTAAAGAAGCGAATCCTTAAAGAGGTTTTAACTCCACCGAATTAATAAACCTAGTGAAATACAGAGCTCGCTAAAGAAGCGAATCCTTAAAGAGGTTTTAACTGTACCGAATTGATAAACCTAGTGAAATGTAGAGCTCGCTAAAGAAGCGAATCCTTAAAGAGGTTTTAACTCCACCGAATTAATAAACCTAGTGAAATACAGAGCTCGCTAAAGAAGCGAATCCTTAAAGAGGTTTTAACTGTACCGAATTGATAAACCTAGTGAAATGTAGAGCTCGCTAAAGAAGCGAATCCTTAAAGAGGTTTTAACTCCACCGAATTAATAAACCTAATGAAATATAGAGCTCGCTAAAGAAGCGAATCCTTAAAGAGGTTTTAACTCCACCGAATTAATAAACCTAATGAAATATAGAGCTCGCTAAAGAAGCGAATCCTTAAAGGATTTTAACTCCACCGAATTAATAAACCTAATGAAATATAGAGCTCGCTAAAGAAGCGAATCCTTAAAGAGGTTTTAACTCCACCGAATTAATAAACCTAGTGAAATACAGAGCTCGCTAAAGAAGCGAATCCTTAAAGAGGTTTTAACTCCACCGAATAGATAAACCTAGTGAAATATAGAGCTCACTAAAGAAGCGAATCCTTAAAGAGGTTTTAACTCCACCGAATAGATAAACCTAGTGAAATGTAGAGCTCGCTAAAGAAGCGAATCCGTGGAGGGGAGGCGCTAGGCAGTGTACCTTAAAATATTGATGGAGTGGTGAAATTGACAGCATCCCCTCCTAGCTCACTGCTCACCTGTCTCTCTCTATCTATTTGAGTGCCTCAATCTTTCATTCTGTGGTTCTGGTTTTTTTTATTTTATTTTTTTTTTTACTCTTTCTAACCTTTTCTCTTCCCTTCCCTGCCAAAAAAAAACAAATAAAAAACAAAAACAAAAACAGCAATACAAAATCTCTCCTCCCCCCCCCTCTCTCTCTCTCTCTCTCTCTCTCTCTCTCTCTCTCTCTCTCTCTCTCTCTCTCTCTCTCTCTCTCTCTCTCTCTCTCTCTCTCTCTCTCTCTCTTTCTCTCTCCCTCTCGGTGTGCCTTTTTCCCCCTCGTTCCTCGCTAATACTTTGATTTACTCTAAATTTACCTGTCAGTATAAATTTTTCTCCTTCTCCTCCTCTACGCCTTGCAACCACTGTGCGACCCTTATAATGGATATTTTAAATACCAGCCGAGCGGGCCAACGCCTCCTTCCTTGCATACCTCACTTGAACAGGTTTTTAACATCGGCCCGGATCGATAGGGTACTTAGCTTGCCCTTGATCAGGCATGGGACCGAGGCAAGCCTGGGTCAGTGAATGTGGGGTAGGGCCCAGTTTGTTAAAGACAAGTAGAAACACATCTTACACCAGTAGCTAGATGAAGAATGGCAGGGAAACTGTGACAAAACTGTCTCCTCAAAAGGGTTACGGGTTCGAATCCAGATGTGGCTGTGAGCAAGATTTTGAAATGTAGAAAGGTTGATCCACACAAAGCAAAGGTACAAACTCAACCCATATAAAAATGAAAGGGGTGTGTTGATTGAGCATACACTTTAAATAAAGAGAACGAAAGTTCAATTCGTCAAAATACTGGATACAGGGCGCTGACAGAATCATTATTATGGAAGATAGCAGTAACGGTGGCCTGGGTAAAGACAGTGTAACTTCATATACAGAAGGAGGGTCAAAATCCCAGCGAGCCACAAATAAGACTCACTCTGCATAAGCATAGTCAAACTGATCATCAGGTCAAAGATGGACATAAACGCGGACAAAAGTAGAATTTAAAACCTAATCGACATCCGTCTCCTTACGACGAGTATTGTGTTTCTCCTACTGCAAGTACTAGGAAATCTTTAGGGTGCACCTAGGAAATTCGTTCAATTACAGATTCGCAAAGGTTTGCCCGTCAGTGTGTCATTTCAAAAAAAAGGCAATATGTCATGAAACATTGTTGTTGTGAATTCATTAATTGATAGCAGGTTAGAGGGAATACAATAAATTCAGACACAATTCAATCCACTGAGTCTAATGAGATTTAAATCATTTCGGAATTTCGTTAACTTATGTAATAACGCGCTCCAAAACTCCATTCATCATGTTGGTTTTTTTTTGTCGACTCGAAATTTTCATATCATTAAAAAAAAAAAAAGATAAAAAAAAGGGAAAAAAGTCGTTTGTTATACATTTAATAACTTTGGGGATAGGAAAATACAAAAGAAAAAAAATGCGAAAACGTTCAAACGCGATTCTTTATAGCACCAGGCTGTATCCGTGATCGTTTATGGCGCACAGTAATGAGAATCAGAATAATATGTAAGAGAGTAAACATTTTCGATGGTCGTGAAAAGTTTGCTTTAGCCACTGTGTCAATTGACGTCATACAAAAGGACACCAATACAGAAAGTATTTTAAGCCAATAAAGTTTCGGATAAGACGTCGAATGGAGGAAAAAACAGGCACTATCAGCGAAAAATTAATTTTTATGACACGCCTAGATTTCAGATCTGGGTTATATGGACGTGGCTATGTAACATAGTAGGGGATTCCAGTCATAAAAACCATAGCAGTTTCCTGGTTTATATTAAAGAATCTATCTAGTCCTTCACTTGATGCCATATGCCATATTCAAAATTCTAAAGCAATAAACCACACACACAAGTTTTACTTCTTGCTTACATACATTCCACTAAAAGATCCATATTTTTCATTATTAAGTAAATTTGACAGGAAACCATTCATGAGGATAACACATTAGTTCAGTCTGAACTCATGAGTCACGAGCTCGTCAGAAACTAGGAGTGGATATTTCTGTTTAAAACCGAGAGCTTTTCAATAACGAACAGGAAGACTTTCAATATAAAACAGTTTCAGCTTCTTAAACCAAAATCTAAAAAAACTGCAGATATGTGTTAGGTTGATGAATTCCACTGGTTACGCTGTGTTAATATTAGGTAACGTAGGAGGCGGTCTCAACTTAATCTCAGTTGCGCCATTTATTAGAGTTTAGCAATAGTTTTTGGTTTGCGATGGGTTACTGTTAGCCTCTAAATATAAGAGACGAAAGAGACCCCAAATAAATGGCATGATTTAGCATGAAAGCAGTAAAGAGAAAAAAAAATGGATATTAATTTTGGTGTAATTCTGATAGGGTGACAGGAAGTAAGTTCTTGGAAGAAGGAAGAGAGCAGGGGATTGCCAAAAGAGAGAGAGAGAAAGAGAGACAGAGAGAGAGAGAGTGAGAGAGAGAAAGAGAGAGAGAGAGAGAGGGAGTGAGAGAGAGAAAGAGAGACAGAGGGAGAGAGAGAAAGAGAGACAGAGAGAGAGAGAGGGAGTGAGAGAGAGAAAGAGAGACAAAGAGAGAGAGAGAGAGAGAGAGAGAGAGAGAGAGAGAGAGAGAAAATCAGATAGACAGATAAATTCTCAAGCACCGAGGTCGGATAAAGGAAATTTACGGTAAGTATAATAGAGTAACGATTGCTGAATCGCTTTTCCTGAATAAAATTAAATTTTGAAAAGTACAGACGGTTAACCTTTTTTCTTTTTCGAAAAAGAATGATATAAATTCATCATTAGGAAATAAATAAAATAACGTTAAAAAATATCTAGTCTCAAAGTGAGAAAATACCTTTTCCTCATAGAAGTTTCAAGTCTACTTCAACTTTCATGCATTCAACTTTAGAAAAAAACTAACAAAAGCCCAAGGCAAAAATAATAAATGCCATCATTATAAACCCAAACGTTTTTCGCTCATATAAAGTAAATTAGCCTTAAAAAAATAGCTTAAATGTCTTTTAGACTTACTATAGTACTAGTGCTGAAAGAAATAATCAAAACAGTGCTTGACAAACTATTGACAAAAACAGGGATTAAAAACTCTCTGGGACTTAAACCAGACAAAATGTCTTCCACAATGTAAGTTGAGACGACAACCCGCTAGGATCCTGTACCTCTTCAGAAATCCCTGCCACTGGGCATGTCGGGCTCTATCACCTGGCATCCGGGCAAGAGGCCAATAAAGCGATAACACAAGATTAATAACTTAACGACCCTTCCAGCGTCATCCAAACTGCCCGAACCCCGCAGAACTCAAGCAGTTAAAACGAAATTTACACCGGCTGAGGCTTTGAAAGGAGCGGTGAGGCACGTAACATGTGAACACTCTGGGTAATGATTTATCTTGCTTTACACATCCATCTTTCTGTCTGTTTGTATGACTGTCTGCCTGCCTCTC
The DNA here is from genome assembly GCA_033675545.1 of Elysia crispata. Taxonomy (NCBI): domain Eukaryota; kingdom Metazoa; phylum Mollusca; class Gastropoda; family Plakobranchidae; genus Elysia; species Elysia crispata. Next base: position 177,383 of record JAWDGP010007687.1, on the reverse strand, counting down.
TCTACCTCTCAAATTCTCCATCTTTATCTTTCTACAACTATCTCTCCCTACCACTTTTTTGTGTTCCTTTCCTCGCCCTTTCTAAGTCAAACTCTCCCTTTTCTCAACCGTTCTCTCTCTCTCTCTCTCTCTCTCTCTCTCTCTCTCTCTCTCTCTCTCTCTCTCTCTCTCTCTCTCTCTCTCTCTCTCTCTCACTCTCTCTTTCTCTGTTTCTCACTCAGCTGTGTGGATGTTTAACCTTTTGATGTACATGTATTGCTTTAAAGTATCGGTAGACTACATTTAAAAAAAAATCAAAATACGGAAATCTTAAATATAATACCTTAAGAGCAAAATCCTTCATTCAGGCAAAAAAAAAAAATAATTTCAAAGTCTACTTTCCAATGAAAATGTTTGGAAAGGTAGGTTTTTTTTTTTTTATTACTTAGTAATTATAAATGAACTATGAGTTGCTAAAAAGCTTTAAATTGCTAAAAAATCTTACCTCGATAAAAGGATTATTTACTTGTAGAGCGTGTTCTGTGCCTTATATCCACAGGAAATGTTACCATAAATCATATCACACTTGAGGCTTCACCTACAATATTAATCTCCTCAGCTCCCAAGCTCTTCCAAGTCTTTTGTGCTGCTGATACTATACAAGCAAAGATCTAGATCTTGATATAATTCCGAATCAGTTGTGTCGCAGCGATAGAAACAAGTTAGTATTATTTAGATTTAACCAATCTTATGTGCGTTTTTGGCTATCGAGACATAATCCAACGCACTTCCCACGTATGGTCCTCCACAGCCACAGCATGAATAATTCTGTCTGCCTTGAATGCGGTTCCTAATCTGGCAACCTGGAGGTCCCGAGGTGTACAACGCCTACGGAAAGCGAAAAGGTATGGAGATTGTGGTGAAATGAGTCACGCGGTTACGCACCGTGCCTTTTCGGTGCGCCGTCATCCAGAACTTTTACTGAACGCATTTGATCCATGCACTTAGAAGATAGAAAAATGAACAGCAATGGAACTTCTAGAGCCATATTCTGAGCTGGATCATGAATCGCTTCTGACAGGATCTGAAATCTAGTTCTGACAAGAGAGAAGGCAGATGGTGTGCAGTATTGGCGTGTGTGAAAAAGGTTTTTAAAGTTGTTCGAGAAGAAACAGAGTGAGACTAAGAGAGTATGAAAGAGAAAAGGAAAGGAGAAGAAAACTAAGAAAGAAAAAGAGGAGAGTCGGGTGGAAAGGGATTTAAGTGAGGGATAAATAAGGTAAAAATGAAAGGATAAAGATATAGATATATAGTTAAACAGAAAGTTCATATTTTGCTTATATGAAGATGCAATAAAAAAATGATTGCTCAACAAAACGATGTGAAATATGGATTGAAATAATATTAATAATATTTTCAAACATACTAAGCACTTCTAGACATAATGATGGTATAAAGATAAATAAATACATGGATACATAGATAGATAGATAGATAGATAGATAGATAGATAGATAGATAGATAGATAGATAGATAGATAGATAGATAGATAGATAGATAGATAGATAGATAGATAGATAGATAGATAGATAGATAATACTCATAACTCTATTTAACACTCCAAGAATCCAAGTCCTTGAAGAAAACAAACTGCCCAAAGAATCCCATGTATATTCCATTAAATTAAAATCAAATATTTCTTATTCCCTTTATGCTGTACTAGATCTATATAGTAAAAATAAGAGAGGCGAATTAGATCTAGAGAGAGACTTGCAGACTGTTGTGTCAAAGCCATAGTCACTCGGTGTGACATGAGTAGCCAATCAGAGATTATATCAAATTTTCTTTGTCCTGTCTGTACAATCAGATAGTACATCAATTTTTCTTTGACCGGGCTGTACAATAAGAAATTAAATCAATTTTTCTTTCACCTGTCTGTACAATCAAAGATTTTATCATTTTTTCTTTGTCCTGTCTGTACAATCAAAGATTATATCAATTTTTCTTTGACCTGTTCAAGCAGAGATTATATAAATTCTTTGACCTGTCTGTACAATCAGAGATTAAATCAATTTTCTTTGACCTGTACAAGCAGAGATTAAATCAATTTTTCTTTGATCTGTCTGTATAATCAGAGATTAAATCAATTTTTCTTTGACCTGTCTGTACAATCAGAGACTATATCAATTTTCTTTGACCTGTACAAGCAGAGATTAAATCAATTTTTCTTTGACCTATCTGTATAATCAGAGATTAAATCAATTTTCTTTGACCTGTACAGGCAGAGATTAAATCAATTTTTCTTTGACCTATCTGTATAATCAGAGATTAAATCAATTTTTCTTTGACCTGTCTGTACAATCAGAGATTATATCAATTTTTCTTTGACCTGTCTGTACAATCAGAGATTATATCATTTTTTCTTTGACCTGTCTGTACAATCAGAGATTAAATCAATTTTTCTTTGACCTGTCTGTACAATCAGAGATTAAATCAAATTTTCTTTGACCTGTATGTACAATCAAAGAGAATAGACATAGCGACGCCTCAGCATTCATTTGTTCTCTGTCCAGTTTCACTAAAATTAGACCTAGCGTCACTTACCATCCCCTTAAAACATAATCTATATGCTCTGTCCATTTTAGAACCCACACGCAAACAAAGTGGGTCAGGTTCTCTTACATTTTTGTTCTATGTCCAACATATGAGTAAAGGGTGACTGAAAGTTTAAAAACCATTTTCTCAAAACTGCTTCATGTGGACATAGAGTAAATGATAACTGAGACTTTGATAGATACTCTCTGATATAATGCAACAGCTGTAGTTGCCATACGTTGGCATTCAAACCTGACACAATTAGTGGATGAGCTTGAAGTCTGATTTTTTTGCCTGCTCTCTCTCTCTCTCTCTCTCTCTCTCTCTCTCTCTCTCTCTCTCTCTCTCTCTTTCTCTCTCTCTTCTCTTCTTTTGCGTGACTGATACTTGTTTAACGTGGAGAGGAACCTGAGAATATTCCAGGTTTTTAAAATAATAGTATTTAAAACTAACTAACTGCTCTTTTTAATGGAAAAAAAACCGAGCCAATAGTTTAGTCTTTCTTTTGTTATTGTTTTTTTTTTTTATTTTTTTTTTATATCAAGTTAATATGATTATCGTTGTTAATAAAGATTTCATATACGTTTTGATTAAACCTGGATCTGATTTATTTTCCATTTTCTTAAACGCTGCACCTATAATTGTCCTAATGATTGCGATAAAACATCTCTACAGTTACGGCTCCAAAAATATGGTGCTTTCAACGACTAAAGCTTATAAATATCTCGATGAAAAGTACCTCAATAAACCTAGTATTTTGACGATGTAAATAATTAACACATTGCTTTAAAATTATTATTTTAAAACCTAATCTTTGCCCCTTCTCCTCCTCCTCCTACTCCTCTCTCTCTCTCTCTCTCTCTCTCTCTCTCTCTCTCTCTCTCTCTCTCTCTCTCTCTCTCTCTCGCACTTATTTTCTTTTATAAGGATGTAAGGATCACAAACAGATGAAAAGAGGTTATGTAGGTCAACACCGTTCAATTTTGTCTTTGTCTAAGAGCTGTGGTTAACTAGTTAGTGCAATCTTGTCACTTTTTCCCTCCTTCACTCAATCCCAGAGTACGTCCCTCTGTCCATCTTGGGATGATTTCTCCGCCCTAATGAGCCTAAATTATAGCCTGAGGAGAAGACGACCCAATACCGGGAGACCCCCAGGAGCCCTAAAACATGAATTTGTGTCTCATTTAATGAACATCGCTGATAAGAATTTTGTGCGAGATGTAGCAAACAGCAAGCAAACCAAAATTCAATCTCTTTACAGATTGAGTTGATAACGATGTTTTAAAATCAAGGGTGAGCTTGCGGCAGGTTTGTAAAGCAGGAGAATGTTTGCATGGATATAATATATCCGCATGCGAGGTTCGTGTTTATATATAATTATGTTAGGCGACATAAAATTAAAATTCAAGCCTTATCCAGGTCAAGCTTTATAGTCCTAAAACATCTTAAACCAAGGGCTCGACAAGCAGAGTAAAATTAAGAGGAGCAATTTGAGAGGCGAAAACAGCTATTTTTTTATTTTTGAGAAAAAACAAGTTAAGCATAATTTTCTTAAATAGTTTTTTTTTCTTTTGTTGTTGTTGCGTTTTTTTGGCCTTTATTGATAACGCCCCCAAAACACTACCAATCCTAATATAACTCGACCAACTTTATTTCTTTAAAAAAAAAAAAAAAATTTGTAAGAAATCCTGAAAGACTTCCCAGACTTTTTAATGCTTTACAAAGATCACCAGTATCTTCGCATACACAACCTCAGCAAAAACCCATGATGAAAGAATCCAGGTTTAGCCTGACCCATCCTTTTATATCTCTTTTAAAATTGTTCTACATTTTTCATAAACTATGATTTTTCGACAATGTTTTCCAGTGAACCTTTCATTATTAATCCACCTTTTTAGGCTCCGTCCCTCATTTTAATAAATCAGTGACCTGTTTCGCTTGTAACCTGAACTAGTGACCGAAATCGTAGAGCCTGTACAGGGCAGTCGGTGACACTTACAATTATGCAAATTATTTCCAAATCGACGCGTTTTTTACGAGATCCTTAGAAAAGGTTGAAAGAGATGATTTGATGTCACTCCTGTTCCTTGCTATCTATGGTCACGTGGTTTGGGCGTTCACCGCCATATCCGCCATCTTACACGGAAGTTAAGTCAAACGGACGTTGGCGGCAGTGTTGGTTAATGCTTTTACGTTGTGGAAAATTTGAACCTTAATATTAATAAAGTCCAAGAGACACTATTGCTAAACTTAACGTTGAACGTGCTGTACTTTCATTTCTATTATCCCAATATGTTGAGATATAAAG
>JAWDGP010007687.1:107500-170000 GCA_033675545.1 Elysia crispata | reverse complement strand
TTCCTTATTTAGGATTAGTCGCAAGCTTATAGACTAACTTAGATCTACTATTTGACACAATAAATGCAGTAGAACGAACACCAGGTGCTGCCTCTTTATGTCGTTTGGCTGAGACAGAATTTACTGAAGACTGATGTTGACACCCCTTCTTCTCCTCTCCCCTTACAAAACGGATGTTTCATTCAACCCTGTATACACCTGTCCTTTATGAAACAACTAGCACTCCACTAATATTCGTTTGCTTTGGATCTACCAGACGCTATTTAGACATGAAACAATGCCCTGCGTACAGAGGGCATTCAGTGCTCTGCCATGATGCAAACAAGTATTATCAAAGACAAATCGAAGCCTATTACGCTTGGACAACGATATGAGCCCTAGGACTTAGGCAGAAAGCAAAATATATATCTCAGAAATCTGGTAAGAGGATTGAACACAAGACTATCATGGTTAACTGGTTAAAAATTACCCACCCTTATGCTTTCTGCCTTTCTTTGGATTATCTCTCCCATACCCTCCGGCCCATCGATATTATGTCTCCCTATTCCTTTTCACTCATTTCTTGTCCACTTTTCTAGCTCTACCCTTCTACTGCGCGGCGATACGCCTGTCTGATACGCTGTCTCACTGAATGACCTGATCTACACACGTCTCTAGACGGTCCTCCTCCCAGATACCCGGGACGCAGTGGACCAGAGACTGAAGTGAAGTGCCAATCTTTTCAAGATGTCACGCATCGACGGATCCAGGTCAGGGGCTTTACACAGAGCCGCTGATGATAAAATAACAAACAAGATCTATTACAGCTTGCTCAACTGCTGGAGGGGGGATTGTAGCACTGGTAATAATTGATAGCCTGTGACATATTTGACAATTATTATTATTATTATTATTATTATTATTATTATTATTATTATTATTATTATTATTATTATTATTATTATTATTATTATTATTATTATTATTATTCTCTCTCTCTCTCAAATGCCCTGTCTGGAACAGACATCGGCGATCATGATTCTCCACCTGTCCCTATCTTCCGTCATCCGCAGTAAGGCTATTATTATTATTATTATTATTATTATTATTATTATTATTATTATTATTATTATTATTATTATTATTATTATTATTATTATTATTATTATTATTATTGTTGTTGTTGTTATTGTTATTAATAGAAGGCTGAAAGCATGGCACATTTTTAAAAATAAATGTTCAAGAAGAACACGTTTACTAATTTTTGTAAAATTCAAATCCATTTACAAATTTTTTAAACACTCATTAACATGTTGGTTTAAATTTATTTACTGCGCGGCAAAGAATTCCCGCCTTCATGCACTTAATGCAAAAATTCACAGCTTTCTAATGAGCGTAGAAAAGGATCTAAAAACAGATTGGGACAGGAAAGAAGTAGACTCGACCAACTGTGAGCGGGGTTTGTACGATTGCACTGAATTTTCTCCGAGCCGTTCGGCCCCCTGGAAGTTTTACTTTGTAAAATCCAAATCTATCAATGGATCTTTTCAAACATTCCTTATCATTTAGAAATAAAAATATTCGCAGCTGTTATTTTCTCGTATGACAGTGCAGTGCTCCTTAAGACTCTATTGCATGAATTCATTGCCTTCTGTTAGGTCTACGCGTTTAAATAGGATCTTAAACAGATTTGGGAAGAACAGAGTTAGATGATTTTCCCACATTCTTCTTGCTACACTGGACAATATCCTGGTTTTGGCCCAACATGAGGAAGCGTATACACAAAGAAAAATAAAACATTGATGAGTATTAGGTCGAGATTCTGAGGCAGGTCAAAAAGCAATAATATATGCTGATTCTAAACGATCTTTCGAAAAACTTCAAATCGGAATTTTTTTTTACAAATATTCATTGAATTAACCAAACTTTTTAGCATTTTTTAGATTTATAATGGGATCCGGATCTTTGATACAAACGTATTTGGAAGAAACCCCAAGAAGAATTAGCTGATAGATATTTTCTCTTACCAATCCTACTATAGTAGGAAAAAAATAAGAAAGATGGCGTTTTTGAAACCTGCGTGCTTTCAACAATTGTTCCTTTTATTACACAGATTACTATTACCTAAGTCGATATAGAAACTCAGATAATTCCCACATAAGTTCTACATTCTAACTGTTTCTAAGATGAATGACTTGCAGCCTATAAGGTCCAAAAATGTGTTTATTTCGCTGATCAATCCGTTCATAGTATTAATAGATGGATTTATAACAAATGATATTTATGTCTTGGCTAAAGTTACGCATTCATATCTAAGCAGTGAAAGAGGTATTGATGGAGGTTGTGACGTCGCTAGCGGTGCCAGTGTTGCTGGTTTTAAAGATTGTGTTTTAAGTAAGGAAGGTTCACGTTGCCGTTGACAAAAGAAAATGAAAATGAAGATAGTTTGATAGAATACCAGAATACCATAACAGAATTACACTAACTACACTAAAAATGATAAAACATGATACAATTTTAAGGGCCATCCTCACTGTTGTTCCGAACTATCAGATATCCGTAAGTTCCGCCCATTGGTTAACTATCACTTCGAACGCATGTCCACACTGTAAGGTAAACCCGATAGGCAGATTGAACGGTTCGCTGGCTCTGAGCTTAAATTTAGATTTTGGCGGGTTTTGTGAAACATTATCACAATGATTATTCCATGCATCTGAGTCGAAGAAAATAAGATGTAGCAGGACTTCTGTGTACCTCTGACTTGAAAACTTATTTTAGTTTCGGTGATTCAATTCAATTTTTAAGAGCTGAAAAAATAACAACACATCTTTTATTTGAGAAGGAAAAATAATCATTTTTGTAATGGAGGATTCATTTTTAGAAAATCTTGATGGTTTTTAGCCATTTATTAATATCTGCTAGGAAAAGACGAAATAAAAAACGAGCTATTTGGTCAAAAAATGGCTGTTGAAAAGGACACAGTACACCCATACAAATAATATTTTGAAAGAACTTCTGCCATACCCAGACAATTTCAACAATTACCTGAGGGTGGATGAAAAGACCAAGAAGTCACAGTGTTGCGTAACACATTGCATGCATTATAGGCCTATTTATTTAGCTAGAATCTAGATCCAGGCTTTAATATTACTCAACGGGAAAAAATGTGGGAGGAACAAAGAGAGAAAAGTAAGTGTAGTTGCTCTTTCTATCTTGAAAAGAAAGAAACGAGAGAGAGAGAGAGAGAGAGAGAGAGAGAGAGAGAGAGAGAGAGAGAGACAGAGACAGAGACAGAGACAGAGACAGAGAGAGAGAAAAATAAAAGGTAGTGGTTAATAAAAATTAAAATTATCTTTCTAAATAATGGTTAAAAATATTTATTCGCGCGCGAACATTTTCACTAATTTTAATACGCTGAATCTGAATTTGTTAATAGATTTGGGCTACGGTTAATATTTTTAAAAAAATTTTAAATACAAATTTAGTTTTCCTGCGCCCATCAATCACCGACGCCGCCAGCCACGCCCCGGCTATCAAATAACTGCGCCAAAATATCAAGCATGTTGGATTCGTCGGGCGGCGTGACGGTGACCCCATGGAGTGACGAAAAACTGCGAGATTTTCTCGTCCACACTGTCAGTTCCACCTCACGGGTCGGCCCATCGGGCGCCCAATAGGTATCCGATAGTTCGGAGTGACAATGTGGACGCCGCTTTAGAGAGAAACAAGGGAGGTAACTACTGATATTTGAAGCCAATAAAATTTTTTTCGAGAAAATGAAGTTACTTCCCGTATTTTTTCTATTGCACGACTGTGGCTAAACTCCACCAAGTTTATTTCCTTGAAACCACTCTGTGGTTAAATATAAAGGGAAAAGAAATAACGTTATTCGAAAGTCCAGATTATGATCACGGATATTCAGTTACTCTTTGAAGACACACAGCCACGCCATTGAGATGAGTTTTTAATTTTTCCAGCTCAGTGTTGACACAACAACTGCTACTCGGTGGATGAACAACCGTGGTTAAATAAATTGCAGCTTGAAACAGATGGACGAAATCGATATTAAACATTCCATCAATGGCTATTTTCACGCAAATGCGCTTCTATGTGGTTTTCTTTTTTTTTTATTGTTATTATTAAATCCAAACCGAGATTCCACACCATACTCTTTGTCAACTAATCTTTTTATTTTTCTTCAATTTAAATGAGTTGCCTATCTAATATTTTTCTTTTCTTTCTTTTTTGTCTTTTTTTGAACGACAATTACCTTTCAGTACTATTGTTGCTTTTATTGTTGTTGTTGCTGTTGTTGTTGTTGTTGTTGTTAATAATTGTTGTTGTTGTTGTTGTTGTTGTTGTTGTTGTTGTTGTTGTTGTTGTTGTTGTTGTTGTTATTATTAATATTATTAATATTATTATTATTTTTATTATTATTATTATTATTATTATTATTATTATTATTATTATTATTATTATTATTATTATTATTATTATTATTATTATTATTATTAATATTATTATTATTAAGATTTACAGATTTACCCCAAACCATAGGCTTTATATGAAATTGATCCGTCTTCTCATTGATTCTTACTGATTCAATAAAGTATCTTTGGTGCTAACGATAAATATTACATTTAACGATAGTCCTTGAGAAAATATGGAGATAATTTTTTACTTACACTTTCCAGATAATTAGGTGTGTGTCTCACTACTTGACAAATATCACTTAAAAGAAAACAAGAAAGAAAAGGAGAAAAGAGTTATGAAAACAATTTGAAGACCAAAGCCAAGGGTAAAAAAGAAAATCAAAATCCGAAAGATTCGTATCAATTGTGCTCGAAGTTTCTTTCACACATCGACTTGAACAGAGATTGGATTTAATAGCGAAATGGCTCAATCAAATTGTTTCATTAGTAAAAAAAATCACGTTATGGAATGCCTTTTTGAAATAATGCGACTAAACAAAAAAGAAAAGAAGGAAAAGAAATGAAAATATTAATTAGCCTCTTGACAAACTGTAAATGGCACTTAAAATATAAGTTGCTTAATTTAATTAAACGGAAATACCAATTTTTTTTTCTCTTTCTTTCTTTATTCACTCGATTTAACTCTCACATCCCCTACTCGACTACCTCCCTTTGTCTTCCATCTCCGTAATCTCAAAGTAAAAACAAACGCACGCGTTAAAAAAAAAAAGGGACAGTTTGTTATGCATCGAGGTCACGGCAAGCGCACGGGATAGGACAACAGTTTTCTATGACGTCAATGCGGTCATACACAGACGTAAATTGAAACTAGAATCATTGCATGTAATCCAAAAACAACAGAACATTCCTTTCACATCGTTTTTTTTTTCATTCTGAGTACGCCCATTCTATGTTGAGGCAACGTGCTATTCTTTCTAAATCAACTTTTCTTTGTTTTTTTTTTTTTGGGAGGGGGGGGGGTGGTTGCAAGTATGTATCATCCGCAAATAGCTCATGTAGCGAAACATGAATTAGACGAGCACAAATGCGTATTAAAAGTTTATTTTTTCTCTAAATTGTTTTGTCCCTAAGTCTATCTCCAAGTCTCATGAAGGGAATCTCCATACGCTATGACGTAGTGGAATATTATTGTAACCCATAGAGTCACAGAGGTTTTGAAGTCCCTGATCAAGGTAATGATCCGCAAGATGCTAAGTGTAGTCAGAAGGCATATTAATTTTTTTTTACCTTTCACCCTCCCTTTGTCGCTTTCCTTACCCCTCTCTCCACCCCCTCCCTCCAATAATTTTCTTTAATTCTTTCTTAGAGCATATCCCTCTTCCTTGTAAGCCTATTTTTCGAATACCTCTGTCTCTACTATCAACCTCTCTCCTCTCTTCTGAATTGAATCACTCCTCTCTCTTTTTCTCTCTCTCTTTCTGTCTCTCGCTCTCTCTCTCTCTCTCTCTCTCTCTCTCTCTCTCTCTCTCTCTCTCTCTCTTTCTCTCTCTCTCTCTCGCTCTCTCTCTTTCTCTCTCTCTCTCTCTCTCTCTCTCTCTCTCTCTCTCTCTCTCTCTCTCTCTCTCTCTCTCTCTCTCTCTCTCTCTCTCTCTCTCGCTCTCTCGCTCTTTGCTATTCCTATTTTTCTGTGCTGGTCTTAATTTTCTTTGTTTTCTCTTCCACTGTGTCAGATTGTGTTTCTTCCTCCCACTGTTTTCACTGTATATAACTACCGCTGACTTTGTTTATCTTCTTCTTTGTATAAAACACCAGGGTGCCTCCTCCTTTATTGAAATTTCATTTATTTAATTTAAACCTTTGGCCCGTAACTGCGTTAACCTTAACTTAATAAGTTATACACAGATTTAGCTGAGCCATAATTTCTTTAAATCCCGACCTGGATTCAAAATGTCAACCGAAAACTGACAGCAGGCTTGTCTGCTGTTCTGAGTTAATGAAATTAATGCAAATAAATAAATAAGACAAAACCAAATTCACAAATATAATTAAAAAGTTGCCCAAAGCTCTCTAAAAAGCTGGAAGCCAGGTAATTATAGTTATATAAAAGTAGGAAATAAATTTCCCTCAGCTCATTTCCCATCTTTATTTTCTGCCTATCTCTCTCTAAGAATCCCCCTTCTTTTCTTTCTATCTCTCTCTCTCTCTCTCTCTCTCTCTCTCTCTCTCTCTGTCTCTGTCTCTGTCTCTGTCTGTCTCTGTCTGTCTCTGTCTGTCTCTGTCTCTGTCTCTCTCTGTCTCTCTGTCTCTGTCTCTGTCTCTGTCTCTCTCTCTCTTTCTCTCTCTCTCTCTCTCTCTCTCTCTCTCTCTCCCTCTCTCTCTTTCTCTCTCTATTTCTCCAAATGCTTTACTCCGCCATTTCCCACGCCACCAGGAAATCCATGACTTCTGATAAACCAAAAGAGGTTCCTGTTTCTCTGATAACTCCCCCCCTCCTCCCCCCCCACACACACACACAGACTCTCTCTCCCCCGCCCCACATACATACACCTTGCTTGTCTGTAAAACTAGAATCTTATCAGCTCCAAGTCTTGTGGAAGCGAACTCCGAGCTCCGCTAAGAACCAGCCTAGGAAGTAACGTCTTATTAACGCAACTGGACAGTGGTCAAGCAGGAGACGATACCTCAGCTCCTCCCGGTTCCCTCGTCTATAGATTTAAACAGAGGCGGAAAGTAGATAAAATCGCTGACCAGGAAAATCTGTTGTTTGTCTTTCTCTAGAGACGTGACACTGCCTATTTTTAATACCTTAAATTTTTAATCGGTGTAGACAAATGTGTTGAATTATGTTACAAAAAGTTATTGATGTGGGAGGCGTGTGGTGGAAAAAGGGGGAGTGAGAAATAGAGAAAAAGAAAAAACACATTCTTGATGTTAAATTATTTGAGATGATCTCATTTTTTTAAACAACTTTAAACAAGGTCTCATCAGGTATTACAGAGTTTAAAATTCACTTATCACTTATGTGCGTTAGAGAGAGAGAAAGAGGGATTAAGAGAGATAGATAGATAGAGAGAGAGAGATAGAGAGAGAGAAACAGAGAGAGACAGAGAGACAGAGAGATAGACAGAGAGAGAGAGACAAAGATAGATAGACATATACATAGATAGAGAGAGAGAGAGATTTATATATATATATATATATATATATAGATAGATAGATAGATAGATAGATAGATAGATAGATAGAGAGAGAGAGAGAGAGAGAGAGAGAGAGAGAGAGAGAGAGAATAAAAGAAACGAGAGAAAAAGAAGTATACCTGTAACTAGTACAGTTGGTAAAGTCCCATTGGCCACAGAAACGGCTGACGCCATTTTTGTTGTTTAGTCTACCCAATTAACAAGAACAACTTCCGTCTTACCAAGACAAATACTGCTGACAGCAAGCTGACGGCACGCATAATGCGGTATGATAATGTGTATGGGGTTATAAACTTACTTGCCGATAAACTATCCACTTAGCATAGAACTCGGTATACAGCACAAAATATTCGAGCCCTTTGTTTAGCGAAAATCAGCGCATAGAAAGGCCACATTTCTTTTTTGTTGTGAATAATCTTACCCCAGTTAATGCTTAATTATTTTCCTATGAATCGTTCTCTCTGCCTGAATCTTTCAGGACTGTCATGTCTTTTTTCTAGATCTCTGTCTCTGTCTCTGTCTCTCCCTCATTTCCCCTCCCTCTTTCTTTCTTTCATTTTTGAATTATTTTTTTTTATTCTAGTCGTTTTTCCCTTTCCTTTCTCACACTCTGCTTCCTCCTTCTGATTTCTGCATGGCATGTGAGATATTTTTTTAGTGTCTCTCTCTCTCTCTCTCTCTCTCTCTCTCTCTCTCTCTCTCTCTCTCTCTCTCTCTCTCTCTCTCTCTCTCTCTCTCTCTCTCTCTCTCTTTCTCTCTCTCTCCCCCTCTCTTATTCCTCTCCCTCTCTTCCCACCTATCCAATTTTTTTTTCCATATTGTGGCTACTTATACCCAACTCGCTATCCGCTCTCTTCTTCTTCTTCTTCTTCTTCTTCTTCTTCTTCTTCTTCTTCTTCTTCTTCTTCTTCTTCTTCTTCTTCTTCTTCTTCTTCTTCTTCTTCTTCTTCTTCTTCTTCTTCTTCTTCTTCTTCTTCTTCTTCTTCTTCTTCTTCTTCTTCTTCTTCTTCTTCTTCTCCTTCTTCTTCTCCTTCTTTTTCTTCCTCTTCTTCTTCTTCTCTCTCTCTATCTTATCCCTCTCCGTCTCTTCTTACCTATCCACATTTCCACATTTTTTTCCAAATTGTGCTACTTATACCCAACTCTCCCTCCGCTTTCTTCTCTCGATCACTCGCTCACTTACATTTTCTCGCCAGTTCTCTATCAAGTCTATCTCTCATCTATTAAACAAGGCGCATGAGTTGTAACGATTGTTCTCTACCAGTTCTATCTCTCATCTATTAAACAAGGCGCATGAGTTGTAAAGATTGTTCTCTACACAGTCTATCTTTGATCTTTTAAACAAGGCGCATTGTTGTAACGATTGTTCTCTACACAGTCTATCTCTCATCTATTAAAGAAGGCGCATGAGTTGTAAAGATTGTTCTCTGCCCAGTATATGTCTCATCTTTGAAATATAAAAGGATGAGTTGTAAAGAATAATCTCTAACAAGTCTATCTCTCATCTATTAAAGAAGGCGCATGAGTTGTAAAGATTGTTCTCTAACCAGTCTATCTCTCACCTATGAAACAAGGTACATGAGTTGTAAAGATTGTTCTCTAACCAGTCTATCTCTCATCTATGAAACAAGGTACATGAGTTGTAAAGATTGTTCTCTAACCAGTCTATCTCTCACCTATGAAACAAGGTACATGAGTTGTAAAGGTTGTTCTCTACCCAGTCTATCTCTCATCTATTAAACAAGGCGCATGAATTGTAAAGATTGTTCTCTACACAGTCTATCTCTCATCTATGAACCAAGGTACATGAGTTGTAAAGATTGTTCTCTACCAAGTCTATCTCCCATCTATGAAACAAGGTACATGAGTTGTAAAGATTGTTCTCTACCCAGTCTATCTCCCATCTATGAAACAAGGTACATGAGTTATAAAGATTGTTCTCTACACATTCTATCTCTCATCTATTAAACAAGGCGCATGAGTTGTAAAGATTGTTCTCTACCCAGTCTATCTCTCATCTATTAAACAAGGCGCATGAGTTGTAAAGATTGTTCTCTACCCAGTCTATCTCTCATCTTTGAAATCTATGAGTGCGCCTGAATTGTTAGGTTATCTTGCTCGGTCTTGTTAGGTTTGTGGCCATAAAACAATTCAAAAACCTAAAAAGGAAATGCAACCGTGAGATAGAGATCAAAAGCGCGACACAACTCAAGAGGATGGAGATAAGAAAAAAAATCTTGCAGCTATTATCCCACTTGTGACACCAAAATGATTAGCAGAAAAAAATTGTAAGCCTTGGTTTGCCAGTCATACTTCTTCCATTAAAATACAAATTTAGTTTTAGTAGTTCCTGTACTGCTGTCAGGTAATCCTGTGCCACTGTGCTAAATGTTGTTGGTGTCACAGTCTATGTCAATACGCTACAAACCTAGACAAAACGTGTACATCTTCTGAATAAAACCTTTATGAACTTGAGTTAATCAACGAGAAAAGGATGATATGAACATAACTCTGTAAAGTAAAAAGGTAAGAGCTTACCGAATCTGCCTTGAGAAGTCCGAGAGAGGAGGGTTGTCTTCATCTTACATCAAAGATGATTTTAAATTATAACAACAAAAAGAACAATGGAAACATTGACAACAAAAAAAAAAAAAACAAAAAAAAAACAACAGAATAAAACCAAAAGCGTTTTTGTAATAGTAATTAAAGTAAATTTCCTGGTGAAACTGTATACTATTATATTATCAAACTGATCGTTGAAAGAGATAAGTCACATTAATAGCATCGTCAATATGCTCAATATGATAATCATCATCATCATCATCATCATCATCATTATCATGATTATCTATATCATTCCCAATTTAATCATTATTATCGTCACCACCACCCCACCATCATCATAACCGCTATGAAAATCATCATCATCACGATAATGATCACATAACCAACAATATCATAATTTATCACCATTATTATTACTAACCGCAGCCACATCATCGTGATAATCCTCATTTCCACCAACATCATCACAAGGCATCATCTTCTCCACACTCTTCACCATCTTCCTCATTATATCAGCTATTTAATCACTAACGGAAGTCACTTTATCAATGTTAAACCTCTAAGCTATAAGAAAGAAAGCAATATTTTTTTTTACCGACAAAGCAGCAATAAGAAAACATATTACCATTATCATTACCATTATTCCCACTCATGTTCTCCATGTCAGACCAACACTGGCCAGTTAGGTAAGACCTCCAGGTAACAACAGGGCCTGGCTGCATACTTCACCGGGACACAGAGACCTTCACACAATTTATCACACTGTCTGACCCTTACCTCCCCCTCCCATAGAGCACCTGTTTTCCAACTGTATTTACCACTCCACTCTCCGGCGTCCCATACGGCCAGACATAGAATGAGTTTGTGTGTGTGTGTGTGTGTGTATATATATATATATATACATAAACAGAAATTACCTCTCTCATAAAGTCCTCTTATGCAATACGGATTCCTCCTGAAAGGCATTTGAAAACAAGCAAGATCCCAATTTACGTAAATCTGTAACGAGTACCGTATAAAAGTTGAAACGTTAAAGTTTTAATTTTTAACAATTTTCGTTTACTCGTACATGATTATTTTGTGCACTTTAAGAAATTTCATGAATGCAATAATCTTATTATGAAATAATAACAACAATAATAATAATAATAATAATAATAATAATAATAATAATAATAATAATAATAATAATAATAATAATAATAATAATAATAATAATTATAATAATAATAATAATAATAATAATAATAATAATAATAATAATAATAATAATAATAATAATAATAATAATAATAATAATAATAATAATGATAATAACGAAACTAAATTATGTAATATTTTTGATGAATCAGTTGCTTCATCTTTTTGATAACTCCCGTCCATGATACTTGTATTATTATCTTAGATCATGAACAAAACTGTCCATGATTATAGCCTTCATAATATATATATATATATATATATATATATATATATATATATATATATATATATATATCAAATATTCAACCTTAATAAATGCATTGTTATATGTTCCCTAGGTCACTCTCAAAGCTTTATGAAGGGAAGCTTCTCCGATCAATCATTTAACATTAGTAGTAAACCTCTGATGTAGGGAGTTTATAGCTCCTTCATAGACTTAATTAAACCGCTCTCAGTTGAGGAGACAGAAACCATGAATGGGTCACTGTGACCTCGTTCTATCGACCATTTCGGACAAGAAACTCTTCTCCTGGTCAGGGGTCTACCTTTTGCCCACATTTCCTTTACAAGCGAAGCTTTCACGAGAATACGGGAAATCAACTTGTTCTGTCTGTTGCTATTCTAATTCAAGATCTTTTTAAACGCTTAAAAAGACTTTCGAATCCTTCATAAAGTGCACAATGATACACTGTCTTTCGGTAATTTATAGCTGCGCATATAATTAAACCTAAATGACAAAATGAACTTTACAAAAAAATCTTTAAAAAGATTTGGATTTTTACATAATTACCCACCTATTCTTATTGAGGTAAAGGAAAAGGAATTAGATTTATATAATTCGATAAAGAGTTACCCTTTTTACACCGACGTTCTAAGGACTTGAGAAATCATTTTAGTTTAAACAAATTTTCGGTTATTCGGGTTGATTTCAACAGGACAAAATATCTTGAAGAATCTGTACCACTTTGTTTCAAGCCTATGTTTAAGTTCAACGTTACTTCGTTTAAATAGAGTTTTTAATGAGACATTTTTCTCCAATGCACACCTCTTAAAGATAACCCTCACAATTTTAGATTGAGTTAGGACTACAGCTCTCTCTCTCTCTCTCTCTCTCTCTCTCTCTCTCTCTCTCTCTCTCTCTCTCTCTCTCTCTCTCTCTCTCTCTCTCTCTCTTTTTTTTTTTTTTTTGCTTTTCTCCTGTATATTTGCCTTCTTTAATCTCTGCTTTGTCTCAGCATGAAACTCTGTAAAACTTAGGGGACGTTCAAATATTTAGAACTACTGTCTACCTCTGCATTCTGATCAATAGGCTGAGCAGGGCAAGCTGACCTTTTCCAGGATATATAATTAATCGAGATCTATGCATGCGCATGAAGGCTAAACTCAGGACACTGGATGCAGCAAAAATTTTAATGTAAAACTAAAGCTAATACGTACCCGTCTTTGTGGACTTTCCTGTGTGAAACGCACGTGAAAAAAAAAAATCCTTCAACCAAAGAAGCTGAGAAACAAGGGGGAATTCCATTTGAGGATGAAAGTAACGGTCTAATTTTCTTACCTATTGACTTATACCTTCAATCATTCGCTGGAAGCTCAAAATAGACTCAGCTATCTACAATCTAAACGGGTTTGACTCTTCGGTGGCTGTTTTTTTTGTTTTTTTTTTTTGAGCGCTTGTTGATAGACACCCAGCCGAGCATGGATGGTGATTTCAAGGCCGTGAAGAGGCGAATGAGCGTTACGTGAAGGACATGGAAATCGAAGAAACATTTGGAGCAAAACTGAAACTTGGTGTAAGATGCCATTGGTACATTTCCAATGATTGAGGGTTGGAGTTTGTTTAAAGCAACTGTTAACCCCCCCCCCCTCTCTCTCTCTCTCTCTCTCTCTCTCTCTCTCTCTCTCTCTCTCTATCTCTCTCTCTCTTTCCCCCACCCCCTTTTTCATTTTTTTTTTCACCTTCCCACCAACAGCCTGACACGAATGCGCACATCTCCAGAGCATGCTTAACGATTCCTTCAAGTCTTTGGAAGCGAATACATGGTCTAACCCTACGCGTGATATCTTCGCTTGACTAATCTCACACCTAAACTTCGACTTGAAGGTCAGTAAATTCGTTAAGAATTTTCACATTCAAGTCACTCTTTAGAGGAAAAAAATGACGTTGAATGTATCTGCTAAAGGCGTAACTAATGGTCAAATTTTACAAAATAAAAACAAAAAAACTGAAGGGATCAATTCTGATGACCAGATATCTTTTGAGAGCCAGAATTGACACAATACGGCATCCAAGCCCTTGGAAAGCTTTCACATTTAATTTTCTCTTTCCTTTTTAATTTCACATCTGGGAAGTGTGGATGAAGTTTGTCAAAGTTAAATTTATCATGGACGAAAAAAAATCTAAAATTACTTCAGGATTCGAACTCCAGACCTCCAGATTACCATGTCGTACTGTTTAGCTCTCTACATCATTATTCGTGTTTAGAGGTTGATTCAAAACTTTGCGATAAATCAGGTGGTATCTCATAACAAAGTATTCAAGGACCTAAAAAAGCTAGATCACAACTCTTGCAGCAACACACACAGCTTCAGTTCAAGGATCAATTAAAATACAGGGGTGAGCGTAGATGTTTAAAAAACAAGAAACAGTCACCAACTTCAACTTAAAGACAATGAACTCAGTTTTTAAAAAAATTATATACCATAGAAAATGTTTCGCCGTTTTTTTTTTTTTTGGCTTCTACAGTACAGAAAAAGGACCCGTGTCATTCAAGACACGTGTAATAGTATAGGAACCACACCGATTGAGAGTATTTGCCCTTGAAGGAGAATGATGGTGGAGATGCAAGTTGAACCAAAGTTTGTAAATAACTGTCTGTGATTGAATCAAATTAATACTTCTGCAGCTGGCGGCTGCGCGACTCGCATCACTGTGATTGAGGCTGTGAAGGATCTAGCGCGATGGCACCTCGCGGGAAAACTGACACTATATCTTCTTATGTGGGTCACATTCTTGCTTTCTAATTGAGCGAGAGGGTCAAAAACTGCTGGCTCGTACAATTTTACCGTTTCAAGGTTTTGCGATGATAATGTTTGTAATAATAATAATGATAATAATAATTATAATAATAATAATAATAATAATAATAATAATAATAATAATAATAATAATAATAATAATAATGATGATGATGATGATGATGATGATGATATAATAATAATAATAATAATAATAATAATAATAATAATAATAATAATAATAATAATAATAATAATAATAATAATAATAATAATAATAATAATAATAATAATAATAATAATAATGAAAGTAATGATAATGGAAAACATTAGCTCTACCACAAACGACAATAACAAAAATAATGCCCTTTGCAAAGTCACTTTTCTTCTCCCCTCAGTCAACACTAAGAAACATATAAATGATCGCCCCAAAAAACTATCCCGCTATTTCACCAATGTTCGTTAAAATCAGAGAACATCTAAATCTGGTTCTCTCACCGATCGAAAAATAAAAACCGCCCTACAGGTTTGAAAAGTTTCATATCAAGTTCGCCATGGGGACCACCAATCCGGGGCGCGGGGAAGTTATGGCGGACCTGTGCAGACGATAAGCTTCCCCAGGCCTCAGTGGTCTGGTGACATGCCGCGGTTACCAGGTCCTGGAGCCTGCCATATCCCAGGTGTAGTGGCCAAACTCTCGCGGTCACAACAGATTGCAAGGACTTATGTCCAGCGTTGACCCCTGGTCTAAAATCTCTATTTGTGTTATCTGTGACGATCGATCTTCCAATTTGAGGAATTTTTCCTTCTGTGAATAGGTATAATTTAATATATTGTGACCATGACTTGAGTTACCGAGTTTCTCTTTCATCGTTAAGCCAGTTGTCATAAAGACCAATAAAGCAGATTGGTTTGTGTTTAGTTTTACTGTATTTTTCACACGGATATCTTTTGTGGTGTTGGGCTTTATTCAAATTTTGGAGCGATATTTGAATGGTGTAACTCTAGAACATATACTTTTCTCCAATGCATTTCCTGGAAAGATTTTTTTGTTGGATTTAACAATAAGCAGGTTTATTTTAGGAAATTTAAGTTGAAAACGAAATTTTCCCCTATGACCAAAAAAAAAAAAAAAAGAAAAAAAAACAACCAACCCTCCCCCCAAAAAATCAAACAAAACAAACAAAAAACCCCAATTCAAAACAAGACAAAAACAAAAACAAACAAACAAACAAAAAAATAAAGACCAAGCAGTTTCTGTGGCAATCAATATTAAATTATTAGGTTTTACTTTGTCTTTTGAAGGTGGATTCATTTTATAACAACACTTTAAAGTGATCCTAATATATTATATGTGGCTAACACAGCGTTTTGGTGCAGTTATTTAAAAATGCGCTTTTCATCTTCAGCAATAAATGCATTACACAAATAGAATTTGTGTGACGAACCACTCTTTGCATTATTTTCCAAGCGTGATTCCCCCTTTTCTATGAACAGATGGGGGGGAAAGTTAAATGTTAAAGGTAAATACACTTTTGAGGACAATATGAAGTCTTAGATTGTATATCCATAATTTTTCTTCCGTTTTGAATGAGTAAATTTTAGACAGACATCTGTCATACTAATTCGTGCAAAATCAAATCTTGTATAAAGCATATGGAGGAGATAGCAAGGCCTGTCATAAGAAAAAAAAACCTTGCCCGTTGAATCAAATAAACTTTTTTTTAATGAACGATCGAGCTAAAAATAGTCATGCGCGTTTGTTTTTATCCAAGAATCATATTTCGATAAAACAAACACAGCTAGGTATAACTAGAGCTACAGTTTAAAACGATTTAAGAATACAAATCCTGTATTTAGAATTTTAGTCTTGATTCTAGATCTAGATCAAGATAAATCATTAGAGAAAGGACAAAATGTTAGGTCGTAAGTTGGCTACGAGAGACCTACTCTATCGGTTTGTCATGTCCATCTGTGTTTGAAGAGATTTATGAATACAATTCTAGATTTAGGAAAAGCGGAAAAAAATGGAAGTAACGAAGCAGATTATATCTTACGGATCAAGAAAGGCTTTCTAAACTGCATGGACCTTGATCTGATATAAATTTGGGTTTGCCTGTTTCTAATAAAATTTTTGAATATTAAATTCATAAAGATGTGGTTTTTTATCTACTTGACTTAAGACTATTTTTTAAAACGAATGCTTCAAGTTTTCATCGCGTACAACGAAAAAGTAAGCCTAAATATCCTTACATGCGCCCCAAAGGGTTATCTTTCTTGAGCTAAGAATAAAGATCCTATATAGCCTTATATGCGCCCTAATGGGTAATCTTTCTTGGAGAAATTTATGTGAGTGGTGTTTCGGGGGATGTTAAGAGCTTCCATTTTTTTGTTCTTGTTTTATCTTATTATAAATTTAAAAAAAAGAACGACAGAGTGTCTTCTAAAGGAAAGAAGCTTTAATGTAAATGATGCATGACTTGATTGGCTAAATTTCTCCCACAATGCACCAGAGAGTTGAGTCAATGACCTCAATGGAAAATTCATAATCAGACATCATATGCAGTCGTTTGATTCAGTACATGGGTGATTAAACAAACATTTCGTAAATGAAAGAAGCGGTAGTTTCTTTCTATTTTTAATTATCCCTAGCTAAAATCAGTTAAAAACAACACCGACAGATGATAGAAAAATCATGAGTAAAATATCCTAGAAAATTTCTATCTTTATCAAGTTTTAATGGCACAAAAGTCTGTTTTTTTTTTCCTCGTAATGTATTTAATTTGTGGAGTGATTTTTAAATTTCGATTTAAATAGTGGTTTATTTCATGTCCTTTCTTCATTCTGTAATACACTTAAAAAGAACCATAAATCTATCTGATTAATATATCAATGAAATATCAAAATCGCAAAATCAAGAACTTTCCTTAAACATAACGCTAAGCAATGTTAAAGTTCCATTCTCATCAAAAGCAAACGGATCTAACTATTTGTGCAGTTGTTGCTTTCAAAGTATCAGTTAATCGAAATTTCAAAACTGGCTTTTGTTTTTTTTTTCTAACTTAACCTGCAAAGAGTTATATTTTCTTTTTTTTGTCACTGATCACTGCGATAGAAATATCCGGTTCCTACATGAAGTCCTATGTCGATGTCTTCATTTCATCTTAGTTTAGAAAAGAACAATGTCATATTGTTTTTTCTTTATTTTCTTTTGTCATGAAATTTAACTCTACCATAGTAACCTACATTGAAGCTCCAGACTCAGTGAATTGATCATAATTTATAGTAGGGTAAAATGGTGAAGAAATGTGTGTTTTTTTATGTCGCCACCGTTTAAGCATCGTGTGAACATAATATAGTAACAATAGAATTAAGTTATTGCCCCTCAATACAGAGAAAATAATGTATCAAGGCCGATTTCCCCTTGAACTGGGATATACATGAACAAAGAGGCTACTGAAGTTATTCCTTATAGCAAGACTCAGATAGATTTCGGGAGATTAATAGTCTAAAAAAGTATATATCAGAGAAGCAGTGACTTAAGACTCAACTAGATCTGGAGATATAGCATTAGATTTGGTTCACAGGAAGTCACTAGGTGTCACAAGGCATGCAAGAAAACAATGGCATCCACACAGATACAATAACAGTCTTAATCCCAAAATTAAAAAAATACGACATATCCTACGTTGGCCATACAGTTCGCAACTTTTTATGTGCGTCTAGATTGGTGAAAAATCAACCAAACTAGCAAAAAGAATTAGAGCTCTTATCAATTTTTTTTTAAATTATAATTTACGTATAAATTATATTTTTATCTACTCTGGTGTGAACCCTATGTTCATAATTCTGAATCTACCACCAATGGTAACACTTATTCCGAAATAAAAGTAAAAATATTTACATGATCAACAACGGATACATTTTTAGTACTGGTCAAAAAAATTAGACCTATATTCAGTAAAGTATAACAGAATAAGAGCTTTGGCCGATGGTTTTTTCTTTAGGTCTTTATACCCTTAAGTCAAAATCCCATGTGAAGTATTCAGAAGTTTGTTCTCAATGCCGGCCCTCAACTTCGTCACTGTCTAGGTGAGTTTGCGGCCTTGTCTTTTTACCTCCGCCCTACCTGACGGGGGCTTATTTTAAAACACAGAAAAAGTTGGAGAATCCGAGATGTATCAAGCAATCAAGCAAACATTATAAAACCTATCTATGAATCTATCATTAACTTATATATATTCATTATCTATTTATTTATCTACCCACCCATTTATATATTATCTTTTAAACTATTTTTGTAAATCTATCCATCTATCTATCTATCTATTTATCTATCTATCTATCTATCTATCTACCAATACATTTATTTATAATCTTTAAAATTATATTTATCTATCTATCGATCTAACTACCTAGGTATGTATGTATGTACTATCTATCTATGTATCTACCCGTCTTTCTATCCACCTATTTATCTATCTATCTATCGATATTTCTACCTATCTATCTATTTATGTATCCGTCTATCTATCCACCTATCTATCTATCTATCTAACTATCGATATTTCTACCTATCTATCTATCTATCTAACTATCGATATTTCTACCTATCTATCTATCTATCTAACTATCGATATTTCTACCTATCTATCTATTTATGTACCTACCCGTCTATCTATCCACCTATCTATCTATCTATCTATCTATCTATCTATCGATATTTCTACCTATCTATCTATTTATACATCTACCCGTCTATCCATCCACCTACTTATCTATCAATCTATCTATCGATTTTTCTACATATCTATCTACCTATCTATGTACCTACCCGTCTATCTATCCACCTATTTATCTATCTATCTATCGATCTATCCCCCGTCCTCTCCCTTACTTTACCACTGATGCCTGCCTGAATCCTGTCCATCTCTATGTAAGGATTAGCGCCATGCCAAGCAGCTCTCAGTTTGGAGGTGTTCAGGCAGCACTGACCTTACAAGCATCGGTCACATACTGGTCAAGCTGATTATTGTTCCAGCTTCTGGACAACTGACCAGGCAGATGGGATTCCTGACATACTTCCCAATTCTACTCCTCACAACTTCCCTCTGCCCCTCCCACGCCTTTCTTTCTTTCTCTCCCTCAAACTATCTTTCGTACTTTCTCTCTCTGTGTCTGTCTCTGTCTGTCTGTCTCTGTCTCTGTGCTGTTACCTTCCTCCCTCTTCCTCACTCACTGTTTGTCTGTCTCTGTCTCTCTTCGTTTGTCTGTCTGTCTGTCTGTCTTTCTCACTTTCTCTCTCTTTCTCTCCATATATATATATGCATATCTCTCTCTCTGTCTCTCTCTCTCTCTCTCTCTCTCTCTCTCTCTCTCTCTCTCTCTCTCTCTCTCTTTCGAAACTGTCACCTACAAACAAAAAATTATCTGAGACAACATCAAATTAAGCGAAAAGCATGAACTTTCCCTGCCCTGGTCTAATTGTCCCCCTTTTTAATTTGCGAGGATAAGATGCAGACTGAAACGAAGAAAGAAAACTAATTCAGTCTTCATATCTCAACCTGTCTGTGATTTACCCCTTAATTCATTAAGTCGGTAGCCGGTATGTGTTGAAGAGAGAGAGAGAGAGAGAGAGAGAGAGAGAGAGAGAGAGAGAGAGAGAGAGAGAGAGAGAGAGAGAGAGAGAGAGAGAGAGAGAGAGAGAGAGAGTGAGAGTGGAAAAGGAAAAAGATTGAAATGGAGACGGTTAGCTAGTTGACTAGTTAGAAAAAAAGAAATAGATAGAGAGAGAAAAAGAAAGAAAGAGTATAGATAAATACATAGATAAGAAAGAGCGAAAGACAGAAAGACAAAAGGGATATAAGGCATTTCAATTTGAAACGCGACCTTGATGGAACATTGCATTGAGGTCCAAAGTCATGTTTTTTTTTCAAAATAAATCGTGACATCGATCAATAGTAACAAGTTAAAGAAATTTAATGTCCCTTTAACTTTCCAAACCAATGTGTAGACTACACATCACGACAAGCGTGGGACACTTGCAGCTGGTTAGGGGCGAAACAAACTGCTTTGTTTTCTCTAACCCATGCTTTCATCAAGAAAATATCGAACAATGGGGCTTAGTCATGTTTTGCTGGTAGATCACGCTCCGTACACATCTACCTAAATTATTTTTTACTAAGATGTTGAAAAGCTACTTGCTAAACCGCTTGACTGTAATGTAAAAAAATTTGAGTTCGAATCCTTGTGAGGGCTGTCTTATGGCGGGTTATTACTTAACCTGAACCTTTTCTTGCCTTTTCAAGAGCTCACTAGTTTCTGTATCAGAGATTTCAATAATTATTTCATAGGGTCGTTCCCTTAAGTCAAAACGTCAGAAATATGGCGGGACTCCTATTTTGTCGGTATAGGGTCATACTTTTGTCAAACGTGCGCTTTGAGGGATGGGTGTGTATAACGATAACAAAAATAATAATAAAACAATACAATGAATAGGAATTAAAATAGCAGTCCTAATGAAGATAATGGTTTATACAAAGACAATAGGAACGGGAAAAAAACAAGCGCAACAAACATAGAGAGAAATAATGAAAAGAACAATAATTATAATAATAATAATAATAATAATAATAATAATAATAATAATAATAATAATAATAATAATAATAATAATAATAATAATAATAATAATAATAATAATAATAATAATAATAATAATAATAATAATAACAACAATAACAACAACAACAAAAAACAACAACATCAAAAGAAAAATCCAGCAACACCAAGATCTAATAATCATCAACAAAAATATACACAGCAACAGCAATAGAAACATACGAGTTAATAAAGTTACAAAAGAAAACATTAAGGAAGAGCTGTTTCAAACCACAGTAAATCCTAACAAAACATGCTCTAGAATTAAGAATTTCAGAAGTTTATGATGGAATATTTATCTCCCTATTAACCTCAACAAGTAGATAATGCGAACAAGAAATACGTCCAAGATGGCGCAGAAGTTCTACTGAAGCAAAAGTTATGCTTACTGAATAAACTGAAGGCAAATGCATAGGTCAACAAAAACACATCGTGAACAAAACAAATTAGAATTGGGTCTTTGTTGCGAATACTCTAGCGGCCTATTTGTTTCTAAATTGTGGTCATGTGGTAAAATATTTACTCTGAAAACAATAGATACGACTTTTGTACGATTCAAGAACCGATAATTTGATCCGAATACTCTAGCGACCTATAATTATTGTGGTCATGTGGTAAAATGCTTGTTCTGGTAACGTTAGGTACAACTCTTGCTCGATTAAAGACAACCTCCAACCCCTAAAAAGAAATAAAAAAAAAACCCACCCCGTTCATTTTTAGAGGCTGATTTCCTGAGCCAACCTTAATTGTGTAATTTATTACACTGCTCTCTAAGATGTAAGCCAGGTCACGGCTACTTTTCGCCTAAGATCACCCCAGTTGCTCCTTGCCGGACTCAGAGACCCTAAAAAGTCTAGCCTTACCGGTATATACCACGCATCCCAAATCAAATTCGATACCATCAGGTTTCCACGCATCCCAAATCAAATTCGATACCATCAGGTTTCCACGCATCCCAAATCAAATTCGATACCATAAGGTTTCCACGCATCCCAAATCAAATTCGATACCCTAGGGTTTCGTTCAACTCGGCTACGCATGCATGTCATCAGATTGAAACATTTTGCAAATGAACAAGTTTGGAACGTCCTAGTCTGTTTTTTTTTTTGTTTGTTTTGTTTTGTTTCGCTTTTTTTTTTTTAAAATGTGAACAGAGTTCTTAATTATCCTGCCTGACAAAAGCTGGGTTTATTGAAAGGAAACAAAAAAAAAAAGATATGGGATCGGGTTGTTATGTTCAGATTATATCAACATTCGGTCAAGCTTTATGTCATAGAGTCCTACTGTCTTGCGTAACGGGTTTGAACTAGGATTTCGTTTGAGGAGGACTGGGTTCCCCGATAAATATGACTTGGTAGACTTGAGAGACATACGGGAAGAAGATTAATGAAGTGCTGGTTTTAAACATCGAACGCTTTGATTCACCTGCTATGAGACACGCCAGGAGCTGTCAACTTTGCATAAAGACTTCTAAAATTAAAGATTGGCGTTTAAAAAAAAATATCGCTGGCAGAGAAACATTGAAAGTAATTTTAAAAGTGCAATTTGTAAAATATCCTGCCTCCCCCCTTTCCCCCCAAAAAAAAGAAAAGAAAAGAAAAAGTAAGCATAAAGCTATTTTTAACTTTTTACCACGGTAACTCAAATCTTATTTTGTGACCTAAAACGAATACCAGTTTGTGAAAGTGGGATAATTATACATGAGGTGTTCGATATGAACCGTCTCGCCCTATATCCTACGCCCTGGCAGCCATAAACTTTCGCCACAACTCATTAATCTTGGCAAGTTTATCTATGCAATCTGCATTTTAACCAAATTCACAATCTTGCTTCACTATCCTTTTGTCTGTCTAGAAGTAAACGCGTCGCTTAAACATTTTTTCGGGCACATTAGTCTTATTTTCTTCTTTCCTTCTTTTTGTTTATTAATGTATTTTTCATGTTTATGCTTTCATTTTATAGAATGACTTTGGGTGAAAAAACGCCAAGCTTTTAGCCAGCACTCCGTGCAGACTCGCTGCTCCGCATTGGTTAAAGCTGGGAGGTGAAGGTCGTGGGGCTTACTGACCTTCGGGATGAAAATAAAATTTAAAAAATTAACAGTTTCTGGAAGAGGCAGCTCTACCGGAGATGAACAAGTCTGGAGTCTCACCCAGCTTGCCCCACTGCTGTTGAACTGCTCTAGAAATAATTGCTTCTGGTAGACAGCCATTACAGGACTGACATTCTTGCCGAAGTTCTTTCGTTGAATCCTTGCGCGTACCAGTCACTCTTAGCAGAATCGATTATTATTTTCATACGATATATCGATTTTTTTTTTGTTTTGAAATCGTCATTCTTGTTCAAGAGGAATTCGAAGCGATAAAGGAGAAAGCCTTACATTAATTTATGCCACACCCAGGGAATTAAAAATAAACAAAGCGCAGCGACAAGAACTAAATAGAAATCATTATGATAATTACCTGCTACATTAATTTAGTATTGAAGAGTGGCCTCCCCTTGCTTCTTGCGACGCAAAAGCTACAGCGTCACCTAAGTTAGAATCAGCGAGTAAATCTTGTGCAGAGTTTATGTTTCTTCTCAACCGATAAAACACGCAGAAACGCCTTGTAATACAATGTCATAAAACATGAGAAATATCACTTCCTCTTCAATCACAACTCTTCGTCTGTACTGGTTACTGTAAGTACTTGTCAAACAGAATCTTCTAAAAATAACTGTTTCCAAATGTCAAGAGAAAAAACAATAATTGCCTCGTTTATGTGAGAAAAAAAAAACCAACAACCATATTTAATAGTATTTGTTTTTCTAAACGGCAGTTTTTCTTAATTGTTTTAACGTCGCCTAAGTCCCTCGTAGAGTTTTGTATCGGGTGCCCGTATTTATTTGCTACAGGTCAGTTTGTCCCACGAAGTGCAGTAACATAATTACTGCGCGTTTAGCTGCTGGGTTGGGGCGAGATGTGTGTTTCACTTCCCGACACATACACTGGTAAACCGCTTCTGGCCCCGGATTATCTCATACTGTTTTATATCTATCAACGCAATTTGTGAGTAAAACAACTTCTCTTAGCTATGAACTACATAAACAGTATGTGTTCGCCTATTTGTATATTTCTCGTCTATCAATCTGCCCACTATCTTTCTATAAATTGTCTATCTATCCGGTTTGTAAGCCTGTCAATCCATTGATACATCTAGAAATCTGCTTTAACACCTTATTTTTTTTCTTCTAAGGGTATTAATCTTATGATCTATCTATTATCTATCTGCCTATCTAAATATCTGTCTATCAGTCTTTCCATTTATCTATCTATCTGTCTGTCTGTCTGTCAGTCTATCCATTTATCTATCTATCTGTCTTTCTGCCTGTCTGTCTGACTGTCTGTCTGACAGTCTATCTATCTATCTGTATATCTGCCTGTCTACCTGTCTGTCTGCATATCTATTTATCAGTCTGTCTATTTATCTCGCTCTTTAAATATTTATCTGCCTTTCTATCTGCATATTTATCAATGTTCTATATCTCTCCATATAATTATTTTCTTCTATTAACTTTTTGTTTCTCTATTTATTTATTTATTTGTTTGTTTGTTTAATTATTCAGTTATTAAAGTACTAATTTATTAATTAATTAATTTATTAATCAATTAATTTACTTATTATTTATTTATTTATTTATTTATTCATTTATTTATTTACATGTACAATCTTTGCTCTATCGTTTTATAAGTCGACCCATCTATGAATTTATCTGTTGACTCTCTTTGTATTTGTTTTCTTTTTAATCCCTATTATTTTATCTATCTACTTTTCTATTTATTTATTCAGCTAATGTCTGCTTATCTGTATCTTTGCTCTTTTTTCATATCTTGCATTCTTCTATCTTTCTGACCATCAAGCAAGCAAACTATGTTTACCAGCTACGTGTCGATTAACTATCTATCTATCTATTTATTTATTTATCTACCGATTAACATCCCGCCTTCTTAATCTTATTCAAGTTCTTATCTATCTATCTTTCTATCTATCTATCTATCTATCTATCTATCTATCTATGTATCTATCTATTTATCTATCAGTAATTCCTTCTATCTTTCTTTTTCGGTTTTTATCTATATATATATATATATATATATATATATATATATATATATATATATACATATATATATATAGGTTTCTCTTCTTTTCTCTCTCTCTCTCTCTCTCTCTCTCTCTCTATATATATATATATATATATATATATATATATATATATATATATCTATATTCTTCTTTTCCTTCTCACACAATACCATTCTTTGCGATCTCTCTTTCAATGTTTTTCCTTTATGCTGGCTATTTTTGACACTCTCTTCCACTTTCGTTCTTTTTTTTATATCGGCGTATCAGTCTCTCTCTCTCTCTCTCTCTCTCTCTCTCTCTCTCTCTCTCTCTCTCTCTCTCTCTCTCTCTCTCTCTCTCTCTCTCATTGTATCTCTTATCTAGCTATCTATATTACTATCTGCCTATCTTTTCAACTCTTTTGTGGTTGCCGGCCTGAATCTTTTTTGCCTTTTTTTCTTTTTAGTATGTCTCTGTCCCTCTGCCTTTTCTTTTTCTTATTAACTGGCTCTCGTTCTCCACCCCCCCCCCTTTTCTCTTCCTCTCTCTCTCTCTCTCTCTCTCTCTCTCTCTCTCTCTCTCTCTCTCTCTCTCTCCCTCTCTCTCTCTCTCTTTCTTTCTCTCTCTCTCTCTATCTCTCTCTTTCCCACTTCACATTCTCTTCCTTTATCCTTCTCCCGCTAAACCCCTCCCTTTCCTTCGTTTCTCTCACGGATTCGTTCATTTTTCGCGAATGTTTTCCTCAAGCACCATGTTTGTTCGGGTCACAGTCTAGCGACTCCTCACTTACCATTAATTCCAGGAGAACAGTTGACGCAAGAACCGCAAAAGTCCAAACATTTTTGACTTCATGTTAGCTCACACCCAGACAAATCGAGGAGTGATCCGGCTAAATCTAGAGAAAAAAAATCCTGCTTAATATTACAGGGTGTTCAAGCTCTAATTCTTGTTTGTGTTGGAACGTAGGCAAAAAAAAAAAATCACTTTTCATTGAGAGAAAGCCAAAGAGATAGTTCTAGAAAAGAGAGAAAGCCAAAGAGCTAGATCTAAAAAAAGAGAAAACCAAAGAGCTACATCTAGATCTAGTCCACATTTAATAACTATTCTATTATGCAGTCTTCCATTAATAACTATTCCATTATCTAGCCACCTTTAATAACTATTCCATTATCTAGTCCACCTTTAATAACTATTCCATTATCTAGTCCACCTTTAATAACTATTCCATTATCTAGTCCACCTTTAATAACTATTCCATTATCTAGACCACCTTTAATAACTATTCCATTATCTAGACCACCTTTAAGAACTTTTCCTGTGTCTAGTCCACCTTTAATAACTATTTTATTGCTCCAATTTTGCAGTTAAATGACATGCCCGCTTAATGAGCAAACAGAATGCTGATTTCAAAGACTATTTTCTATTCATGTGCATAGCAAAAGCGGCAGTGTGGCGTAATTTTTTTTACTATACCTAGACAAGGGTGGGTCAGTATGACCTATATATATAAAATATTAGGATTTCCACTTTCCCTGCCCCTATCTTGATGACATTTCTATACAGCAACAACCATTATGAATATTGCTGAGTTTTCTCAGAGATTTCCTAGTAGTTTCAGCTTGTTCAATTTCCATCAACATATAATAAATAATATCGGGTCACTGTAACCTATCCTGTAGGCATAGGAGAAGCACGTTTTTGGCAATAGACATATGAGGTCCATAATGATCCAACTTGTTGGCAGATACATTGTTAAGGATAGACATATAGGGTCCATAATGATCCAACTTGTTGGCAGATACATTGTTAAGGATAGACATATAAGGTCCATATTGATCCAACTTGTTGGCAGATACATTGTTAAGGATAGACATATAAGGTCCATATTGATCCAACTTGTTGGCAGATACATTGTTAAGGATAGACATATAAGGTCCATATTGATCCAACTTGTTGGCAGATACATTGGTAAGGATAGACATATAAGGTCCATATTGATCCAACTTGTTGGCAGATACATTGTTAAGAATAGACATATTATAAGGTCCATATTGATCCAACTTGTTGGCAGATACATTGTTAAGGATAGACATATAAGGTCCATATTGATCCAACTTGTTGGCAGATACATTGTTAAGGATAGACATATAAGGTCCATATTGATCCAACTTGTTGGCAGATACATTGGTAAGGATAGACTCAAGCTCGTCTCTTCCCGATGGCCGTCTCTCCGCCGCTAAAAAGAATGCATTTTAAAATCCCGTTTTTCAATAATCCATTGTATTTCAATAATTATTACCTTATATGTTTCGATATTTTGTATTCTTGCTCTTACAGAATCGTTATAAATCTCCTGATAGTTTGTGGTTTACTATATTCGATCATATATCGCATCTTCGCCAAGTTTATGGTTGCACGCATCTCATCTTAATACATTTTCTATAGCGTTTATTTATGTTCTGAAATTCCTCCGTCCATGACAGTTTATCATGCATCGTTAACATTTATGATCTTATTATCACATCAAGCATAAAGATCATCTTTCGCAGGTGACCCGTGTAAAACTTATTCAGCTCCATCAAATTAATGTTTGTCTCACAGTGTTCAAACTGTTCTCCGTCTAAGTAAGTTATTTCAGATAAAGAATCGTATTTTGAATTCCTTGAAAGGGTTTAATTCAAGGTCAAAACAAAATCTTTAAAATTCTCGTTTTGTTATGCGCAAAAAGGTGTATATGTCCACTCCAAGCTCACTGTCCTCCAAAAGGAGTTGGATGGAAAGCGGCCGAAAGAAAAACGAAACATACACAGGGACAAAAAAGAACGAATTTAAGACTCAATTTAATCGACATACATTGAGCTTCGAATTAAATCACAAAAAAAAAAATCAGCCACTACGCTGAGTGAATATAAATATATGAAATTTGAAAACCGCCAATATTGAATATAATATCTATTGGGAAATTGTTGAAAGGGACCAAACATATTCAACTGCAAGAAGACGCTGAAACCTTTGCACAGCAGAAAAATAGCATATCTTCAAAACGAAACCCACTTTAAACAAAAGAAGAGCAATTTTTTCCCCATCATGTCATTATAGAAAATAGCGTTTCCAAAAAAAAAAACAACAACTCAGAAACAAATAATAAGTAATTTATATAACATGACGGTTCTTCACATGCCTGAAGAGAACGGAAGACAAAGAGGAGCCCTGTCCTCCGTTCTAAACACTTGTGTCGCCTGACTGAACCTTATGTTATTGAAAACTGAATGTTGAAAACTTCACCCAAAATAACCAAGAAAAAATACTTATACTTCATAAATTAGAGCAGCAGGGGGGAGTATAATGAATATTTGTCAAAGATTTAGAGAACATGAATGGAGCCGACCAAGCGTCAATTTCTGGTCTGTTGTTGGAGAATGTCTTCCTTTTGTCTTTTTCCGGCGATGTAGAGTCATGATCTTTCCTAGTTTCAGCTTGAGCACCTCAGCGTATAGTTTAATCCACGTACATACTGTTTCTAGGTTTACATTCCTCAATGTAAATGCAATTGATTGATGCATTACAGAGCACTGAAAGGTTTTTCATGACGTGTCATACGTGTTCGAGAAAGATTTTGAAAGCATCCGTAGATGGAGAAACGACACTCGTTTTAAAGCGAATTTTCTAAAACATTATCATACTTGATGGCTTTAAAACTTTCAGGTCAAAGTTGAATTTCATAGACAGTAACAACCAAAAAATATCTTATTGCATGATTATAAACGCTAACTCGAATAAAAGATATTGCGATGTGTTTCAGATGAAATGTAAACAATGCAAATGGAAAGTCTTTTGCACTTTTATACTTTGGGACTTCTTTTGAAAATGAAACCATATATTTCAAAAGGGCAATATGGAATTAAGAACAAGAGGGAAAAAATCAGATTATTACTGATAAAGATTAAAATGTATAACAATAGGTGATAGTTATTCAACCTCAACATTAAAAGGCCATGCCATCGTGTAGTGAGATACCGTGAAGACTCCAGGGGAAAACCTCTCCGTATTGAACACGTGACACTGTAAGAGGGCTGGATCTACCTGGTGCCGGGTCTTTCATCGCTTGAGATTTGAACCCAGATGGTTGACATTTTAATTCGTGCTCTAACTACCTGACGCCTTGATGGTTAGAGCTTAGTTTATTCCGTATAAAGTGACTATTTATTCGAATAGTTCGAAAACTACTCTCAACCGAGAGTATAAAATCCAAACAAAATTATTTTTTTCCCTTATACTTCAAATTTAAAATCCAAATAAAATAATTTTTTTTCATTATACTTCAAATTTAAAAGATAAACCGTGTGGGTTTCCTTCTGATTGAAAAGCAAGCCCTTTTGCCGTATTATAGGATCGTTATGTAATGAGAAATAACTCCAAAAATATTGTTTTAACCCCGTGAACAAAACAGATGCGACGAATTTCGCAAATTATAGAGCGTTGGTGGCAAATAAAAATATGCTTTACAGAAACAGTTTTGCCTTCTATATTTTCCTATAAATAAAGGATAATTATTAACAAAGGAAAAATATGTTTGCAAACTTTCAGACATTAAAGAAATGAGAATGTTGAAAGATTTCTTCATATTTCCTGTAGTCAGATTTTATTTTCTCTACGAGTTCAGAATGATGATTTGTTCAGCTAATTTTTTATCACAGTAAATGATACGGAGGTGTCTCGATAAACCTAAATTGCTTTCTGTAAAAAATCTGACTTAAGTGGTTATTCATTTCATTATCTATCTTCTACTACAATGAAGTATGTTCCAAATATAATGCAGTAGTTTCAAATTTTTCTTTCATTTATATTTAAGTGATCAGATAAACTGGGAAGCAATTATTGTGTTATCAGTCATTGACAGAAATACTCCATTCTTTGTGTCTACAAAACTGTGTTTTTCTCTACACGTTTCCTGGTTCATGCAAATATTTGTGTTACATCTCCATTGACAACAAAATTAAACACCTAGTGTCAATGTAACTGTACTCGTGTACTTTTGTACTCTAGAAGTTTCACATTTGCCGTTATTAGTGTCAAATCTGTCTTTGATTGAAAGAAAATTTTTTTTATAAGTCAACCTAACCTAATTTTTAACTTAAAGGTTTGATAATTTTTTGTTGATTAACGGTTTCTCTAGATTTTGTGGAAAAACTGCGAAAACTAATAGAGAGTTCTCTGAAAACTCACGAGATAAACAGACCATGCAGTGAGAACTCATTCCTTCTCCAGTACTCACTCTGAGGTGGATCTGAACTATCAGTGAGGGCAGAAGGTGTGTTTGACCTTCCAGCATGTTGCGGCTCAGCGCTGGTTGGCTGCTCCTGGCCCTCGTCCTCGTTGTTTACCATAACAACAAGGACCACAACTCTGTGTGGGCCAAGGGAAAGTTCTCGTGGATGGCCTATGACCACTTTGACGAGATCAATGATCATTTTAGGTGAGTCCAAAAATTTGTATTTTGTCTTAATTTTTTTGGCCTGGATTATTAAGTATTTACATCCAGACTTTTTTGAATGAAATTCGAGATATCGACGTAAACGAATAACAAAGCATTACGAATATCAGTTTTAAATCATTTTTTTTTCAGTGCATTATTGAAAGTGATCTCAATAATTGCGAAAAATATTTCAAAGAAGTAATATTAGTCCTAAAGGAAAAATCTTTGGTATAATGTACATATCACAGACTTTTTAACTCAACTATTTTTTTGGTTTCTTTTGTTTGTTTATATCCTGCACTCATGGTACATACCTGTAGGACAAGACCATTATCAACCAAATTACACTCAGAGCAAATTGCTAGGCTCAAGATCACCAGGAAAATGCACTATCATATATAATTATCTCTTTTTTCAAAATTTTCATTAAGTATATAATAATCTCTACCTATAGCAATGCTAGGGAGAGAGAGAGAGAGAGAGAGAGAGAGAGAGAGAGAGAGAGAGAGAGAGAGAGAGAGAGAGAGAGAGAGACAGAGACAGACAGACAGACAGACAGTCAGACAGAGAGACAGACAGAGAGATCCTATACTGGCAAAAGGTGTTGACAAGAAAGGAATGGCTGCTTTAAGCGCTTTTAACAATGATTTATATCAAAATTATCGAAGAAAATATCTCAAAATTAAATCTACCTACGGTGACATCCTACCATGACTGATTGTTTGGAATCATTTGAGACCACTTTCCATGGAAACACAATGTAAAGTTGGTCAAGCTATAACGCCTAAGTTATAGTAGTCAGGAATAAATCATGAATGATTCTGAACCCAAGTCTTTGACTTCATTGTTAATTAGCTGCGTCTAACAACTTTTAAATTGAAAAAAAATTTGTCGTCTTCATTTATTCTCTCTCACTCGAAACTATGGGAATAACCTTACTGGTCTTACGGTAGGTTCAAACATAACATGGCCATACGGGACACAGTAGGAATATGGTTCGAGGACATCACAAGAATTATTTCGTCAAAGTTATCTTAGTATGACTGGCATTTTGCAGAAAATATAATCATGTGAAAAAAAAATAATCTTAAAAAAAAATCTATCTAACTCATGAACAGCTCTATCAACGGAGAGAATTGCCGAAACAAAGACAAGTCTCAGTTGGTCATGCGCAAAGACGTCGTTGCGCAGCTCCCAGTATACAATGAGCTTTTGACGAGGATATGGTACAGGAATAGGTCCTCCCTGATACACATTCACAACATGGCGCTAAACAGGGCTTTCTTCTATAGGTGAGTTCGAGCCTTATTTGTTTAGTGCATCCCACATGACGTTCACTACTGTGGGGGATATAAGTCTATAGATGGACGCCCTTTAAATAGCCGATTTTTGGTTCACGTGTACTCACTTATGGGGATGAAACGCAAAATCTCATCTGAGAGGAACGTGGTTTCCTAGAGACGATGAGAATGAAAAAAAAATCGGAAAAGAAAAGAAAAAAAATTACAGGAAGTCAGATTAAGATTTAGATAAATAGATAAGGATATAGGCAGATAATTGATGCATAGATGACTGAAGAGTGTGTGATAGAAAGATTGTGAGTTAGAGGAAAACATCGGAGATGGAAAATGATATAAATCAAATCTGCCTCGAGAATTATAACCAACAGAAATTTCACTCAAAACAATAGTAACAGAGAATCTGAAAGGAACTCATCATTTTGTGAGGACAGTTAAATGTGACTAACAAGACATGCCCATCTCCCGTGAGGACAGTTAAATGTGACTAACAAGACATGCCCATCTCCCGTGAGGACAGTTAAATGTGACTATCAAGACATGCCCATCTCCCGTGAGGACAGTTAAATGTGACTATCAAGACATGCCAATCTCTCTAAACCCGCCAGCTTCGTCCTCCAGAGGATGAACGACACGAGCACGTTCTACAAGCAGCCCAACTGGATGTATTACTACTTCAGCGCCACGGCAGACGTGAACGCCAACCCAAACGGTTTGAACGGAAGTGCCTTCTACTTCGACACAGATTGCCATTACCCGAATTGGTGAGTCGTGTTCTGGTATAAGTTTCTTAAATGTTGATGTTTACTTAGCTGCGAGACAGAAGTAATAATAATTATTGTACTCTTGTAGAGATAAAGGTTCTTCAGCATCATTCTGTCGATAACAGAAGATGAAATCCACACCTTTTATCAAAGGTCCACTTCATATTGACAGTTCTTTATTTGGAAAATCAACTGCGCTGTTACAATCAATTTTAAGTTTACAATTTCAAAACAGCAATGAATTTATATCACCAACTTATTGATAATCGTAATGCTCATGAAATTAAATATAAACTGCATTCGGACAATATGCACCTAATATCACGAATCAAATTTTGAAAAAATTATTTAAACAGCTTGTTTAATAATTATCAAAACATGCTAGCATACCGGAAGTTAATTATCGAAACCAATTTATGCCAAAGATATCCAATTTCATCATAAATCAACTTATTTTAACAAATCAACATAAACTTATGATATTCCCACTAACTACCAACTTTAAAGAAAACACCGTAGATTTGCTGCCAGAAATCTCTTCTTCCCAGGTACACCACTCTCCCGTTTAACCGCACATTGCGATTATTCGGACCGAAGGCTTTTCGCTGGGACGACTTCAACGACCAGGACAACTTTCTGCGGGAACCGACGCGACAGGTTGTCCAGGCGCTAGACCTCGGAGCTGGGAGGTATAAAAACTACACCCACTCAGGCTTTAAGATGAATCCCTGGTGAGTTATTGATATGGATGCGACCACCGTGGTAGTGTTACGACCATTGATTTATAATGAGTATTTGTAAGTTGTTCAGAGCAGTAACTATAAGTGGGTAGAACAATTCAATACTTGTTTCATTTTGTTTGCTGTTTGTTAAGTTTTATTTCTATGCTAAATATTTACCAAGGTTACCAACTAAAATCTAGGTCATTTTTATTTCGTTCATAATCTTCACCGTAGTCTACAAGCAATGTAACTGGATTCAAGCTCTGGCCTTGTAGGGATTCCGAACATTCGATAGAGGATAGAAAATGGATAAAAAGATGAAATAAATAAATGACAGGTTATAACAACTATGTGTGTATATGTTTATGGCAACTACTTAGTTTCTGCAAAATGATGGATACAAAGGTGAATTTTTATTAACTGATAATATGGACAGGTGGCACGTTACTGCTTTGATTAAGACTTTTCGCTCTCAAATTACACTGGAAAGGAATTAAACATCGCTGTGGATTAAATAATTTCATTGAAATCGGTAATTGAAATTCAAACGGTAGACTTGTCTCCAATGGGATCTACTGATAACGCTATGCTTAGTAATTTATTGTGGCATCTCACACATTACAAACCATGCACCTCTTGTAAAGTACGCAAACATTTTGATAACTTTACTTGTACAGCCTATATCTATGATTTCATACGTTTCATACTTCACAGGCGAAAACAGACAAAAGTTATCCAATGTGTTTGATTTTTGTCTGATCTTTAAATTCAAGGTACGAGAACTGGCTTCCGGACATAAAGGGAAACATGGACTCCTTAACAAAGTTTACCTATTACATAGGCATCAAAGAGTCGAACGTGACAGGTATGCCAAAAAAAAAAACAACAAACAACCTAAAATAAAACGAGCAAGGGAGCTAATTCAATTCTAGAAACTACAGACAATATAACTATGGCTCCCTTCTAGAAAAAAAGACAAAAAAACCCTAGAATTTTAGTAAAATGTTTAGCTTTATGTAAACAACGCTAGTCGTATTTACATCTAAAAATATTTCACGTTAAGCAGGTTCACCATGTATTGGTTTCAAATAATTTCTTCAATAAATAAATCTCTGATTTCGCGTGAAGAATATGGAAAATAGCTCGTCATTTACTCACTTTAATCTTTCACTTGCTACTCATTTAGTATTGTTAACCATAAAGCCATCCCCCCACCCCCTCTTTTTTTTCCTCTCTTCAATCAACCCGGCCTGTAAATGTTGATGTTAATACTTATATGATCCAGGTATTTCTCTTTACACACTCCTTCAAGGGCAACAACTAAATAAATTGCTAAGTTCAGATTAAAGTCTGGAGAAGCGAAATAAAAGAAATAACCTAATTGAGATGACGAGCTTGGCCCAATCTTGGTAGCCGTTCTAAATTTTGAAATAAGCTTCAATAAAATGTGTACAGCAATATTTAATAAATTTACGACAAGCCCTATGCAATGAAGAATGCGATTGGGTCCCTCCATGCTCTTCGCATTACATGTTGCACACGAGGACTCACACAAAACATAACAGACAAAAACTGTTAAATTACTACTTTACTTACTCGGTAAAACCAGAGATACATCCCTCTGCTATTTTTTTTTTTAAATCTTTACAGAACTTTTCAGACTTGTTTAGGCTTTTCCAGACAAATCATCTTCATCTCTTACAGACTGCTGCCAGATTCATCCCTCGCTAGTTCCTATATAGAAATGGGAGATACATTGTGGTGGAAGATAATGACTCTGCCGTAGTTAGCAGGACGACGCTATTTGGCAGATACATTGTGGTGGAAGATAAAAACACTGCTGTAGTTAGTAGGACTCCGCTATTTGGCAGATACATTGTGGTGGAAGATAAAAACACTGCCGTAGTTAGAAGGATGCCGCTATCTGGCAGATACCTTGTGGTGGAAGTTAATGACTTTGCCATAGTTAGTAGGACTCCGCTATCTGGCAGATACCTTGTGTCGGAAGTTAATGACACTGCCGTAGTTAGTAGGACTCCGCTATCTGGCAGATACATTGTGGTGGAAGATAAAAACACTGCTGTAGTTAGTAGGACTCCACTAACTGACAGATACATTGTGGTGGAAGATAAAAACAGTGCTGTAGTAAATAGGACTCCACTAACTGGCAGATACATTGTGGTGGAAGATAAAAACACTGCCGTAGTTAATAGGACTCCGCTATCTGGCAGATACATTGTGGTGGAAGTAAATGACACTGCCGTAGTTAGTAGGACGCCGCTATCTGCTGTTAAAGATGGTTTCCTTTGGAAAGTCTAGAGGCCCACGTAGAGATGAGGTTACCCTCGTTTTTAAGAAAAACAACTACATCTAATGGGATCCATCTCAACCAGTCATGTTCCATTAAGTAAGCAGGTTTATCACAGGCTCTTTTTCAATCAATCAATCAATCAATCAATCAATCAATCAATCAATCAGGTGCCTTACTCTTTAGCGTAGGCTATCATGACCTCCCTTCTTTAGCCCTCGTCGCTTTCAGGCTCTTATATTTAGCGTGATGTGGTAACCGTTAACACCTTGAGGGGTGAAGGCTAAAACCTGCACACATCCTTTCCCGATTACACGTGCCGAGTTATTAAGCTTTTATCAGGATGCAAACCCAAGACCTCAGCATCCCGAGACCAAAGTATTGCCTCCATCCAACTGAAACTGCAATTTAAAAAATATTTATTTTTTACTTTTTTTTTCATCACGATTAGGTAAATAAGATTTATGATTTCATATAAAGATTGTATATATACCTATCTACCATTTTTCAATTTTTTTTTCATTTTAAAAAATTTTCAATTAGCGTTTCTCAACTATTTTTTTATCTAGCGTTTCTTAACAACATTTTTTCATGGTTTCCAATATTCATCAAGCGCTTCTTAACATTTTTTCATTGTTTCCAATATTCATCAAGCGTTTCTTAATATTATTTCATGGTTTCCTATACTCATCTGAGCATTTTTTTCAGCTTTTTTTTCATAGTTTACAATGTTCACCTAGTGTTTTCCACAACAATTTTTAGGTTTTCCAAGATTTATCTAGCCTTTCTGAACCCTTTTCAGGATTTCGAATATTTTTCATCTGGCGTAACTCAATTTTTTTCATCATTTCAAATGATCACCTGGCGTTTCTCAACATTTTCATGGTTTCCAATTTTTATCTCTCGTTTTCAATCTCAACCTTTTTTAGGCTTTTCACTATTCATCAAACGTTTCTCAACCTTTTTTAGGCTTTTCACTATTCAACAAACGTTTTTCACCTTTTTTAGGATTTTTTCTATTCATCAAACGTTTCTGAACTTTTTTTAGGCTTTTCACTATTCATCAAACGTTTCTCAACTTTTTTTAGGCTTTTCTCTATTCATCAAACGCTTCTCAACCTTTTTTAGGTTTTTCTCTATTCATCAAACGTTCCTCAACTTTTTTTAGGCTTTTCTCTATTCATCAAACGCTTCTCAACTTTTTTTTAGGCTTTTCTCTATTCATCAAACGCTTCTCAACTTTTTTTTAGGCTTTTCTCTATTCATCAAACGTTTCTCAACCTTTTTTAGGCTATTCACTATTATTTTATCAAACGTTCCTCAACCTCCTTGAGAATTCCCACTATTTCTTCTAGAGCAAGCGTGTCAAAGTCGGGCCCTCGGGCCATACGCGACGCATGTTCAAATCGACACTGGCCCTCAATCTCTTTTATAAAACCAATAACAATTAAACTTTAAAGGTTCAAAGTGTGTCAGGCTGAATGTATACCCCCCTCCCCATTTCCCTCCGCACACACACACATTTTCATGTCAACAAATCTTGACCGCTTTGCAAAAAGTTTGGACAGTCCTGTTAAAGCGTTTCTCAACCTTTTTGAGGAGAAACCCTCAGATTCATCTAGCGTTTCCCAACATGTCTCCTTTCAGGGCAGTTTGTCAGTGACCAGTATGAGGACTATGCATTCTTTGGGCCCAACTCTCCCGGAGCAGAAGACAAGGACGAGCGTCTGCTTCCTGTCCAGTTTACAGTTCCTTACTTTGACTGTGGTGGCTCAAACAAGTGGGTGGTCAGTGCCGTGTCGCCAGTGGTGGACTACATGCCGCGATACACCAACTGGACCCATCTTAGAAGACAAAGGTGCGTAATTATACTCGTCGCATTTTGTTTATGTTCTGTTTTTAAATAATAAGACGAACCAGGATATGGTTATGCTATAACTATATAGTCTCTAACTCTGCCTTTCTCTCTATCTCTTTCTTTCTCCCTCTGTCTCTCTCTGTGTCTCTTTCTCTTTCTCTCTGTCTCTCTGCTTCTCATATTTTCTTATTTAATTATGTCCTATATCGAAGACTCTCATTTAACCTTCTTTTTATTTTTTACCCAAGTAGCTGCCCTATTAACTTCTTCCTTAATAAAAAAAAAACCGACATATACCCATCCAACACCCCTCTCCCCCCTCCCCTCCTCTTTCTAAAAAAATATCCCTGTCTCAAACACTGTCCAACTTAACTGTCTCTATTGTGGCCAGGATCGTCGGAGTGTCCGTGATGGACACAGATC
The DNA here is from genome assembly GCA_033675545.1 of Elysia crispata. Taxonomy (NCBI): domain Eukaryota; kingdom Metazoa; phylum Mollusca; class Gastropoda; family Plakobranchidae; genus Elysia; species Elysia crispata. The sequence goes on along the minus strand of JAWDGP010007687.1, from coordinate 131,990 downwards.
TGGTCAAACTGGACTTCAACGCCTGCGGAGTTAGTCCTGGAAACCCAGGTCCCAGCTACCTGTCTGGTATCGCCCGGTGTAGGCCCACCACTGGGGTGAGGAAGATACAGTTAGAATGTTACAACATTATAACATATACAAGGTGCGAGATCAAGCAAAAAAAGAGAACATTATAGATAAATGGGATACTTATTTCGAGGATGAGGGAGAGAGGAAAAAAAAAGAAAGGTAGGGAGAGAGAGAGACTCAGAGAGAGAGAAAGAGAGACAAAGAGACAGAGACAGAGAGAGACAGATAGACAGATAGAGAGAAAGAGAGAGATAGATAGACAGATAGATAGAGAGAGATAGATAGATAGATAGATAGATAGAGAGAGAGAGAGAGAGAGAGAGAGAGAGAGAGAGAGAGAGAGAGAGAGATATTAACGATTTTATGGAGAAAAGATATAATTGTATCGATGAGCGAGAATTAGAGTGTCAAAAAATGAGAGAGAGAGAGATATAGAGAGAAGAAAGGAGAGAGAGAGAAAGAGAGAGAGAGAGAGAGAGAGAGAGAGAGAGAGAGAGAGAGAGAGAGAGAGAGAGAGAGAGATTAACGATTTTATGGAGAAAAGATATAATTATAACGATGAGTGAGAATTAGAGTGTAAAAAATGAGAGAAAATAGAAGAAAGGTGAGAGAGAGAGAGAGAGAGAGAGAGAGAGAGAGAGAGAGAGAGAGAGAGAGAGAGAGAGAGAGAGAGAGAGAGAGAGAGATTAACGATTTTATGGAGAAAAGATATAATTATAACGATGAGTGAGAATTAGAGTGTAAAAAATGAGAGAAAATAGAAGAAAAGTGAGAGAGAGAGAGAGAAAGAGAGAGAAAGAGAGAGAGAGAGAGAGAGAGAGAGAGAGAGAGAGAGAGAGAAGGAGAAGAGATTGGCACACGGAAGAGAAAGGATAAAAACAGGCGTTACGTTGGTAAATCTTACCAAAGATAATTTAGTTGCACCTTACAGAATGCAAAGAGAAAAATGTAACTGAATAGTTTTACGCACACACACAGTATTCACACATACACAAGAATAAAATATACGAGATGCAGAGGGCAGCCTTATGGACCAAAAAAGTGTTTATAAAAAAAACATTTAAAAAAACAAAGAAATAAAACAGAACAAAAGAAAATAACAAATCATTATAATCACAGCCAATAATTCTCAACGAAACAAAAACTGAACAAGGCTGAAGCTTCCCTTCAAAACTTTTTTGTTTCATGTCAAGTCAAAAAGATGAATGTCTCTCTGTCTTTCAGTGCAAGCATAAAATGGGCTACGGCTTCAGACGAGGCGGTTATGTGTGTGTCTGCAAGTCAGGCTGGAGGTACCCCTTCTTCATAGAGCGACCATTCCAGGGAGACAACGTAGAGATATCGACAGAAGAGGAATACTACAATGGGTTCCAGTGTACACCTACTGATTGTGAGTACACGAATACCTATTTACTGCGAGTGCTATCAAGTGAGTTCCAGTGTACACCTACTGATTGTGAGTACACGAATACCTATTTACTGTGAGTGCTATCAAGTGGATTCCAGTGTACACCTACTGATTGTGAGTACACAAATACCTATTTACTGTGAGTAGTATAAAGTGGGTTCCAGTGTACACCTACTTGTGAGTACACGAATACCTATTTACTGTGAGTGCTATCAAGTGGGTTCCAGTGTGCTCCTACTGATTGTGAGTACACAATTACCTATTTACTGTGAGTAGTATCAAGTGGGTTCAGTGTTCACCTTCTGATTGTGAGTACACAAAAACCTATTTACTGTGAGTGCTATCAAGTGGGTTCCAGTGTACACCTACTGATTGTGAGTACACAAATACCTATTTACTGTGAGTAGTATCAAGTGGGTTCCAGTGTACACCTACTGATTGTGAGTACACAAATACCTATTTACTGTGAGTAGTATCAAGTGGGTTCCAGTGTACACCTACTGATTGTGAGTACACAAATACCTATTTACTGTGAGTAGTATCAAGTGGGTTCCAGTGTACACCTACTGATTGTGAGTACACAAAAACCTATTTACTGTGAGTGCTATCAAGTGGGTTCCAGTGTACACCTACTGATGGTGAGTACACAAAAACCTATTTACTGTGAGTGCTATCAAGTGGGTTCCAGTGTACACCTACTGATTGTGAGTACACAAATACCTATTTACTGTGAGTGCTATCAAGTGGGTTCCAGTGTACACCTACTGATTGTGAGTACACAAAAACCTATTTACTGTGAGTGCTATCAAGTGGTTTCCAGTGTACACCTACGGATTGTCAGTATATCAGTACCAATGCATTGTGATACTATCAAGTAGATTGCAGTGTACACCTTCTGATACATACATATTGATTGTTAGTACTATAGTAGGTTCTAATGTATTCCTGTTCGTGAGTACCATAATGGCTTCCGACTCGCACCGACTTAAGACGAGGACTCAGATGGATCCTATTGTACACCTATTGATAATGACTGCTCTAATGGATTCTACTGTACATCTAATGATTATGAAAAAATGAATCCTTTTGTACAGCATTTGACTGGGACTGCTAAGGATTTCTAACATGCACATAATGATAGAAAAAACTGCTATTGTTTCTTATTACACCCACTGATTGTGAATGCATTAATGGACCTTTAGATATAACCACAGAAGTAAATGTGTGTATTACACTGTATTTTATTTCATTATTCAATTGATTTACCTTAACTTGTAAGCCTTTTAATTTGCTTCAGAGAAGAATCACTCAAAAAGAATAGCATAAAGCACTGATAATTACTACTTAAATAGGAAATATAGAGATAACATGGCATATAAAATGCCTTTTTCTAATTTCCATAGTAAAAATAATGTCATAGCTATCATTTGTATAACTCATCCACCGGGATCCAATAATTTTATTGGATCCACATGACATCTGAGAAACGATTTGAATAAAGATTGTAAATTAAGGACTATATTAAACGTAACAAGACCTGCCTCTAGCCAGACGGTAAACCGCTGTCGGATTTCGCGAGAGATTTTGCTATCAAAGAGGACTTAATACGTCACTAAGAATAGGACCCATTACAAACCATTTTTCAACTAGAAAGATTCTGGTACCTAGCTACAAGTCCTTGACCTTCTCATTTCTTTTTGCTCTCGCAGACCGTCTTGTGCTGCCTGTGATTGATCAACTGTCAGGGGTGAAGATAGAAGGAGGCGGGGTCAAGGTCAACAGTGGCGGATTGCCGCTCGATCTGGTAGAAGTCAGTGAAAGAAGGCGGAGAGACGCGCCTGGAGCGAACAGCTCAACACCCGCTGGTACGGCACATACATCCAGTTTTTGTATTACGACATAATGTTGATGTTGTCTGTTATCTACACGGAATGAAAACTCCAAATTTTTTCGGTATCCACTAGGTAGGGACGAAGTGAGGAGGTGACAAGATAAGTAGATCAAATCGTCGCAATCATAACTCAATTTTATCCAAGTCACTTTCTTGAGGAGTAAAATTGAAACTACCAGATCAATCATTGGGAATTTATTTCGACTCTTTCCTTGTTTTGGATGCCTTTCGTTCAATTCCTGCTGCACATTTTTTTTTTAAATTCACTTTCCAACAGGTGTTCAAACAGTATCAAACAGTTCAGAAGCCCGACTAAATATCCTCAGCGAGCCTTTGTACGCCGACATCGGGTCTAAAAACGGACCTTCTGCCTCCTACAAACATGGCGGCGCGCAGGACGAGAGCTCTCATGGTGTCTTTGTAATGAAAGTAACAGCAAATGGCCAGACTGTCAAAGAACAAGAACGAGAACCAACTCCTCACGAGATGATAGCATTGGCGGAGCGTCTGAGGGAGCTGGGGGTAACACCATGGGCCCAAGGGAACCTGCGCAAAACTTTTCTTCTTTCTTTTTTCTATTTCCTCAAGTTAACTTCGAAATGATTTTGCCTGCAAACTTAATACATCACAGATATACCGAAATTGCCCTAACCATATTTTTATAATTTATTTCTTTTTTTAAAATCGTAATTTATCTGATTACTTTTATTTGGCTGGCTTGTACAGCTCGAGATATGCTTGTTGCTCATCAAACAAATCAACGACAGCTGTGGCGCAAATAGAACTGTATCGCCTCAAAGTAATCCGCTAATGGTGCATTTCTAACTCACAACAAAACGATCAATCAAGACGAAAATTCGCCAACATTCCATAACATTCCTGTAAACCTTATCAAGTTAACAAAAAGAAGTAGAAAAAAAATATCCAGTTTCATAGAATTTGCATAGATTCTAAAGATACAATTTCAATAGCAATGAGTAGGCGTTGCCTTCAAATTGGCTCTACGTAGAAGAAGGTAGACAGCACCAACTTTTCCCTACACCTTTCAGCTCAGTAAAGTGTGAGAACCATTCTTACCATTTTGAGCCACGTAGTGCTTTTTATGTCACGTATATTTATTAAACATTTAAAAAAATATAATTATTAACCAATAATCCGAAGCACATGGTATAATACACAATAATTTCAGCGTTATTTTTATAAATATGCAACACGAAACTGTTTCACTTTGCAGGAGAGCCAAAAACTGCAGGAGTACCTTGATGTCCATGGCTCGGGATATACGCTGAACAAGGTCAAGGCCGCTCCAGGCGATGACTATGCTGAGAGAAATAACGTTGACATCAGTGTAGAGAAGGAATACGATGTAAGACACGATGAATGTGAGGGAAAAAGTTAATTTTACATTAACTTTTCCAAGAACAAAAAAACTATTATGATATTGGTCTCCTGATTGACTGATAAAAGTACATGTTGTTCCAAATTGTTGAAAGTCCTGACTGCTGATTGACTGAAACAAGTACATAATGTTCCAAATTGTTGAAAGTCCTGACTGCTGATTGACTGATACAAGTACATGTTGTTCCAAATTGTTGACAATCCTGACTGCTGATTGACTGATACAAGTACATGTTGTACCAAATTGTTGAAAGTCCTGACTGCTGATTGACTGATACAAGTACATGTTGTTCCAAATTGTTGAAAGTCCTGACTGCTGATTGACTGATACAAGTACATGTTGTTCCAAATTGTTGACAGTCCTGACTGCTGATTGACTGATAAAAGTACATGTTGTTCCAAATTGTTGACAGTCCTGACTGCTGATTGACTGATACAAGTACATGTTGTTCCAAATTGTTGACAGTCCTGACTGCTGATTGACTGATACAAGTACATGTTGTTCCAAATTGTTGACAGTCCTGACTGCTGATTGACTGATACAAGTACATGTTGTTCCAAATTGTTGACAGTCCTGACTGCTGATTGACTGATACTAGAACATGTTGTTCCAAATTGTTGAAATTCCTGACTGCTGATTGACTGATACAAGTACATGTTGTTCCAAATTGTTGACAGTCCTGACTGCTGATTGACTGATACAAGTACATGTTGTTCCAAATTGTTGACAGTCCTGACTGCTGATTGACTGATACAAGTACATGTTGTTCCAAATTGTTGACAGTCCTGACTGCTGATTGACTGATACAAGTACATGTTGTTCCAAATTGTTGACGGTCCTGACTGCTGATTGACTGATACAAGTACATGTTATTCCAAATTGTTGACAGTCCTGACTGCTGATTGACTGATACAAGTACATGTTGTTCCAAATTGTTGAAAGTCCTGACTGCTGATTGACTGATACAAGTACATGTTGTTCCAAATTGTTGACAGTCCTGACTGCTGATTGACTGATACAAGTACATGTTGTTCCAAATTGTTGAAAGTCCTGACTGCTGATTGACTGATACAAATACATGTTGTTCCAAATTGTTGACAGTCCTGACTGCTGATTGACTGATACAAGTACATGTTGTTCCAAATTGTTGAAAGTCCTGACTGCTGATTGACTGATACAAGTACACGCTGTTCCAAGTTATTGACAGTCCTGACTGCTGATTGACTGATACAAGTACATGTTGTTCCAAATTGTTGACAGTCCTGACTTCTGATTGACTGATACAAGTACATGCTGTTCCAAATTGTTTACAGTCCTGACTGCTGATTGACTGATACAAGTACATGTTGTTCCAAATTGTTGACAGTCCCGACTTCTAATGTACTGATACAAGTGCATGTTGTTCCAAATTGTTGATAGTCCTGACTTCTGATTGAGTGATTCAAGTACACGCTGTTCCAAGTTATTGACAGTCCTGACTGCTGATTGACTGATACAAGTACATGTTGTTCCAAATTGTTGAAAGTCCTGACTGCTGATTGACTGATACAAGTACATGTTGTTCCAAATTGTTGACAATCCTGACTGCTGATTGACTGATACAAGTGCATGTTGTTCCAAATTGTTGAAAGTCCTGACTGCTCATTGACTGATACAAGTTCATGTTGTTCCAAATTGTTGACAATCCTGACTGCTGATTGACTGATACAAGTACATGTTGTTCCAAATTGTTGACAATCCTGACTGCTGATTGACTGATACAAGTACATGTTGTTCCAAATTGTTGAAAGTCCTGACTGTTGATTGACTGATACTAGTATATGCTGTTCCAAATTGTTGAAAGTCCTGACTGTTGATTGACTGATACAAGTACATGTTGTTCCAAATTGTTGAAAGTCCTGAGCATGTCGTTATATCAGAAAATTCAGTCCGTTTTAAGCTGGAAAGACAACTAAAAGGTCGTGTGTTCAGATTCCCGGCCGAATCAAGAGTTCTTGGGTCGGATTCCATATAAAGAACCGTATGTTTGGCTTGGGAGAAAGTGAGAGTCCCTTCAAAACGTTCATTTGTAACTTTTAGAGATTCGAAATTAAAAAAAAAATATTTACACATCAAGCGACGGCTCTAAGTCTCTTTGTAGTGATATCATTTGACAATGTAAAGGATTGATTATTGACACAGCGTGTCGACGAAATGACGATCTTGGGCGTTGAAAAGTTCAACAAAAAGTGTATTGAGTCTCTGACATGGCTGAAAGTAATACCTTGCGCTTTGTCATCCTGCACAGACTACAAATCTTTGGGGTTATGATTGTTGAAAATTTAGAGAAATTTGGCAGAGGAGAGAGTCTCAGTTCTTTTTCTTTTCAAACATTAAAGACGAAAAAATTGAAGCAGCGGGAGTTTTTAAGTTATCAAGGAAAGAAACCTAAGTCTTTTCCAAGACTTACAAAAACTCGTTTCGTTAGCAGCAATCCCAGATTAAATTGATTATTACATTACGGAAGACATTTCTCATTTTCTTTCCTCTGTCTTTTCAGTCCGATGTCAAACAGCACAAGATTTATAAAAACTTCCTGATTGAAGCCGACAAAATGTCCTCCAGACGCAACGGATCACGTGTGACCGAGCTACTGCGGGACGACATTGTCAAGATGAGGAATCGACACGAGCAACGTTTCCATGCCAACCGACTCCACGCAGGCGCAAAGAGCAGAAGGAAAAGAGCTTCCGTGTATGACGATTTGGCTTTCGATAGGTGGGTTCATAGGTTATATGCAGGTTGTTAGACTCAAAATAAGTAGCCTCTCCAGGTGAAAATTTTAAATTTCTGTAGATCTTCTCTACATTTCCATGAATCTCTAATACAAATCCGTCATTGGAAGCAAGCTCAATTTTTTTACAGGCTCCTACCGCAAAGAGGTCCAACAGCATGAGACAATTAATGGTCTTTTATCGGACAATGTGGCAAGCAGACTAAAACGTTTTCTGAAAACATTTTAAAAATATGCGCATTTGCTTTTATCAAGAATGACCTCTGACCTCTCTGTTGACCAGGATGATGCGAATTATGCGCTGGAAGAGCTCTGTGACCAGGTCCAACTGTGACCAGCAGCCCAACCATCGCCTCACGCTGCCTGGAGATGTTGGTTACGGGGCCAGCAAACAGTTTGAGAACGAGGGTCGGACAGCGCTTAGGCTGAGCAATTTCATTTCTCTATACCTACAGGTAAATGCACTATGTGTTTGGCTACGTTTATGGTTATAATAATAATATTAATGATGATAATAATAATAACAAAAACAATAACAACAATAATAATAATAAAAACGATAACAACAATAATAATAATAATAAAAAAAAATAAAAAAAAAAAAAAAATAATAATAATAATAATAATAATAATAATAATAATAATAATAATAATAATAATAATAATAATAATAATAATTTTTTTGAGCCTTCTCCCCCCACCCCTTTTCTTCTCTTTTCCACTATTTTTAACCATTTTCCCGAAATCACCTGGTTTTTTTTGTTTTTTTTTTTGCTCACTTTACTTAAGTTTCGCGCGCTAGGGAGGATTGTACATTCTCCTTGTCGCTATCCCCAGAACGTAATGCCGGAAGAAAACTTTGGTAACATGCGCGGCGGAGGTCCGCTCCACAAAGACATGATGTTTGGTGAAGTCATCGCCAATGTCATGGGCAACTTCAGAATCTACGCGGCAGGCGTCTACTTTGACAGGTAAAACGCGCAGTTTCGCGCACTTTTTAAAGAGATTGATGGGTTACTTGATAAAGACCGTATAACGTTACATCTAAGCGTTTTCAAAACGAGCAAACTTTACAGCTCTGTACTACAAGACTTTACTAAGCTATGCAAATAGAGCTATTAACTCATTATATTTTAGTTGGTTTGTCTGGCTCTTGGTACTAATATAACAAGCCAAAGGAAAAAAAAATTGTACATATATAAAAAGAAATGACTTAATATAGAGATCTAGAGACTGGTCGAATGAGAAAAAAAGAAATGAATTCATGTCTGAAGATATTCACAATTACTCAGGTTTAGATCGAACCCACAGTATTGAATGAGTAGCTTGGCGCTAGATGGCTCTGATAATGAATCTCAGTTTGATTACTAGGAGGTCCTGGTTTTGTTTAAATTTTGATGGTAAAGTGGTCTTCTTCTTCTAAGTTTCTCCTTGTAACGTAGAGGAAATAAAAAATTTTGAGAAAACAGCCCGCAACAAACGCCAGAAGTTTGATAATAGCAACACAGGATGCTCACACACAGAGAGAAGTAAATTTAGCATTTCTTTTTGGAAAATTTGAGTTTATAGGCAACCCAGCTAGAGCGTTCTTAGATTTCTGCCTAAAGAACTCGCCAGGAGGTTCGTTAAAGTAATCAGAGACGTTATTGAAAGAACAAGTTTTGACTGTTTTTATGGTATGAAGCGATCTTTGACTGGTATTTTTTATGCGTTTTTAAAAACGATGTTAGAAAAGACTATTACCGCAGCCGTCACGTCTCTTTGTTGTAATAGCCATTGCTTTGTCCGAGCTAAATAATAGTAAAGTTCTATTGAGCCTTTTATTATAAAATGATCTCACGGATCGATTCAAGTTTTAGATGGTCCAGGGTTTAACGCTTTTGTTGTACATGTGACCAGGTGGAAGTTTGAGAACGACGACGGCTCCGTGAGAGAATTTTTCGGGCCCTGGGCCTTCCGCAGACGAGGAGCTTTCTTTGCCGAGGACACGGCTGGCTACAGTGCTCGGTATGCGGATTCCGATTGGTTCAGACAAGCCAAGGCCAGACATGGCGCCAATTTTCATGGAATCAAGCGGTACAAACTTAGAGCATACGTCAGGTGAGGACAAAAATTTATATACGTGATCATAATATTTCTCCACGCATGTAATTCGTGCAGGTTTTTATGTCATCTTAAGAAAACTTTAAAATAATAAAAAAAAAATGTCAGTACCAGACCAGCTAGATGTTTAGGTGTTTTCCAATCCCCTCTTTCTTTTCTGTTTTGTTAGATTATTTGCTTAATCAAATACGCCCCTCACACCACAGATGGTCGGAACATTGGGAGGATGAGCAGTTGGCGCTGTATTCGGTTACAGCGTATTTCACGTGACAATGCGGATAATAACGTATAACCGACACTTCTAGCACTGTTGATACTACAGCAACCTCTCCACACCCCCACCCCCCACCGACATACTTTTCAACCTCTGTAATAAGACAATTTTTGTATTAGTCGCTAGAAACAATAAAAAAAGAGGAATGGGGAACAAAGTGATTATACAAGCCACGCCTAAAGATTTTAATTGAGCGCTGTACGTCAGTGCAGCATTATCATGAAACCTTCTTTGCTCACCCTTATAACTTATCACAGACTTTCTTTTCCTCTGTTCTGAAATCTGTCGATGCCCATCCACCAACTCTCCCATCAGATCAAACATGAACGGGACGAGTTCAGTAAGGCACGAGTTTTTCCCGGTCACCTATCGAGCAGCGCCCTACGAGGTCGGCTTCTGGACCAAGCCTCACTTCCGGTGCGACGGCAAGATCGATGCTTGGGTCATGACCTATGTCAGCCCGTTCTTCGGCCTGGATTCTCTGAGGACCCGGCTGGAGTTTAGGTCAGAGGTCATGACTTTTCTTTTCGAACCAGATTTTCCTAGCGCGACTGATTTCCTACTGAATACTATTACGTCGTAAGATAGTGGCACCATTAGAAGAAAGGTTGTTTCTAAAGTTTCAAGGAGGAAAAATGAAAGTTAACCCCCCCCCCCCCCCCCTTGCCAAATAACCAAATTAAAAATATATATATACATATATATATAACAACAACCAAATAGAAAAAAAAAAATTTTTAGACATACAAATAAATGTTGTCTCTTTTTTAAATACATAACACAACTCTATGCTTGTTGGAAACTTTAAAAGAGGATAAAATAACCATGACGTCCTGTATAGAAGAAACAAATCCTCACTGTCCGCCATCATGCTGGACTTTTTACATTCATCTTCATTTAGCAGTATCCAATTCATAATTGAGTCAGTTACTGCATGAATGTAAAATTTCATATGCCTTCTCATCATTTGCATTATCATCACCATTAACAACAAAAATCGAGACAACAACAAACATAACAGTTATAACAACAACAGCACTAATAAATGCAGTGTAACTATGGCAATAACTTCAAACTTTCATTTTTTTAAATTAGAAACATTATAATAATCAAAGGGCACTAATCATGAACTTACTCCATAACAGGGGAGTGACCACTGTTGACGTCCCTTTGAGTTTCCTGGAGTTGAACCAATGTCCCATGCCTTACTCTGTGCCAAACGCATTTAAAAATACGGCGCGTTGTGACTATCTGTCTACAAAGGTAGGTTTCACCTTCTCTAGGAAATGACTTTACACAGTTGGCTGTGACTACCTGTCTGCAAAGGTAGGTTGAGCACAGCAATATACTTTACTCAGCGGCCTCTTAGTACATCTTTACAAAGATATGGTTCACGAAAGTAAACTAAATAAAATAAAAAACAAACAAACAAGCACAAAAAAAACAAACAAAAAATCAAAACCAAAAAACAACAGCAACAACCCTCCCCCCAAAAAACAAAAAACAAAAAAAAAAACAAAAACAAAACAAAACAAAAAACAAAAAACAACAAAAAAAACAACAACATCAAAACAAAAAAAAAAAAAAAAAAAAACCAAAAAAACAAACAAGACAAAACAAAAACAACACAAAACAAAAACAAAAACAAAAAACCCAACAAAAAACCCCCCAAAAATACAAAACCAAAAGAACAACAACAAAACAAAACAAACTAACTAAAACAACAACAACAAAAAAAACCAACATTAACAAAACGAAGGCCATATATCAGCGGTTCCACATGAGTTACTATCCCTATGACTGAATCTCACGCCTCTCTACACAGCGACAGCTACACTATACTCCTATGTCTGTTCGCAGTGCGCCCCTCAAGCAGGATTTCTGTTTATGAGAGGATCCTACATGTGTACGTGCCGTATGGGGTTTGAATACTGGCATCTAGACGGCAAGTTCTGGGTGGAAGGATCTCTTCTCGAGTTGGAATATGAGAAAAAGAAGGCAGGCATCTTTAGCAGGTATGGTTTGGTCAGGCAAAGCGAGAAAACTCGAATTATTCCTACTTTTAATTTTTCCGGTTATGTCCCTTGAAACGATAAAGGGAGAATAATCGATAACATCGTTTTTAAATTTGTTGGATGCTTTTTTGAAGTGATGCCCCTTGATTTTTCAGTGTCGGAAAGCTAAACACGAAAGCTGTGATTGTCCAGTTAACTTTTTTTTTTTTATTACAAATATTGATTCTTTATATTTAACTTATTCATAATTTTGCCAAAATAAGTTTTAGACAAAAACATGCAATGAAAATAATATGAACTGTTGGTGAACTCAAGTTATAATGATATCTTATCAAATAGCAGATATTGTTTTTTTTTAATTTGTGAATCCCGTTGAAAAATGTGGTTAGTCTCACTTCGTTGGTTTATATAATTATATTTCTTACTCTTTTTTTTCTTTTTCACCGTCATTTTTTTTCGGATTTTGTTTACCTTCTCTTTCTACATCTTTTCGATGGTAAAATTGCCTTCGTTTTTCCATCCATTTTCCCCCTCCATTTTCATTGTTGAATGCGAAGGTTTCCTGCCTTTCTCTACATTCTACCTTCTCTTCTCTCTATTTCTTTTGTTCATCGTTTGCTGCTATGGTACTTATCTGCCGGCAATAAAAGATCTATGCTCTTAGCGCGAAGATAGATCCCTAGATCGGATAAATATGGATTAGATTGAGAAGCGAATTGAATGCAATTGGAAAGAAATGGTTAACACAAGTATTTAGAACTTACTGATGAGCTGACGAACAAGTGAAGATATCGGGATGATCGAAAACAACAGGCTGTCTCACATCTGATCCTCTCATTCCTCTTACACATATCCTCATCTGTTTATCATCACTTCCCCCCAAAAAAATAAATAAATAAATAAATAAATTAAAAAAAAATATTAAATAGAAAAAAAATTAACATTATAAAATGCAATTAAAAAGTTATCTGCCCTTTCTCATACATCTACATTTTAATCGTCCACTATCACCACAGACCTCGTGAAGTTTCAAAATAAGAATACAGGAGTCTTTATTTTAATGTGTACTTTTTTAATCTCCAATTCCGTTGAACCCGTGCAACCTCTCTGTTTGTCTGCCTGTTATTCTATTTTTCTGATTATTTTTAAACTCTGACTTTGCTATGTAGTTGCCTCAAATTATTCAATGTAACCGCAATGTTCCTTAATTTGAACTGTTCTGCAAAGCCCAGGATCCGTAGACTCTAACACATAGGTTTTAACCCCTTAGCGTACAACTAAAAATACTTAGGGTAGAGACTCTCCACTTCGCATGCCGTTTCTGAAGCAGAATTAGAGATGTAAATACAATTACATATTACGCATTTTTGACATTTTGGTTGAATCAATCTGAAAAAAAAAGAAAATGAAGAAAAAAAAAAAAACAACAACAACAACAACAACAACAACAACAAAAAAAAAAACATATTCATTGAAACGAGATATCTGTATGAAATTTAAGAAACTTTATATGTTTGTTTAAAAAAAGAGGTTAATCGATATTTTGAGCTGATAGTATTTGAAAACATTCAGTTCCTCAAATGGAAAAATTCCTTAATTCTGATGTAAATTTTCTTTACATGAACAAGCTCAAAACCCCGTTATACAAACCCTGGTGTCAATTTGCTGAGGCTGGGATGCGTGTGTGTATCTAAGAGGCTTATAAAGGTCTTGATATCTCTCCTTTTACTTATATGATCCAGATAATGTTATATGCCTTCACCTATCCTCCACCCATCCATCTTTACCTAGAATCTAGATATCTTGATAATTCTAAATCTAAACACAACATTTACATATAGGGCGTAATTTCTTTTGGATTTAAAACCAAAACAAACGTTGAGTTCTATTCGCATTAAAAACAAACATAGATTTGTACGGTGTTGATCTAAATTATATCTAAATCTAGATTACTCTAGAAATCTAAATCTAGATTACTCTAGAAATCTAAATTTAGATCTAATATTGTAATTGAGAACAAGACTAAACTGCTAGATCTAGTTTCGACAGTCCAACTTATTCCAACCGCCACGGGATTTAAAAATCAAAACAAACGTTGAGTTCGTTTTGCACCAAAAACAATATGATTTGTACGACTGATTAAGATATCTACCTAGCTCCATGGTTTGTCTTACATGCTTAACAGGGTTTACATAGGGTTTTAAAATATCGTTTTGTTAATCCATAAAACAACTTGGGGATTAAAAAATATGCCCACGTAAAATTGCATGTTCTCAGGTTGCTTTTCCATATTTTTTTTTTATTTTATTTGCGGCCCACAAAAATATGATGACCCGTTACACATTTCAAGTTACGATCTTTATGTTATGATTCAACTTCGACATCTATGTACAATGGATCTAGGCGAAAAATGGGGACCTTCTACTCGAGTATTTCTAGTCATGGGCAAGTCAAATTTGGCATAAAATTGTATATTGCCTTAAATATTGGAATGAGAATATTATTTTTCATCAAAATAATATTGGGAAAATTAAAGGCAGAAATGTGATCTATAATTATAAGGTGAATGTGCGAACTACTTCCTGTAAGCACAGCTTGACAGAGATAATAGAAATAAACCTGGAAGTACACGCTTACAGTGTAGACTTACATTCTAACTAAACTAAGATCTAAGTAAAGTATGTAAAAATGCAGCCTAACTAAAGTAAGATCTAAGTAAAGTATCGAAAATTAGTCGCTTGGGAAAAGGTTCTAGATCTAGGGCCTCTAGATATTTGCAGCAGTTAAACTCAAGTAAAAAAGTAAAGATCGAGATCAAGATAGATCTAGATTTTACTTTTTGGCTTAGAATTTCAAAAGGATTAAAGTTTTACACCTACTATTTTGTGTTAAGAACGAAAATTATCAAAGACAGATCGCTGGAGGCTATCATCTGGAGCACGTAAGTTAAAGGACAGATATCAAGACAATTAATAAGCTTATTGAATACGCACCCTCCCCCCCCCCACTCCCTTCCCCCCTATACCCGGATAAAGAAAGGGTCCCGTTCATAGAACGGGATTTTCAGCTTGTTATTTTAATGAAGAAAATTAGTGACTTTTAGAATATATATATAAGACTACCTATCTCTCAGAAAAGACTAGAACATTTTGATGTGCGGATTAAGGATTCTTGTAACTGTCTTTATCACTTCACGAACCCAACACGACATGTCTGAACTATTTATAACTGACCCTGATCCGTCCTACAGGTTTGATCATCTCAAGTGTCGACCTGGAGCCGCTGCGACCCACTACCCCAGTGTCTGGCCTCTACTGCTGATGTGCTTCTTTCTGCCAGTTCTTCTAAACCGTTGAATCTCTACATACTCGTCTCTTCTCCTTTTTTATGTTATAACCGAAAAAAAAACTTAATCCAAACAAAACTACTATTACTGAAACTCCTCCTCCTCCTCCTCCTCCTCCTCCTCCTACTACTACTACTACTACTACTACTACTACTACTACTACTACTACTACTACTACTACTACTACTACTACTACTACTACTACTACTACTACTACTACTACTACTACTACTACTACTACTACTACTACTACTACTACTACTACTACTACTACTACTACTACTACTACTACTACTACTACTACTACTACTACTACTACTACTACTACTACTACTACTACTACTACTACTACTACTACTACTACTATCATTATTTCGACATTTACGTCAACTGCCTTTGGTGTTAATTTACTATTAGTGGCGTAAAAACATGTTAAAGCGTATGAGTTTTATTTTTACCTGTTTATCATGAATATGTATGCGTTTTGTTTTGAATCTGAAATGCATTAGACCATAACCCATTAAGTTTGTGAAATATACATATCAATATTACCAGAACGATCAATCTGGCGTGAGAAAAGATTTTGAAAATGTGTAATGGAAATCCTTGCATGACTTTACTGTCTCTTTTTTGTATATCTGCTTGCTAGCCCAGAATGTGAAAAGGAAAGAAAAAGGGAAAAAAAAGAGAGAGAGAGAGGGAGAGGGAGAGAGAGAGAGAGAGAGAGAGAGAGAGAGAGAGAGAGAGAGAGAGAGAGAGAGAGAGAAGAAGAAGAAGAAGAGGAAGGGAGTAGGGAGCTGGAGAGATTCAGGAAGTTCGAGATCCAGAATGATAAATCAACGGTTAAAAAAGATACGCAGGGAAGTAAAAACAGAAGTAAGAGAGACATTTATAAGAAAGTCAGTGTTGGATACATAGACAGAGGGAGCGCTAGAGAGAGAGACACACACACACAAAGAGAGAGAGAGTAGGAGAGAGAGAGAGAGAGAGAGAGAGAGAGAGAGAGAGAGAGAGAGAGAGAGAGAGAGAGAGAGAGTTATTAATAGAGTAAGGGAGTGAGAGAGTGAAACGAGACATGGAAATTACATTTTAAATTTGTAGACTTAATAATTATGAAGATGATAAACATGACTTTATTTTAATGACAATATGAACTTAGAATAGATGCTTTCCTTACATGTATTTGAGACGGGACACTTTTTCTTTAGTAACTCTTTTCTAAAGTGTTAACAATATATAACAGTTTTAGACTATAGGAAAAATACGTGGGCACATCAAATATCTTCTTTTACAGACTCTGATTCTAGTTGCAAGAACCTTCATTAGGTAACGCTGTCTTTATCATGTGAAAAGTTGAACTGTTTATTTACCTCAAGCAGATTGTTTCTTTGTATGATGTTGTTGTTGTTGTTGTTGAAATTGATATTGGTGTTGAATTTGTTTTCTTCTGGTATTACCGAAAACTTGTTATAACCACGTGACCTTATTAATTTGTACTAATTTGTAATATATGCTTAAAGAAGGAAATAAAAGAAAGTGATGAAATTGCATAAAAATTAGAGTGTGGTTTTAATTCTTATGGTGAAAGATGTTTTATAGCAACTAATCTCTATTCAAAGGAAACTGGTTTTATATCTCACAATTTCCCAGGTTGTTATCGAAAAAGGTAGCCTCTCCTCTCTTCAGCGGTATTTCTTTATATTTCTCTGTGTCCGTCTCTCTGACTGTCTGTGTCTGTCTCTACCTCTCTCTCTCTCTCTCTCTCTCTCTCTCTCTCTCTCTCTCTCTCTCTCTCTCTCTCTCTCTCTCTCTCTCTCTCTCTCTCTTTATCTCTCTCTCTCTTTATCTCTCTCTATCTCTCTCTCTTTATCTCTCTCTATCTCTCTCTTTATCTCTTTATCTCTCTCTCTCTCCCTCTCTTTATCTCTCTCTCTCTTTATCTCTCTCTCTCTTTATCTCTCTCTCTTTATCTCTCTCTCTCTCTCTTTACCTCTCTCTCTCACTCTCCGCTTCCCCCTTTTTACATTCACAATTTCGCATTACCCCTGCACCCTACGCTTACAACAGTATGACGATGACGCGTTCAGCACGCGTGTAGCCTCCCGTTCTTTGTTGCACAGATTTCCTTGAAGACGACTCACTGTAATTGAGAAATAAAAGCATAAGCAGTAATAGCAATAATTTGATTGCCCACATTTACCTTGAGGGTCTATACAGTCTGCCGTTTAAAAAAAAATGATTATAAAACACAACACCATACAAAGAAATTTCTTACAAATTGAAGACTTTTATTGAATAAGTGTGCTTGCCGATCGGTAATATCGGAATCGATTTTCTATGCTTGGTTATTGATTTTTGCTAGATTCAAACTTTGATAAACAACCAAACAAAGCTACCAACCCCCCATGCACCCGCTTCCCCTAATTGAAACCCAAAACAACCAAACAAACAAAAAATAACACACACAAACTTTTGAAGGGTGGTCTTTTATACTTTTCAAATTGAAACACTTTGATTTTACAGTGCTGTATATGAATAATTTTTGAGGAACTAGATCTAGAGAGAATATTGCAAATATGAAATCTAACGCAACTGTTAATCGATAATCATTTAGGACTGTACTGGAGTACGCGATACACTTGAAAAATTAGAAATATATCGACAGGTGTGACGTTAGTGAATACATGCTGCACAGAAGAAAATACAGAGATTGTTTTTTGACTTTTATATTTTCAGGAAGATCGTATATCCAATTTTTTAAAATTTTCAAGTGAGCCGAAAAAATACATTTTTAATGCGCTCCTTTCAATCCTGCTAACAGATTGATCAATTATTTGATTGTTTGCTATTTGAACAAAAAACTTTTTTTTTTCAAATTTTAATTTTGGGCATCGTTTTCACAAAATGAGCGTATATACCACATGCGCTCTTTTTTTTTTAAGAAAATGAGCTCTCGAACATTTCTGATACGAAATCTTTAAAAGGACCGCATATACCCCATTTATGACTTTTTCTGAAAAAAAAAAGAGAAGTCACAACTTATATTAATTTTAAAATTGAAATGGAAATGCAATTATTAGTACATTGCAATAGAAAGCTCAGTTGAGCTTTGAAAATATGGCCGTTAATTACACGTTAATTTTCCGCTTCAACAGTCTTGCGACCTTTTGACTTCTGGTAAATTGACCAGACCCAGAATAATCCCCGATCTTCTGATATCAGAGGGTAGGAGTTTTTCAATCAACTCTGTCTTCTTTTCGGTCTTCTTGGTGTCACAAAACATCGCATAATTACGACCATACTTCCCAAGTTAACTGAGGAGGTTGTCGTTGAAGACAATCAGGAGTGATGTGAAAACAGGCTTTGAATTGGTTTATTCTGGGAAGCATTAATACCTTTTGAAGACCAGCAGATAACTTTAAGTCATCAAGATGAGTGAGGTTGTCCTTTGCGTCTTTTCTATAAGCAGGTCTGGCTGCTCTGTATTTTGTTCTGTGCAGCATGTATTCACTGACATCACACCTGTCGATATATTTCTAATTTTTCAAGTGTATCTCGTGCTTTTGACACACTTCGCACTCCTCACCTTCTAGGCACGACATAGATAATTTATCTTCATTGTCTTAAAGATCCTGTAAAAAGTGCTGGAAGATATTGTTCTATGGGCCAAACTGTAAAATGTGTACATCTTAGAGACTGTTACATCACAGGGAAGATATCTTCTATGATGCGTCTTTTCCCTACTGAAGTAACTTACAACCGAATGGTAACATTCAACAGACTTTTTAACCGTAACTTCCCCACATGACCACTCAGTCTCTTGCTCGCCCCTGCCATCTACGTGAGAGTTGCCCTCTCGGTCAACCTTTTCGAAGGTTTTGCTAATTATTGCATCTTTGTTTGGTGCAAATCCAAGTATTCCCAGGAAAAAGATTTTACATTCCTTTCCACCTGAATGTGAATTTTTAGATGATGTTTTTGTTTTGTTCTTTGTTGACACTCCTTCTCTGGACTTTCTGTCTATTCACCGCTTCAATAATGAACGATTTCTTCTCTGAGTACTCTAAGCCCCAATAATGTTTATCTATACTTAACTATTCTTCCTCTGAAAATGCATCGACGCATTTTGTTGTACATTAGCATGTATGTTTGCACCCACGCTTCAACTGGCTGTACATTCCAATGGTTTTAGAGCACCTTAACACCGTGATTCGCACGGTGATCCGGGTGGGAGAATGTGCAATCTACGAATGTCTACCAGAGCATTACGTCGATCTCTTACTGTTAGAACATGACTTTGTCTCTTGATCCGGATGACAGAATGTGCAAATTGGAAGAATGTCTAACAGAGCATTACGCCTTGATCTGGCGAAGTAGACCATGTGCAAAATCCACGAATGTCTAACAGAGGACTACAGCAGTTTTGAACCATGACTTGATGTGGTGATGACAGATGGAAAAGTGTGCAATGTCTCTGAATGTTAACCAAATATCCATGGCTTGATTTGGCGATGGCAGATGGAAAAGTGTGCAAGAATTCAGAATGTTAACCAAAATACATCCCATGACTTGATGTGGCGATGGCAGATAGACAAGTGTGCAATGTCTCTGAATGTTAACCAAATGTGCAATGTCTCTGAATGTTAACCAAATGTGCAATGTCTCTGAATGTTAACCAAATGTGCAATGTCTCTGAATGTTAACCAAATGTGCAATGTCGCAGACTGCCTACGTGGGAGTTCTATTTCCGTGATATACTAACCAGGGGCGGTATGGCTTGATCTGTATAGGAGAATTATCCAAAATACTCAATTATTTTAATGTCCTGAACACTTTGCACAACCAATTCTTATTCTGCCCACGCCCAAGATAACCTCTCCGTTTCTGAAGCAAAAAATGTTTGATGATGACACTTTTAGAGAAGAAATCCTCCTGTTACGTAGATTACAAACGACAAAACTTAACCATTTTTTTTTTCATTTTATACTCAATCTGACACCAGTAAAGGTAGGAGAATACTTGCTCCCTTTGTTTAGGACAGTTATATATGGTTGAGGGCAGAGCAGACAAATTGGGTTCTCTTTCAGGATCAAATCTGTTTAAGTAGCTATTAAGTTGAAAACGAGAATGCACACAGACTAGCTAAACAAGGAACAAATCATATTAAGGTATAAAGAGATTATCTAATCTAATACACTTTGATTAGAGAGAAGAAGGTAAAGACCTCGAAAAAGGTATAGTGAAAAACTATTAGCTAAACCCATTGTGCGTTAAGGGACTAAGTCAAGTTAGAAGCAGTGAAAAAAATTTTGTGGAAAAATAAGCAGATATATGCCGTTGTCAAAACAATCTTTGCATCATCAACGAAATGATATGATGACGAATACTATCAATAGCGCCTCAAGACCTAGTGTAACATTAAACGATTTTTGAAGGTTGTGTGATTGATATAGCGTGTGATAAACAAACCAGATTTTTTTTATCCGATAATCGTAGTGATGTACAGGTAAGGCAGAATAAGATAACACCATCGGCTTAAATATCTTGACCGAAATGAGTATTCACGAGTTTTTACGGTATGAAGTTTTTCTATCCTTTGAGAATATGATCGTTTGAGCGTTTTATTTAAAACCATCGTTAATTTTTTTCTAGATAAAAAACAAAACCATCAAAAGCAAACAAATTTGTTGAAATTATATTTCCGCCACAGAAAACAAATTTACTCATAATGTAAGTAAATATTTGGATATCTCTTGACACATCAATATTGAGACAGAGATCTAAATGGGTGATTTAAAAAAAAATTTTTTTTCTGCATTGATAACATTCAATATTTTAAACAAAAAAAAAAAAAAATTGAAACAGAGGAAATTATTTCATAGAAAAATGCCAGAAAACTATTCCAATATAAAGTAACAGTAATAAGCAGATACTTTGTAATTTCTAGGGACCAAATAAAACTTTAAAGATTTTAAGGGAGAAAAACGTGATGTTTAAAAACTGGATTAAAAAAAAACCCAGCATTTGTTCAAGAAAAATCGCCGCAAAAACCCATGATTCGGAACGACAAGAATGGCTTCCTTCTATTAGATGTCAAGCTAGGCCGCGAGATCATGACATAAGATTATAACTTGGCGTTGAGAAAATAATACATGTAACAAATTCGCTATTTTGAGAAAGAAACGGGTATGTTTTCTGTTCTTCCTCAGACCCCTACCCAGATTAAATTAATAACATTCAAATAATTTGAAAGAAGAAAACTTTAGCTATTGACTACCGGTAAGTGCATTCTGCCGTCACAGCTCGCCAGTTTTACAATTAACCTGAAGCAGTGCATGATATGGCACCGTGTGTAATAATTTTCATATCATAAGTTTGTATGTCATCTAGGCAGCGTTATGTATTAATTTTTTTTTAAAGCAGGCCAAGTAAGGGGAGATACACACGCATAAACCATACCTTAATAGCTTCAAAACTGAAACTTAATATTTGAGAGTCCCCTTTTTTTCCTTGCAATCCCTAAATATTATCATTGAACAAAAAGGAAGTTAAAAATAACCTCGATAAGCTGAGCATATCGGTATTTGTTTCTTTCGCTTTTTGTGATAGTAAATCGTATATCATAATCTACCAATTATTTATTAGTCTAATTAATTATAACTTTCTTAATTTTTTTTTTTTGCATTTCGCATGCAGTAAAGAGAGGAAGCGTATGAAAACGGCATCGAGAGGAAAACTAAGAGAGTAAAATCAGCTCAAAAGTGTCAAAATATTGGCATGTTGTTTATTGCTCTAGTCTTGCTCTTGATGTTGCTCTTTTTTGTTGTTTATTTTCGAAATGAGTAGAAAAATAAAAAAAATATCTTTTCTTAAATTGATTAAATAATTGTGCCCATAATTCTTTTAGCAAAAACCATTCTTCTTCTCCCCCCTTTTGAAATATTGGGAAACTTAATAAAATAAGTAACATTCAATCCGCGTGTCAATGCTTTGGCTTCTAGAGTTTTTGTCCACTTTGAAACGTGAATAATCCATGCATATTCTTCTCCTCTCCTGATTTTTTTTGAATGATACCTTTCAATCATAACTATTAGCTCTTCACATTATGCTTGTTTTTAAAAGCGTTCATAAACTTATCGTCGCTATCTGAAGTCAGAGATTGGAGAAAATAAGCTATTGAGTTGCATTGGACTCATGAATTTGTAGCACTAGCTGCTCAGTACATCTGGTAAATCGTGCAACTGCTATTAAATTGCTGATGAACTAGGATAGTCTCCAGTCATGACCATTGGATCATTATTTTGTTACCGAAAATACTCAAAGCTGTAGCGCATTTAACGACATTTGATTATAACCATAAAGTCCACTCCATGTGGATGAGGATGGTAACTGCAAACGTTCTGTTTGTGTAAATAGGGATAGTCGTCTGTTGTTCTCAGAGTGTTTAGAACCAGAAGTGACATCATAAATTTTCTCGATATTGAATCGCCGAGTAAGTGGGTGTCAGAGCCTCCTTTCTAAACTTTCAAAGAATAAGAAATGCATGTTTTGACATACCTTAAAAAAAGTGGAAAAAAGGTGTCTGTGTCTGTGTATAAAGCGGCGATCCTTCGATTCTACTAAAAATGCTGGCATGTCTTGTTTGCAGCATGAATACCCGTCATGCATGAAAACTTTTTTTAAAGAATATTTTGTTCTTTCTAAATTCCCCCCACCCACACACACACACACTTGCCTTTCCCCCATATATCCTTTTCTTTTTCTCTCCACCCACCCGCCCTCTAAGATATCTTAACTTAACATCAAGTACCAAAATAATTTTGAAGAAATTATGGCTGAGAAGGGAAACAAATCTCCACATTCACCATTCGAATCAACTCATTTTCCAATAAGCTCTGCCGGTATTAACACTTGCTTAAGAACCTTTTAAAACCAAATAAGGAATATATATATATATATATATACATTTTAGCTATACTTTATCTTACTCAGGTAGATACTACTTTACAGTAAAGGAGATAGATCCTATATAAGATAATATTGCATTACATTTGTGTTAAAAATTATTCTTTTGAAAAAGAAGTAGCACGATTCTGCGGCAAGTGTACTTACAATCTATATTTTTTTAATAAAATCGACAGTTGTTGCATTTGTGGAGATTAAGTACGAGGATTTTAAGATTGCCTCACACTTTGAATGTTTATTGCGACTAGTCCGGGTTGGATTTTTTTTAATCATATTGTTTCAATGACTTGTAATAATGGATCGCTTCAAGCTTCCCAGCATTTTGGTGAACACCTCAGGTGCTTCTGAAATTTTGATTTGAGATTCTTCATAATCCAATCAGCGACAGTTATGATTTTAACTCACATCGTAAAAGAAGCAAAGAAGGCCGCTGAAATCTCCCAGTATCATGTGCCTAACATTCATCCACTAGCATTCAGGTGGCATTGTGGTGATGCTCTTGCTCTTAGCTCTTTCAGGACTGAAGTGTATCTAAAATCTTTAGCCAAAACCGTCTTCAGTGAAAGTTAAAGCTTTGCTCCTCTGCTTCCGACTGATAAACAAAAAAAAAAAGTAAAGGGCAGGTGATGTACAACCGACAGATTAAACGAAAAATATATTGCTCATTCAATTAATAATTAAATGAACGTTTACACGCCATATTCAACTGCGCTAAAATTAGTAAGATATTCAAGCAGTAAACATAGATCAAAATATATTTATGGAGCAAGTTGTGCTAATGTCCAAAAGAAACGGCTACCAGAAAGTAGGAAGAGATCCAGAGAAATCATAGGCATGAATATTAAATTTAAAAAAAATCAAGATTGTTAATAGTCTTTTGTCTGTTACCATTTGAATTGATGACGAATTAAGTATGATTGTAATTTCAAAACACTTTCTTAATTCAGTATTATGCTCTAGAAATTATGTTTTCAATGTTTCGTAATTTAGAGCAACTTTTTTTTTTCCTGAGGACCGCAGCACAAGTTATCGAACCAAATATAAAGCAGAACGTTTTTTAAAACTGTAATCTTATTTTTTATAGAATACTATAATTTTAAGTAAAAGAAAAAAGAAAATTTGAAGTTAATTGTCGTTACATATTTTGTGTATTTGAAAAAACTTATTTTGTGGCTGACTTTCTGTTTCCCATAATTCTTCTAACTATAGTGCCTATTGCCAGATTGTCTTGCAGTGGGCCAAAATAG
>JAWDGP010007687.1:90000-100000 GCA_033675545.1 Elysia crispata | reverse complement strand
TCTTTCTTCTTTTTATTTAGATTTTTTTTTACACTTTAAAAACTATTCAAATTTTTTTTTAAACATTAAGAACTATTCAACATTTTTTTTAAACTTTGCGTTTGTTTAAAAATATTATGATCATGGCTCTGGTAGCTGATTTTCTTTTTCTTTTCCCTAAACGGTGATTTGGTCATGTGATATCTTTTATTTGTAACAAATAAATTAAAGCAGAATACACGGTCTTAAGCTTTTCTATAAAACTTAAAAATCTTACATTTTTTTTTGTGTGTTTTGTTTCAATTGCCATTATTGTCAATAATTTTTGTTTGAATCAAGCTTTTTCAACCGAAAGGTTTGGAACTCTGTAAGCCTATGTCAGATTATTTTACATAAAAACCCACAATTGTGTTAAGAAAATACTCTTAAGGGTCAGAGTTGGAGACCAGGCTCTCGCTCATTAGAAATTCTGGAGCTCGAAAACACATGTGATAACAATTTGTATGCCTGTTAATTCATCTTATTTATTCAATAAAACTAGTGTATATTAGAAGGTAAGGCTGGATGCGATTTGATGGATTGTAAGAGCTAGATCTATCTTCTTTTTATTTAGATTTTTTTTTTAACTTTAAGAACTATCCAATATTGTTTTAAAACATTAAGAACTATTCAACATATCTTTAAAACTTTGCTTTTGTTTTAAAATATCATGATTATGGCTCTCATGGCTTTTCTTTTTTTTTTTTTTTTCTTAACGGTGATTTGCAGATGCGATATCTTTTATTTGTAACAAATAAATTAAAGCAGAATACACGGTCTTAAGCTTTTCTATAAAACTTAAAAATCTTACATTTTTTTTTTGTCTGTTTTGTTTCAATTGCCATTATTGTCAATAATTTTTGTTTGAATCAAGCTTTTTCAACCGAAAGGTTTGGAACTCTGTAAGCCTATGTCAGATTATTTTACATAAAAACCCACAATTGTGTTAAGAAAATATTCTTAAGGGTCAGAGTTGGAGGCCAGGCTCTCCCTCATCAGAAATTCTGCAGCTCGAATCCTACCTTCACCGAGTGTGATTTCAAAACTTTCGGAAAGTTACAACATTTTCAACCATTCACTCGTGTATAAATAACTCCCCGACTATAGGCTGTGAAAGATTTTGTCAGTACAACAAAGTAGCTGATTCTGTTCTCTGCTTCTCTGTGCAGGCAGAAAAGGTATCTTTGTTGATAACGATGCATCGAGAAACCTTTAAAGAGCGCTTTGACGAGATAAACTTTTTGTTTTTTAAACCATGCTTTAATTATCAGATTTTTTGTATGTTTTAAGATATTTTGCTCATGATTCTGATAGCTGACAAAATTTGTTGTTTTTTTTTTCTTCTTTTTTTTTTTCCTATACGGTGATTTGTAGATGAGACATCTTTTATTTGAAACAAATAAATTAAAGCAGAATACACAATCTTCAGCTTTTCAATAAAAAAAAAATATAATGTAAATACCATAAGATTTTCTATGAAATTTAAGTCTGTCCTAGTAAAGTTTATGAAGTCTGTGTTACGAATTCAGGGGAGAGAAATCGTGGCTTACTTGAAACCATGAAGACTTCAAGTAGGTATATTTAGTTTATGTATAAGTGATCAATATAAACAAAATGACATCTATCTTTGTAACAATCTCCTTAGTTATGTTTTATCAGATCGATAGATTAATATATTTATTCTACTTTCTTCCTATTTCACTGTAAAACGGGCTTTTTTACGTCCTTTCCTTCGAACAAGTCTTTATCTTATCTTTCTCTCTCTCTTTTATCTAAAAATTTTTGTAACGTTTAAGTTTCATTTATTTTTCTTAAGTTTTCAAGGTTTTACCTCTCTTTATCTTTTGAAATATTGTTCTGGTGTATTTTACACCAACTATAATATGCTAATATGTACTTCATATTCCGTAGCTTCAAAGATTATTTGATTACCCCATATAACTATATATTTTATAGACCGCAATTTATCAACTTATAAAAAGAAACAAACAATCAAAACAAACATAAAAAATGACGCACAAATAGATACATTAAGAAGCTTATCTTGACGGCAGTATTATGAAAAATTGTGGATTCATTTTGATATTCTGCTAAGGCTTGAGACCACGATTTTAAGTTTGCCAGGACATTAAACTTAGATGCAATGCTTTATAACACTTGCTATGGGATGATAAACAGTATAAGAGTCCCCAGTCGCCGCTAGAAGCTTCTATAACTATATGCAACTTCCTCCGGCTGGACAGAGCGGCCTCTGAGACGGGTTGGTCCGATAGTTTTTAAATTTTATTTCTCCCCGTATGCTGTAACGATGTTGGAAAATAGAATCATAATAATCTTTAGAAATCTTTCTACACGAAAACGATTTGTTTTAGGTAACTTGATAAAAAATCGTTCTTACTTTAAAAAAAAAAAAAAATATATATATATATATATATATATATATAAATATTTATAGCAAGTTCAACATAAAGGTCATTGGGCCTAATTACCTAAGAGAAAAACTATCGTCAATGTGGAGCCAGTGTAACCACAATTGTTACGATGATGATGGTGATGATGATAATTAAAATGATAATAATAATAATATTATTATTATTAATAATAATAATAATAATAATAATAATAATAATAATAATAATAATAATAATAATAATAATTATAATAATAATGATAATAATAATAATAATAATAATAATAATAATAATAATAATAGTAATAATGATAATAATAATAATATTATTATTATTAATATTAATAATAATAATAATAATAATAATAATAATAATAATAATAATAATAATAATATTATTATTATTATTATTATTAATAATAATAATAATAATAATAATAATAATAATAATAATAATATCATAAAAAGGATTGGTCAGCTATTCTAAAAAAGTGATTTAAGTTATCAGAAACTAAGATTACCGGGGCCCCTTAAGTTATCAAAAGTAGTTGGTGAGATGACAAAGGACTTGATTTCCCATCTTCAGCACTGCCTGCCAGCGGTGAGCTAGACATACAGAATTATACCTGATATGTTTATTACTATCACAGCACGCCTTGAAATCTTCAAAAAAGACATTTTTTTTTAATATAAACCCTAACTTACTCAACAACAGTGGATACAATTTATACCTTGCAGTGCTTACTAATCAAGAAAGTGAGTCTGAGAAATATAATAACGATAGCACAAATGGTTGCTCTACAGCAGAGAGTGCTCGCCCAAAATCTAGACACCTGGTATGTCATACATTGAAGTAACAGGTGGCAGCTGATTTAAAAATTTTATCTAATCTTTATTTTCGCTTCTGTGCCCAACCCACAGCGATTTTAAGAGCCAGACTTTTTTTTTTTTTTTTGGGGGGGGGGGGTTTGCAGCTTAACAAAATCTGCCAAGAGGGACAATCGTTATAATTATTTTGTTTATTATAAATTTTACAGTATCATTTCCCTTGTTCTAATTTTAATCGAAAAAAACAACAACAAAAACTAGAGGAAAAACGAGTATTATAAACATAATACAAGACTAACAAAATATGTATTATAATTTATCCATAATCTCTTAACATATAGATAATTGTTAATCCTATGAAGACAATAGAATCTAGACGGATAGAAATATCTAAAGTTTCTTGGCTCTGGCCTTGCAGCACAAGTCATATAAACAGACACCGACTTTAATGATCCAAGCGAGAAAGTGGAAGAAACACCAACCAGCCTACACTTATGATTGTAATTTATCATGATAATATTTTGACAACAACGAGAAATTGTTATCTGTTGGAATCTAAACTGGCTTGTAAAACGTGAAAACATAAGAGGAAAGTTATGATGGCACAGGCTCGTCAGAATCCGTTCTAGTTCATAGCTGACAGAGAGAGGATGAACGAAGCTCGATTTGATCATCCAAGGATCAGCCATAGAAGTTTGTTTAAGACAAAAGGCTCGGTGAAAGGCAAAGACGTTTGAGAGAGAGAGAGAGAGAGAGAGAGAGAGAGAGAGAGAGAGAGAGAGAGACAGAGACAGAGACAGAGAGAAATAGAGAGAGAGAGACAGACAGACAAACAGACAGTCAGACAGACAGACCAAGAGTGACGGGGGTTGGGGGGATGAGAAAGATACTGAAATTTGTTCATCAGTAACTTTAGTAACGGAGATACTCTCAATTTAGACATTATGACAATTTTTTCTTGAGATTAAAGAAAAAGGACTTGATTTTACTTCCTATCAAACATAGAGTACAAGTATTAAAGTTTAATATCACACCAAAAGGAGCTCCAGAAAGATAAGGGGAATTGAGATAACAAAAAGAGACGCTAGAGTTTAAATAATAGACTTCATATTATATTAGAGAGAACAAGAGGCGGGCGAGAGGCCTTCTCATTACAATGGAAATATGCTAGAGATAGAGGAAAGAATTACATGTAACAATAAAAAATAAATTAAGTTAAAGATATCACTATAAATAGAAGCAAAAGTAATGAAAGAGGACTTAATATCGTTGTATAAAGAAGCTAGAGGGAGAGAAAAGAGCAGGCCATTGCAATCAAGAGAAGCCAGAGGGAGAGAAAAGGGAAGGCCATTACAATAAAGAGAAGCTGGAGGGAGAGAAAAGGGCAGGCCATTACAATAAAGAGAAGCTAGAGGGAGAAAAAAGGGCAAGCCATTACAAAAAAGAGAAACTAGAGAGAGAGAAAAGGGCAGGCCATTACAATAAAGAGAAGCTAGAGGGAGAGAAAAGGGCAGGCCATTACAATAAAGAGAAGCTAGAGGGAGAGAAAAAAGCAGGCCATTACAATACAGAGAAGCTAGAGGGAGAGAAAAGGGCAGGCCATTACAATAAAGAGAAGCTAGAGGGAGAGAAAAGGGCAGGCCATTACAATAAAGAGAAGCTAGAGGGAGAGAAAAGGGCAGGCCATTACAATAAAGAGAAGCTAGAGGGAGAGAAAAGGGCAGGCCATTACAATAAAGAGAAGCTAGAGGGAGAGAAAAGGGCAGGCCATTACAATAAAGAGAAGCTAGAGGGAGAGAAAAGGGCAGGCCATTACAATAAAGAGAAGCTAGAGAGGGAGAAAAGAGCAGGCCATTGCAATAAAGAGAAGCTAGAGGAAGAGAAAAGGGCAGGCCATTACAATAAAGAGAAGCTAGAGGGAGAGAAAAGGGCAGGCCATTACAATAAAGAGAAGCTAGAGGGAGAGAAAAGGGCAGGCCATTACAATAAAGAGAAGCTAGAGGGAGAGAAAAGGGCAGGCCATTACAATAAAGAGAAGCTAGAGGGAGAGAAAAGGGCAGGCCATTACAATAAAGAGAAGCTAGAGGAGAGAAAAGGGCAGGCCATTACAATAAAGAGAAGCTAGAGGGAGAGAAAAGGGCAGGCCATTACAATAAAGAGAAGCTAGAGGGAGAGAAAAGGGCAGGCCATTACAATAAAGAGAAGCTAGAGGGAGAGAAAAGGGCAGGCCATTACAATAAAGAGAAGCTAGAGGGAGAGAAAAGGGCAGGCCATTACAATAAAGAGAAGCTAGAGGGAGAGAAAAGGGCAGGCCATTACAATAAAGAGAAGCTAGAGGGAGAGAAAAGGGCAGGCCATTACAATAAAGAGAAGCTAGAGGAAAAGAAAAGGGCAGGCCATTACAATAAAGAGAAGCTAGAGGGAGAGAAAAGGGCAGGCCATTACAATAAAGAGAAGCTAGAGGGAGAGAAAAGGGTTTGGCCATTACAATAATACTGAGAAGCTAGAGGGAGAGAAAAGGGCAGGCTATTGCCATAAAAGAGAACCTAGAGAGAGAAGCATGAAGGAAGCAAGAGAGGAAGTGCAGGCTATTACAATAAAGAGAAGCTAGACGGTGAGAAAAGGGCAGGCCATTACAATAATGAGAAGCTAGAGGGAGAGAAAAGGGTGTCATTACAATAAAGAGAATCTAGAGGGAGAGAAAAGGGCATGCCATTAAAATACAGAGAAGGTAGAGGAAGAGAAAAGGGCAGGCCATTACAATAAAGAGAAGCTAGAGGGAGAGAAAAGGGCAGGCCATTACAATAAAGAGAAGCTAGAGGGAGAGAAAAGGGCAGGCCATTACAATAAAGAGAAGCTAGAGGGAGAGAAAAGGGCAGGCCATTACAATAAAGAGAAGCTAGAGGGAGAGAAAAGGGCAGGCCATTACAATAAAGAGAAGCTAGAGGGAGAGAAAAGGGCAGGCCATTACAATAAAGAGAAGCTAGAGGGAGAGAAAAGGGCAGGCCATTACAATAAAGAGAAGCTAGAGGGAGAGAAAAGGGCAGGCCATTACAATAAAGAGAAGCTAGAGGGAGAGAAAAGGGCAGGCCATTACAATAAAGAGAAGCTAGAGGGAGAGAAAAGGGCAGGCCATTACAATAAAGAGAAGCTAGAGGGAGAGAAAAGGGCAGTCCATTACAATACAGAGAAGCTAGAGGAAGAGAAAAGGGCAGGCCATTACAATAAAGAGAAGCTAGAGGGAGAGAAAAGGGCAGGCCATTACAATAAAGAGAAGCTAGAGGGAGAGAAAAGGGCAGGCCATTACAATAAAGAGAAGCTAGAGGGAGAGAAAAGGGCAGGCCATTACAATAAAGAGAAGCTAGAGGGAGAGAAAAGGGCAGGCCATTACAATAAAGAGAAGCTAGAGGGAGAGAAAAGGGCAGGCCATTACAATAAAGAGAAGCTAGAGGGAGAGAAAAGAGGCCATTACATTACAAAGAAGGTAGAGGGAGAGAAAGAGCAGGATATTGCAATAAAGAGAGAAGCTAACCATACAAAGAGGTAGAGAGAGAAAGGGCAGGACATTGCACGGAGGAGAGAAAAGGGCATTACAATTAAGAGAGGATATAGAGAGAGAAAAGGGCAGGCCATTACAATAAAGAGAAGCTAGAGGGAGAGAAAAGGGAAGGTCATTACAATACAGAGAAGCTAGAGGAAGAGAAAAGGGGAGGCCAAAACAATACTGAGAAGGTAGAGGGAGAGAAAAGGGCAGGCCATTGCATTAAAGAGAAGCTCTAGAGAGAGAAAAGGGCAGGTCATTACAAAAAAGAGAAGCTAGAGGGAGAGAAAAGAGCAGTCATTACAATAAAGAGAAGCTAGAGGGGGAGAAAAGTGCAGGCCATTACAATAAAGAAAAGCTAGAGGGAGAGAAAAGGGCAGGCCATTACAATAAAGAGAAGCTAGAGGAAAAGAACAGGGTAGGCCATTACAATAAAGAGAAGCTAGAGGGAGAGAAAAGGGCAGGCAATTACAATAAAGAGAAGCTAGAGGGAGAGAAAAGTGCAGGCCATTACAATACAGAGAAGCTAGAGGGAGAGGAAAGCGCAGGCCATTACAAAAAAAAGTTGCTAGAGGGGGAGAAAAGGGCAGGCCCTTAAAAGAAAGAGAAGCTACACGGGGAGAAAAGGGCAGGCCATTACAATAAATGGAAGCTAGACGGGGAGGAAAGGGCAGGCCATTACAATAAATAGAAGCTATAGGGAGAGGTAAGCGCAGGCCTTTACAATAGAAAGAAGCTAGAGGGGGAGAAAAGGGCAGGCCATTACAATAAAGAGAAGAAAGAGGGAGAGAAAAGAGCAGGCCGTTACAATAAATAGAAGCTCGAGGGAGAGAAAGGGCAGGCCATCACAATCAAGAGAGGCTAGATCAGAAGAAAAGGGCAGGCCATTACAAAAAAGAGAAGCTTAGGGAGAGAAAAGGGCAGGCCATTCCAATAAAGAGAAGCTAGAAGGAGAGGAAAGGTTAGGCCATTCTAATAAAGAGAAGCTAGAGGGAGAGGAAAGCGCAGGCCATTACAATAAAGAGAAGCTAGACGGGGAGGAAAGGGCAGGCCATTACAATGAAGAGAAGCTAGAGGGAGAGAAAAGGGCAGGCCATTACAATAAATAGAAGCTAGAGGGGGAGAAAAGGGCAGGCCATTACAATAAAGAGAAGCTAGAGGGAGAGAAAAGGGTAGGCCATTACAATAAAGAGAAGCTAGAGGGAGAGAAAATTGCAGGCCATTACAATAAAGAGAAGCTAGAGGGAGAGAAAAGGGCAGACCATTACAATAAAGAGAAGCTAGAGGGGGAGAAAAGGGCAGGCCCTTAAAAGAAAGAGAAGCTACACGGGGGGAAAAGGGCAGGCCATTACAATAAATAGAAGCTAGACGGGGAGGAAAGGGCAGGCCATTACAATAAAGAGAAGCTAGAGGGAGAGGAAAGCGCAGGCCTTTACAATAGAAAGAAGCTAGAGGGGGAGAAAAGGGCAGGCCATTACAATAAAGAGAAGCTAGAGGGAGAGAAAAGGGCAGGCCATTACAATAAAGAAAAGCTAGATGGAGAGAAAAGGGCAGGCCATTACAATAAAGAGAAGCTAGAGGAAAAGAACAGGGCAGGCCATTACAATAAAGAGAAGCTAGAGGGAGAGAAAAGGGCAGGCAATTACAATAAAGAGAAGCTAGAGGGAGAGAAAAGTGCAGGCCATTACAATAAAGAGAAGCTAGAGGGGGAGAAAAGAGCAAGCCAATGCAATAAAGAGAAGCTAGAGGGAGAGAAAAGGGCAGGCCATTACAATAAAGAGAATCTAGAGGGAGAGAAAAGGGAAAAGCCATTAAAATAAAGAGAATCTAGAGGGAGAGAAAAGTGGAGATAATTGCAATTAAAAGAGGCTAGAGAGAGAGAAAAGGGCAGGCCATTACAATAAAGAGAAGCTAGAGGGAGAGAAAAGGGAAGGTCATTACAATACAGAGAAGCTAGAGGAAGAGAAAAGGGCAGGCCATAACAATACTGAGAAGGTAGAGGGAGAGAAAAGGGCAGGCCATTGCATTAAAGAGAAGCTAGAGAGAGAGAAAAGGGCAGGTCATTACAAAAAAGAGAAGCTAGAGGGAGAGAAAAGGGCAGGCCATTACAATAAAGAGAAGCTAGAGAGAGAGAAAAGGGCAGGTCATTACAATAAAGAGAAGCTAGAGGGGGAGAAAAGAGCAGGCCATTACAATAAAGAGAAGCTAGAGGGATAGAAAAGGGCAGGCCATTACAATAAAGAGAAGATAGAGGAAAAGAAAAGGGCACGCCATTACAATAAAGAGAAGCTAGACAGAGATAAATAGGCAGGCCAGTACAATAAAAAGAGGCTAGAGGGAGAGAAAAGGGCAATTCATTACAATAAAGAGAATCTAGAGGGAGAGAAAAGGGGAGGCTATTGCAATAAAGAGAACCTAGAGGAAGAGAAAAAGTGAGGCCATAACCATACAGAGAAGGTAGAGGGAGAGAAAAGGGCAGGACATTGCAATAAAGAGAAGCTAGAGGGAGAGAAAAGGGCAGGCCATTACAATTAAGAGAGGCTAGAGAGAGAGAAAAGGGCAGGCCATTACAATAAAGAGAAGCTAGAGGGAGAGAAAAGGGAAGGTCATTACAATACAGAGAAGCTAGAGGAAGAGAAAAGGGGAGGCCAAAACAATACTGAGAAGGTAGAGGGAGAGAAAAGGGCAGGCCATTGCATTAAAGAGAAGCTCGAGAGAGAGAAAAGGGCAGGTCATTACAAAAAAGAGAAGCTAGAGGGAGAGAAAAGAGCAGTCATTACAATAAAGAGAAGCTAGAGTGGGAGAAAAGTGCAGGCCATTACAATAAAGAAAAGCTAGAGGGAGAGAAAAGGGCAGGCCATTACAATAAAGAGAAGCTAGAGGAAAAGAACAGGGCAGGCCATTACAATAAAGAGAAGCTAGAGGGAGAGAAAAGGGCAGGCAATTACAATAAAGAGAAGCTAGAGGGAGAGAAAAGTGCAGGCCATTACAATACAGAGAAGCTAGAGGGAGAGGAAAGCGCAGGCAATTACAAAAAAAAGTTGCTAGAGGGGGAGAAAAGGGCAGGCCCTTAAAAGAAAGAGAAGCTACACGGGGAGAAAAGGGCAGGCCATTACAATAAATGGAAGCTAGACGGGGAGGAAAGGGCAGGCCATTACAATAAATAGAAGCTATAGGGAGAGGTAAGCGCAGGCCTTTACAAT
>JAWDGP010007687.1:0-85000 GCA_033675545.1 Elysia crispata | reverse complement strand
CCAAATGAAAACAGGCTCATGCTCAGCTGAAAATTATTTGAAAAAAAAAATGTATGATATTTAATCTAAACAAAAAAACAAAACAAAAAAAAAAAGATCTGCGAAAGCACACGCATTTATTCTTATTTCATTCCACATTTGATACTCCTGGATTATGTTGGAGATTTTTCAATTTCCCTCAAGGAATTTCTAAGAACCAGGGTTTGCTTTGGTCTTATTCTTGTAAATGTCGAACTGACCTTGACTGCGTTAGCAGGGTAAGTCGGTATGGGTCAGTGGATGTTACGTGAGTCTGAAGTCAGATCAGGCCAGGCGGTAGTGGACGCGGCCCATTGGACATAAGGCTGTTGACTGACCACTAGAGTCTTACATCACAATAATGTGTGTTCTGGAGAAATCTTAGCGGGTTCATGACGCTGAGTTCCATAGCTTGCTTGTAGGTTTCCTCTTTCTCTCTATCAATCTGAATCTCCTTTTTTCTGGATTTTGTCTGTCTGAGCGTATGTCTATCTCTCTTTTATGCCATTTCTATTCTTTGTTTTTGATACTCCCTCACCCTCCTTCCTATCGCCAAGTCTTTCTTTGTTTCTCAGTATGTTTCTCTATTTTCTATCATTCTGATTCAATCTCTCTCTATCACTCTCTCTCTCTCTCTCTCTCTCTCTCTCTCTCTATCTATCTATCTATCTATCTATCTATCTATCTATCTATCTCGCTTGGAGAATAGCATGGTATCCTTATTATTTACTTTGTCTTGTTTTTAACTCATGGAGTATTTCCAGTGAAAGCATAGACCAAATTGATTATCCAGTTATTTCATTCTGAAAGAATTTTTCCTCTTATAAGTAATACAAGCTGGTGGGTCATTTTCCTGTATCCTGTTTTTATATAATTCATGTATCTATAAAGTTTAGTCATGCTGCTGTGTTTTTTTTTTCTCCTCTAAAACTTGCTCTTTCGCTTTATTATGTTAGTATCCATAACGCCCTATCTTTATACAGTAGCTTACCATGTTCTTGTATTGTTTTTATCATTAAAATGGTGAGTTTTCTAATTTCTTTTCAGGTCTTGCTGTAGACGAACTTTTCCAAAGTATCTGTGTAATTAGCCATCAAACATGCTGCGGCTATGCACCAGCTGGGCTATTCTAGCCCTAACTGTGGTTGTCTATCACAACAACCATAGCCACCTCTCGGCATCTGCAAAAGGAGTCTTCTCCTGGCATCCTTATGACCAGTTTGATGAGATCAACGATCATATCAGGTAAACGGAATACATACTAAAGGAAGCCTTCATTAAAATATCTCTCTCTCTCTCTCTCTCTCTCTCTCTATATATATATATATATATATATATATATATATATATATATATATATATATATATATATAGATGTAGAAGATCTTACCTTAAATTCTCTGCAAACTACACTTGTGTTTCAAGCGGAGGACAAAGGTGTCGCCTGACCTCCGTGAGACACAAGTGTAGTATGCAGAGAATTTAAGGTAAGATCTTCTACATCTATGAAATGCTCCCACAGTTGAGCACTCATCAATTATTCCAACTTATCTTCAAACTATATGTATATATATATATATATATATATATATATATATATATATATATATATGTACACATATATATATATATATATATATATATATATATTCTTTGTAATATGTATATTTACGTGTGTATATATTGACGATTTTGTTATGGATATTTTGGCATCGATTTGAAACACGTAAGCAAGCCTTCTTTAAAAATGTATTAATAGTTTTATCTTGAACGGGTTGGCATAGATTATCAGCCCTAAACTCATTCGAGTGTTCATAGTCATAGAACTTATTGTTTGCACCAGTGGTGCCGTCGCAAATATTGTTAAGTTGATGATTCTGGTCTTGAAGATGTTCAGATAAACTCGAAGGAATAGTATTCCTTTTGGTAATAATAGTAAGAGTTGTAGTTGCACTATTAATGATAGATGTAGTAGTCATAACAGAAGTCACATTGGTAGTGGGATAGTATTATTATTATTATTATTATTATTATTATTATTATTATTATTATTATTATTATTATTATTATTATTATTATTATTATTATTATTATTGCTGTTGTTTTTGTTGTCGTTTTTCTTGTTGTTGCTCTTGTAAATGTTGATGTTTTTCTTCCTCCTCCTCCTCCTCTTCTTCTTCTTCTTCTTCCTCTTCTTCTTCTTCTTCTTCTTCTTCTTCTTCTTCTTCTTCTTCTTCTTCTTCTTCTTCTTCTTCTTCTTCTTCTTCTTCTTCTTCTTCTTCTTCTTCTTCTTCTTCTTCTTCTTCTTCTTCTTCTTCTTCTTCTTCTTCTTCTTCTTCTTCTTCTTCTTCTTCTTCTTCTTCTTCTTGTTCTTGTTCTTGTTCTTGTTCTTGTTCTTGTCCTTGTTGTTGTTGTTGTTGCTGTTGTTGTTGTTGTTGTTGTTGTTGTTCTTCTTCTTCTTCTTCTTCTTCTTCTTCTTCTTCTTCTTCTTCTTCTTCTTCTTCTTCTTCTTCTTCTTCTTCTTCTTCTTCTTCTTCTTCTTCTTCTTCTTCTTCTTCTTCTTCTTCTTCTTCTTCTTCTTCTTCTTCTTCTTCTTCTTCTTCTTCTTCTTGTTCTTGTTCTTGTTCTTGTTCTTCTTGTTCTTGTTGTTGTTGTTGTTCTTCTTCTTCTTTTTCTTCTTCTTCTTCTTCTCTTATTTTCATAAGTATTTAAATTTTTACTATGTTTTTCTTTTCTTTTGATCAACGTGTGAACCTTGAGATCAGCTTAATTGTGCTTTAGGCGTGTAAAATATTCAATGACTTAATCAATCCATCTCAGCTCCATAGACGCGACCAACTGCCGCAACAAGGACAAGTCTGAACTCCAGCTGCGGAAGGACATCGTATCGGACCTGCCTGTGTACAACAACCTGCTGTCTCGGGTGTGGTACAGGAACAGGTCATCTCTCATACACATCCACAACATGGCGCTCAACAGGGCTTTCTTCTACAGGTGAGAGATGGAAAGAAAGAATTAAGAGAGAGAGAAAAAGAGGAAGAGAGAGAGAGAGAGAGAGAGAGAGAGAGGAGAAGAGAAAGACAGAGAGGAAGAGAAAGAGAGAGAGAGAGAAAGAGAGAGAGGAAGAGAGAGACAGAGAGGAAGAGAAAGAGAGAGAGAGGAGATGCATAGACAGGAAGGAAGACTTTAGACAGAGAGAGCCATATACAGACAGAAAAAGAGTCGGAGACAAAGGCAGAGCGAAGGAGAAACGGAGAAAGAGAAAAACAGCCGACAACTAACATACATAAAATTTACATTGGCAGTGAAAGAAATGTTAAGGAATGTACTGATTTATTTGGTATTGCAGTAGAGATGTAAAGAGCCGGCGTCTTACATTTTTGGAAGAGAAGAAAGTAAGAAAAAGGAGTTAATACCAATTATTTTTATATGACTTGGTTTGGAATAAGTAAAAAGATCATAAATATGAGAATAATTAACTGAGGTAATAAACACTTATTAAAAAAAAACAAAAAAAAACGATATGAGTCTAAATCCTTCGCAAAAGGACTTTTAAAAAAGTTTCATTTTTTTCAAAAAGTTAAAGTTTTGACTGCTTGCACGAACAGTTGAAGACATTCATTACGCACAAACTCAATCTTTATAAAGATACGACCAACCAAAAAAATTACCATTACCATCTTAGCTAGCCCAATTAAACGGACAAAAAAATTTCTCGTCCTCCCAAATTCGTTGTGCATAGATACAATATTATGATTTATTTTTTCTAAATTACATACTCATGGGCGTACTTGATGTACATGATTCCTTTCCCCCCCCACAGCTACGTCCTCCAGAAGATGAACTCCTCAGCGAATTTCTACAAACAACCGAACTGGATGTACTTCTATTTCAGTGGCTCTGCCGATGTGAATGCCAACCCTAATATCTTGAATGGCAGCTCTATCTACTTCGACAACGATTGCCACTATCCGAACTGGTAGGTTATATTGTACAGAATGTAGATCGAGCTCAATTCTCTGGATTTTCTGCGATAATGGCGAAGAGAAGCCGAACTGCACGCGCTCTATCCATTGGACCATCTTGATCAAAGCCAGAGCATTAAAACTGCAGAGATTCAGACAACACATTGGGGGAGCTTTCATGCTTGGGCGACTGAAGGTCATCGCCAGTAGAGCAAGACGGTCATACAATAAAAAATACGCTGTTGTCTTCCTTAAAAGGTTAAGAAAAAAAGAAAATGGTTCTTATAAAGAGGGTGATGCTACTATAGAAAAGCATGAAAGAGGTAGCTCAGAGTCACTTTTGCAGACATACAACTTCAAGATTGTCTCTGTGCTTTTCTTGTGCTCAATTTCATGCGTATTTTTCCAATACTTTCCTCCCAATCTTCTTAGCCCCCCAACACCCTCTATCTCTCTCTCTCTCTCTCTCTCTCTCTCTCTCTCTCTCTCTCTCTCTCTCTCTCTCTCTCTCTCTCTCTCTCTCTCTCTCTCTCTCTCTCTCTCTCTCTCTCTCTCTCTCTCTCTCTCTCTTTCTCTCTTTCGCTAAGAAGGGCTCGGCCGAGGTCCGAATATTTCTGTATTGACCGATGGTCACCTTAGGTCAGAGTGATCACGGGCTGTTAGCTTATGTTAGATTATATCGACCGCAGGGAGGAATCCAAATCTTTGCCTGGCCTTTTGAGAGATCATTGGAACGTTAAACAATATAGGACTAGTACAGAGGTCAGGAGGTCAAAGTGTACTCACTGCTCGGATCCTTTGCTCCTAGAGAACCGACTATCTGCTGCCTGCAGTTCCCTGCTGCTATGCCACTTTATGCTCTGCTAGTTTCTGGCCTCTGTGTTTGGGAGGGACGCTGTCTCATAAGGAATTAGGTAAAAAAAAAAAAAAGCTGGTCCAGTAACGGGGTCGTTTTTTAGCCTGCTGTTTGTTTTTAGTAAAACAGAAAACAAAAGTCAGAAATTCATTTTCCGTTTTACTCACGGATATTTGGAAAGGCTGCTCACTGGAGCATATTTTCTTCATAAACGGAAAAAAATGATATTCAAGCCTGGAAGACAAAAAACAAGCAAACAAAAAAAAAAACAAATCCAAAACCCAAAAAAGAAAACAAACAAAACTTGCCCAATTAAGACTTAAGTATTTTCATTTGAATAATATAACAGTGTTGTTATTTTAGCAATGAACAGTTTTTCTTTGAAACAATCCATTTTTTTACGCTACCTCCTTCTTTTATTTATTTAATATTTTTTTTAGAAACACACTGAAAGAAACTATACGTATATTACGGGAAAGACTAGATTACTCACCATCATTCGCTACACGTGTTAGTAACGTAGACTTTTCCTTCATTTATTTAAGCTCGTTTTTATTAAACAGTGAGCGCTCTGCTGATTCAGTATCTACCAGATTATTATATAAACTGAAAAAAACAACAACACATATCAAATAATACGAGCTAGGGAGGTATTAACCCCCCCCCCCCCCCCCGTTTTGAAATACCAAAAGATGTAGGGTTTGCTTAGCCTAAAACTAAAGCGCGGAAAAAAGCAAGATATCAACTTTGACCTGAGCTCATTGAATATTTAATCTCTTTTGATCTTGAAGATATTAATTTATTATACAAGTCTATATCAAACATTCTGGATGTTGTGTATCATTTTTTTTCTTT
Source organism: Elysia crispata (assembly GCA_033675545.1). NCBI lineage: Eukaryota > Metazoa > Mollusca > Gastropoda > Plakobranchidae > Elysia > Elysia crispata. The sequence continues at coordinate 79,306 of JAWDGP010007687.1, read as the reverse complement.
ATTTAAAGAGCAGTGAGGTGAGAGTATTCAAAATGAACGTAGGATGCATGCGACAATCAACATTCGTGCGCTAGTACGTCCTGTGGGAACCAATAAACGTCAAGAACAAAATCTTTTGACACAATAAAGCTAAATATGAGCCAGTAGAGAAAACCTGATTTTTGTAAAAAGAAGAAAATGTGTAGTTTCACGGCTGGTTCTAGATCATCTGAGGATATTGACAACACGTTCCGGGGTTTAGCCCTTCTGAGCAGCTTCGGTGATTGCTGAAAACAAGAGTGTGCTAAGTAGCGAGTCCTTTTTAATAAGCTTGGGACAATATTATTTCGCAGTTGGACGACCATAACCTCCAAACAGTTTAGAACCAGGTGTAGTATTCAAACGCTGTTTAGGTGAAGAGACAATTTTCGTTTTTACTTTTTCTCTCTACTACTAGCAATTCAACACGTTGGTTAAATGGCTACCTAAGTGATGGTGGATATTTCAAAAAAGATTTTAAAGAACAAAGGATGGGAAGAATATGAAACAAACATCCCTTATTTGGAAAATTTGTCGGAGCAAAATAGAAAACTAAACTGTGTACCCAACAAGAAAATTGTCATAGCTTTCTATGGTCATTTTGTAGAGTTATAAAAAAAAATTGAGGGAAAACTTGAAGGTGAGTCTATATCTCTGATCCAGGATTTAATTTTTTGGAACGTTAGACAAATCAATCCTTTTTTTTTTCTTTACTGTCTTTGTCTTTGTTATACTCAGCAATAATACACAACTGTTATTTCTGATTCATCCCTCTTGGAGATGCAATGTAAAAAAACCACGCCGCCCGAATAGGTAGAGCTAATTCTATCACGGTAGGGAACTTCTTGTTCTCCCATAGAGGGAACGTGACTAAGGACTTAAAGAGACGAAAATCAAAGAGTGAGAGAGAAAGTGAGAGAGAGAAAGAGAAATAGAAACAGAGACAGATAAAGAGAGAGAGAGAGTGTGTGTGTGTGTGTGTGAGGGACAAAGGCAGAAACAGAGAGATAGAGAGAGAAGAAGATAGAAGAAGAGAGAGACACATAGAGAGAGAGAGACAGAGAGAGAAAGAGAGAGAGAAAGAGAGAGAGACAGAGAGAGACAGAGAGAGAGAGAGAGAGAGAGAGAGAGAGAGAGAGAGAGAGAGAGAGAGGGAGAGAGCGCAACTAGCATTTAAGCCGCTAACCGACAAATGATTTCGTGAAACCTGCCTTTGAAAGACGAAAAAAGACTAAAGAAAACCAGCTAAAACTGAAAACTTAAGAAGATAAAATTGATGATGAAAGTTTCTTTATTGATGTGTGATTGCTCTTGTATCTCTATTTCAGATTAGCCTGTTAATACCTGGAGTAGATATAACTAATGTCCACCAGTCCTTAGGGTTCTAATTCAATCATAGGACAGAAAATTCATTTTTAGATATAGATCGATACCAAACAGTGTCTTAATATATTCAAAGTTCCGAACCGTGCCTGATTCGTAGCGACTGCCTCATTTCCACTCTCATATCAAAGTCCCGTGTGAGTCTGGGAGCTTTTTCTCTTTCCTCAATTAAAGACTAGACTTTTCCAGCATGGAGACATTTTACCGACAACAGCTCTGTAGGCTGTACCTAAAGTAAACATTAAAAGATAATAAACTTACAAAAACACCGATTTAAAAAAAAAAAAAGGTTAATTTTTTTATACATACGCTTAGCGTGACTAGAATAGTATCTAGATATGAAGATTCCTGTAGCTTACCGGACCATGGTAAAAGACACTGTCTGGGCTTATGCCAGGAGAAGCTGATAGCTATCATAGCCAAGTGGACGCGGGTATTGGATTTCTCTCACTATGAATTTAATGCGAGTTTCTTTTTCCCCTGTTTTATAGATGTATTCTGTTAATGCGTGCGTAGGATGGGATTGGGGGAGTCATGTAAGGCCCAAAGCGTTTTGAGGTCGGATGGAGGGATTAAGGCGTGAAGGGGAGAGAGAGGGAGGGGGGGAGGGGGTGAAGGAGGTACCATTATACCTTGTCATGACTTGGATACTAAAGCAGACAAAGACATGGCTTTTAACAACTTTTTGAGGACGTAGTAGCGAATGATACAGACTTACTCAGTTACTGTTTGGTTTGTTTTTGAAAAAAAAAATTGTTTAAAGAGCCCAGAGAAACTAGGCTGAGGATGGTTTCATAACTTTGGAAGCTTTGTGGGCATGATGGTATTTGAGTACATTCACTTTCTGTTTTCAGTTGAAGTACCTTTTAACAGTGCCGCCTCTTGTTAAGTTTCTCTTGCTAATATCGAGTGGCTGCTAGTCGTGTGTCAGTCGTAAACTAGAGAAATATTTGACTGAAAGCTTGGTTAACACCGTTGTAAGGAGATTCTGATAAAAGAGAGGTACAAACAGCATTAAACAAAACAACCAAAAATCCTGCTATCAGCCACATTGGCATAAAAATACTGTAAAAACCAAACTATGGTGAACTTTTGTTTAAAAAGCTATAGGGAAAACAATTTATTAAACATTTATGTCCCTTTGGTGGAAGTCGTGAGTTTGTTTCACATTCAGAAACATTTTGAAGATCCGAGCAGAGCTAAGAAATTTTGTTGTAAATGTTTTCTCATGTACTTGTTTTATGTTTTTCATTTTTTACTTCAAATTTCACATTATTTTATCTGCATTCTTGCAGACGCTATTCCTCGATACGCTAACAACGAGCTCAGGACTTCCAACTAGGTAGCATTACTCCTTGTGAAATCTCATTCCCTATGAAAGCGAATAGCCATAAAAGAAACAGACACATCTCGTTAAACCCTTATTGATACAGGTACACAACAGTTCCTTTCAACAAGACACTCCCTCTGTTTGGCCCCAAAGTCTACCGCCATGATGACTTCGGCGACCAGGGCAACTTCCTCAGAGAGCCGACCAGGACGACAGCAGTTGGCATTGACGCCGGGGCTGGGCGGTTCATGAACTATAGCCGCAAAGAGTTCAAGATGAATCCGTGGTGAGTAGTGACAGTGCTCCTTGTTAAAATGTTCTTCTGGGTATGCTGTTGTTGTTATTGTTGTAGTTGTTGAAGAAGAAGAAGAAGAAGAAGAAGAAGAAGAAGAAGAAGAAGAAGAAGAAGAAGAAGAAGAAGAAGAAGAAGAAGAGGAACAAGAAGAACAAAAAGAACAAGAAGAAGAACAAGAAGAAGAAGAAGAAGACAAGAAGAAGAACAAAAAGAACAAGAACAAGAAGAAGACGAAGAAGGAGAAGAAGAAGAAGAAGAAGAAGAAGAAGAAGAAGAAGAAGAAGAAGAAGAAGAAGAAGAAGAAGAAGAAGAAGAAGAAGAAGAAGAAGAAGAAGAAGAAGAAGAAGAAGAAGAAGAAGAAGAAGAAGAAGAAGGAGAAGAAGAATATTAATAAAAAGAAGAATGGATAAAGGAATGAATGAATGAATGAAAAAAAAAAAAGAAAGATTGACAGAAGAAAAGGAAGATGAAAAGAATATAGTGGCGAAATTGCTATCCGGAATGAAAAATAGAATAGGAGACTAATGGGTAGAAATGGAGATGGAATCAAGGAAAAAGTTCAGAATGAAATAGAGAGAGGGGAAGAGAGAAAGAGAGCGAGAGAGAGAGAGAGATTTAGAGACACAGACAAACAGACAGAGACAAAGAGACAGAGAGAGAGAGAGGGAGAGAGAGAGAGAGAGAGAGAGAGAGAGAGAGAGAATGAAAGAGAGAATGAAAGAGAGAGATTTGCTGGTATCGAGACACAGGCCTACATTTGGGATAAAAAAATTAAATTGCTTGGATTGTTGTAACTAAAGCTATATCTTAAGTTGCTGAAACCTATAAAAGAAATTTAATATTCCATTGAGATTTGAAAAAGGTTACTATTTTTTTTTTATTTCAGGTACGAGAACTGGCTGCCAGATCTGAAGGGTGACATGGATTCCTTGACTAAGTTCACCTACTACATTGGTATCAAAGAGTCTAACGTTACTGGTAAGCGATACATATCTTGTCTGATAACTTTCAACGTCTAAATACCTACTCAGACAATGTTAACTTAACATGCATGTCACCTATAATCATATTTATTGTTATTGGTACAAGCAATGTTCTCTTTGAGTGGCAAGGCGATGGGTGCCGAAGCATCTATAAATCGATGGTTCTAATCCCACCAATTCAAGCATTTTCGGTCATGTTCACTTAAAGCCTTATCTAGCTTTTATATTTCTTACTTATATCCGTAGTAATAGTAGTAAAAGTAGTAGTAGTAGTAGTAGTAGTAGCATTAGTAGTAGTAGTAGTAGCATTAGTAGTAGTAGTAGTAGTAGTAGTAGTAGTAGTAGTAGTAGTAGTAGTAGTAGTAGTAGTAGTAGAAGTAGTAGTAGTAGAAGTAGTAGTAGTAGTAGTAGTAGTAGTAGTAGTAGTAGTAGTAGTAGTAGCAGTAGTAGTAGTAGTAGTAGTAGTAGTAGTAGTAGTAGTAGTAGTAGTAGTAGTAGTAGTAGTAGTAGTAGTAGTAGTAGTAGTAGTAGTAGTAGTAGTAGTAGTAGCAGTAGTAGTAGTAGTAGTAGTAGTAGTAGTAGTAGTAGTAGTAGTAGTAGTAGTAGTAGTAGTAGTAGTAGTAGTAGTAGTAGTAGTAGTAGTAGTAGTAGTAGTAGTAGTAGTAGTAGTAGAATAATTTTTTTTGAAAAAGGAGGGGGGGTATGTTTGGTACAAGTGTGAGTGTTACCCATGCTGAAAATTTCTTCTGCTTAGCCAAAGATAGATTTTATAGTTAAGATAACCTAACTATTATCAATATTTAGTTTTCAGGAGTGAAATTAGACAGCTGAAACAAAGTTTGAAACTTACAAGCTATTTTTGTTGTGGATTTTTTAAAGTTAACTTGCGTTACCGGTACAAGCCTTTAGAAGACTAATGAGAAAGTTTGTATATTTACTGAATTGTTTAGACATTTTAACTGATTCACAGAAGAATAGATCCGTAACTGTGAGAAATGCAAAGTAGCACTGATCCACAAGGTGCACGAAACTCATCATTGTTTTAACCCTGACATAAAAGAATTATAGTAGCTTGGTTGTTAACCTCCCCGCAATGCCCAGATATTCTTGTTCACATAAGCTTTAACAACTATCCTCAAAGTCCTAAGTTTTTGGCATCAGACGGTTTCTCCCTATCTCAGTATTTTTAGTTTACTCATTCATATTCTTGACTGATGTTGTTTTTCTCTCATGACTAACCAGGGACCTGTTGACCATATGACCTCGCGATCGTGAAGTCCTATTCTTTTTACATAATTACCTAAGTAGCAGCTGAGTATAATTTTAGTTTTTATGATATGACTATACTGTCATAAGTCCGTTTTGGCTGTAAGCCTTACAATGTTTTTCTTTAAAACTGCATTTAAGAAAAACGAAAAAAAATTTTTTTCTATTAATTTTTTAACTTTGTATCATTCAGGCCAGTTTACCACTGACACATACGAAAATTTTGCCTTCTTCGGGCCCAACTCTCCAAGCGCTTCAACCACAGATGAACGCGAACTGCCTGTCCAGTTTACAGCCCCTTACTTTGACTGTGGTGGCTCAAACAAGTGGGTGGTCAGTGCTGTGGCGCCTGTTGTGGACTTCATGCCGAGGTACACCAACTGGACACAACTACGAAGACAGAGGTATTTGGTTCTGTGATTTGACGTCTGGTATAAGTTTACTAGTTGCATTAAGTTATTTCTAAAGATCATTTAGGCTTTTTTTAGGATTTGGGCTGAATAAACAGCTAAATCAATTTGGTGTCGCTCATCAGATATCAGTCGGAAATATCGGGAGAAGAAAAAAGGGACAGACCTTGTTCCAGACATAAATCAAAATTATCGTGATGCCCATGACAAAGTACAAGACATTTAAAAGTTTGTCTGAGTATACGAGTACGAAACATGAAGTATCCCACTTAAGACATGGATCTAAAAACCAGAGAAGACATTTTGAAGTTCTCTTTCTAGATAACTAGAATTTCTTCTGACGGTCTCAATCAGGGCAAAACTTAAGGTGATTTATAAAAGAGACCTCGTTCTAGACATCCAGTATTTCTTCTTATGGTCTTAATCAGGTTTGTTCTATACATTCAGCATTTCTTCTGATAGTCTAAATCAGGACGAACATAAGGTGATATATAAGACACACCTTGTTCTAGACATTCAGTATTTCTTCTGATGGTCTCAATTAGGGCAAAAAATCTGGTGATATATAAGACAGACCCAGACATTCAGTATTTTTTCTGGTGGTCTAAATCAGGGTAAATTATAAGGTGATATAATAAGACACACCTTGTTTCAGACATTCATATCCAACCTGTGCAAAAGTAATTTATTTTAAATGTAGAAAACGTCTAGCAATTCTCAATTTTTTAGGAGATGGGCTATCAAACAATCTGGTTACAGTTAAAAAAATCAACATACAACAACTGAACTCACTTCTTTTCTTATTCTATAACCTTAGCTTTGCCATAGAGATTTACTTACACGCGTCTCTGTTTCCCCCAGAATTGTCGGAGTGACTGTGACGGACATTGATCTGATAGAGGTGGATTTCAATTCCTGTGATGTCGGGATTGGAAACAGAGGGCCGAGTTATCTCTCTGGCATACACAAGTGTCCAAGATATTCCGTGGTCAGTACATGGAAGTTTTCAGTTAAAAATCCATTGAAAAGGCCTAAGCAAAAAAAGAACCAAAAAAGAACCAAAGAACCAAATTCTAAATTAATTATTTTATTCTTAAAATGATGCAATTGCTTACAATTTTTGTAAGATGTAGTTCTAATTATAGTAGCAGTAGTAGTAGTAGTAGTAGTAGTAGTAGTAGTAGTAGTAGTAGTAGTAGTAGTAGTAGTAGTAGTAGTAGTAGTAGTAGTAGTAGTAGTAGTAGTAATAGTAGTAGTAGCAGCAGCAGCAGCAGCAGCAGCAGCAGCAGCAGCAGCAGAAACAGCAGGAGCAGCAGTAGCAGTAGTAGTAGTAGTGGCAGCAGCAGCAGCAGCAGCAGCAGAAACAGCAGTACTAATAATGAAGGTTCAGAGACAAAAGCAAAATAATTCTATCAATCTTTGCATCCCTCTAACAGTGTAAATTTCGACCTGGCTTCGGCATGAGAAGAGGCGGTTATAATTGTGTATGTGGTGGAGGTCGCCAACACCCGTTCTTCATCCAGCGTCCATGGAAGGGTGTGGACATAGAGCAGGCCACGGAGGAGGAGTATAAAGTCGGCTTTAAGTGTACCCCGACCGATTGTGAGTAAAGAGATTGATATAAATGGTTATATAGTAGATGTGCAGTTGGAAACTTTTAGAATAGTGCCTGTTGGCATGCTTAAAAATAGAATTTATCTTTTATAAAACTTTACGTGTACCCCGACAGATTGTGAGTAAAGAGGTTGTTAGCAATGGTTATATAGTGGATGTACAGTTTGCATCGTTGATAATAGTGCCTGTTGGCATGCTTGGAAATAGAATTTATCTTTTATAAAACTTTACGTGTACCCCGACAGATTGTGAGTAAAGCGTCTGTTAGCAATGGTTATATAGTGGATGTACAGTTTGCAACGTTGATAATATTGCCTATTGGCATGCTTGGAAATAGAAGCTGTTTTTTATAAGGCCGTGGGAGACTAAAACTCCTTTGAAACAATAATTTTTTTTACTTTTAAAATTCTTTATAACTTCACTTCGTTGTATTGTCGGGAAATTAACCATCAAGATTTAAAAAAAATCAATGACAAGGCGATCAAATCAACTCGAAAATCATTCGAAAAAGAAACTTTGTTGAATTGTCGCAAACGGACTTAACAGACATTTGTTTTCGTTTGACATAAGGTTTCACCAGGCACTTTTTGCTTTGAAGCAACGAAGGCAGCTCTTACAGGACACATAAAACAGTTACTTAGCTATAATTTTTTTTTTGTTTCATATGTCCTAAGTAGATTGTCGATGTCCTCATCGTCACATCCTGGATTAATTCTCCAGATCGATAGTTCATTGAAAAGACGATACTTATTTAACTGGAGCCATAAAACTTGTACTGTCAATTTTTCATGCTTCAAGTAGACTGTCATTTCCCTAACACCCTGGATTTTCTTCACCAGATCGACTGGTTCTACCTAACGTGGACCAGACTGTCCAGGTCAAGTTCGAAGGCGGAGGGAAGAGTTCCGGCGGGCTGCCCAGTGATCTGCAGCTGTTGGAGAAAACGAGACGACGCCGGAAGGCTGGACAGAACTCTACAGGTCAAGGTCAGTTGAGAGAAAAGGGGGGGGGGGGACTGAAAAGGTGTCACCTAGATGCTGAATAAATAGTACCAGGTTCACAGAAAAATTCTTTATGGGAGCTTTATATATGTGTATGTATATATATATATATATATATATATATATATAATGATAATAACAAATTGATTGCCTAGTTTAAATCTTGCTTTCCACAAAATGCTATAATAACGATCATATATATATATATATATATATATATATATATATATTTATTTATATGCATATAAGGCTAAATAACACGAGAGGGGTGCACTTAGTTTCACAAGTCAGAGTAATTGGGAGAAAGAAATAGATAAACGAAGGAGGATAATTGAGATGGGAGAGGGAAAAGTCTTAGCTTTGAAGAGTCAATAAAAAACAAACAAATTGGTATTTCAGTTATGATTGCCAGTAAATCTAATTGTTAAAGGGAAAAGGTGACCAACATTTTATTGACATATCTGTATTAAAAAGCCAAACAAAACCAAACATATTTTCATATGAGTTCCTATCGTTGCAATGTTTCTGTTATGAACAATAATAATTCATTATTCTCTTTAGACTTTTTGAAACCAGTTTAGCTGAAAACGGCATAATTCTGAGATTGTAAATCACTCTTGGTTCTCCCCCCCTTTCCCCCCCCCCCCCCCGATTTCCGATCGCAAGCAACGGCAACTGTGGTAAACTATGAGCCTAGAGGTGATCCACTTGCTACCCCTGCGCGCCATGTTGATGACGTCAAGGTCACGCGTGCTGACCTGCCCTTTGAATCAACCAATCAGGAAGAGAGAGAGCCTTCAGTGCAGGACATTATGGCTCTTGCTGAGAGGATACGAGGACTGAGGGTAGATCTTACGAATGAAGCAATTTTTTTTTTGCTCCTCAGAATATTAACATTTTTACTCGCAAAGTAAATGTTCTGAAAATAAAAGTCGACTGTTTTGAGGTCTAAGAAAAGGAACGCTGATTTACATCTTCAGCATACTCTGCAGCAAGTCTCGCGATCTACTATTCGACTCTATGAAATACTAGGATATCTTTAAAAGTTAGACTATAGACAGCGAAAATTCAAGATACTTTTATATCTACTTAGAGAAACAAAGAGATTATAATATTCAAGAGAAATTTGTAGAGAAAGCAACAGAGAGGCAGAAAAGGGCATCATTAGCTGTGAGTATATAACTTCCTTCTTCACTTGGTCACTCTGGAAACTTGAAAGATGAATTGGGATCTCAAGAGCACCTAATGATTAGTGATTCAAGTGTGGGACATTTTGTTTCTCAACTATGGGTAACATGGATATAAGGTGATTTCAACCAACGGACATCATGAAGAAATCAGAAGCGACTTAATTTAAAATCAGTGACTTGATTTTTTTTCGTGGTCATGAGATATAGCATCTTCTATCAATCAGGGACTTTACTATTTAACAGTATGATTCATTGGCGAGTTTAATATGAATCAAACCTTATTTTGATTATTTGATAGGGTTAAAAACTAATGAATTGATTATCAATCAGTGACTTGATTATTTGACAGTGACTAATATACCTAGTAACGCAAATTTATAATAAGGCATGTTGACATAATGCTCTGACATTCAATTTGCCCAAAATTGTCTGCTTGGCAAGTTAAACCTCTAAATTAATATGGTACTAGCAAGCTAAATACTAAACAGTCTAAATACGAAAGATTATCATTTGTAATGTAATCAAATACTTGAAAAAAATGGGTGAATCTAGTTTTTCAGATATTTAAAATCTATACACTTGTTATCTCTCTTTTTTTTTTTTGTTTAAAAGACATGTTCAAGCTACAGAAATCCTTTATGATACAAAAGATATCAAATCAACAAGCAATCTAGTTCTTTAATCTAGTTCTTTGTGAGTCAATTCATCTTTCGCAATTTTATTCTTACACGATTAGATCCCATGGTTTGAACTGTACAGACAAAGATCGCGGTTTTTAAAATCTACTGGATAAATTAAAAAAAAAAAAAAAAAATTTTTGTTGAAAAGCAAATACGTTATTATGATTATACCTCGAAATTGGCGTCGGGCGTTAGGAAAGGTTATTGAAGATGAGGGTTTATTTTTAAGAAAAAAAATCAATTTTCATGAAGACAGTAGCACCCGATTTCGATTACATGTATTAGCCAATTTCACAAAGAAAGGCTTTTAACTAAAATCGTTACAAGAAATGGCTACTGATAGTTGTATCACTCATAGAAAAAAATATATTCCACAGATATCAATTGTTTTGTTTCTGGTTTCTGGTTCCCTTTAGGAGAGCAACAAGCTTCACAAATATCTGAAGCTGCAGGGATCTCAGTACCTTTTCGACCCCACAGCGTCTGTGGAAGAGGATGATTACGTTGGTCAGAACAATGTGGACTACACTGTGGAGAGAGCGTATGAGGTATAGCCACAGGTTTCGTTTGGATCAAGCAGTATAGTACATAAGAAAATGTCAGTAGTTATGATGAGAGAGTGATATTTGAGAACTTGTGAGAGACAGAAAGAAAGATGCAGAGGAAGAAGATTAGGAGACTGAAAGGTGTAAAGAGAGAGAGAGAGAGAGAGAGAGAGAGAGAGAGAGAGAGAGAGAGATTGGTTGGGGGAGATATATAAACTTTTAATCTTTCTATGACGATGCTTCATCTTTTTTCCCAAATCTGTTAGGAAGACTTAAAGCAGCACGAAGAATATAAAGCTTTCCTGATCTCCGCTGACCACGCGTCACAGACGCCAAACATGTCACGCGTGGCGGAAGCTCTCCGTGACGACGTGATCCAGATGAGGCAACGTCACCAGCAACGTTTCCATGCCAACCAGCAACGCCAACTTCTGAAGAGTCGAAGAAAGCGCGCATCGATATTTGACAATCAGTCCTTCGATAAGTAAGTTCCCCAAACGGGTTGTTGTTGTTGTTGCTTATCGTTGCCTGCTGGTTTAAAAATTATCAACTCTAGTCCTCTGGTTAACGTAGAAAACTAGGAATAGTGTAGGCTCAAATAGCGAGCTGTAGTGCTTTTCTGGTGTATTAAATCCAAATAGAAAGCAAAAACACCACACTTAGAGGATAACTTGGTAATTATAAAAGATCCAAAAGGACGTGTGTGTGCCTATAAATAGTATAACAGTGAATTGAGAAAAAAAAAAAAAACAATACATCCCATTCTGTTGTAACTCCAATTTTATTAAGAAAGAATAATTGAACTACTTTCAAAAAAAATATCAAACTATTTAAAAGTCCCTGTAAACGACCTTTACAGTGAAACAACTAACAAGATGATTTCTCGCAAGGTACGAGTGCAGGTCTGCGCATTTTTCTTTTATAGAAAATTGACATTGAAAGCATTTTCAAACAGGTTTGTAAAGAAATAACTTACAAGTTTTCTAGTATTGAAAATGCATAATATGGCCCTTCAAAAACTGCCACCACGTAATCAGGAACTCTGCGTTTTGTCCCAAAGAAATGTGTATATTGTTCCTGAAATTCGCTGAAAAAAGCGCATATTGTCTGTGACTATTCAGAGAAAGCTCTGCTGATCAAGCGTCCTTGTTCGCCATCCAATGTCCATGTTCTTGTCCACAATCTTTTCAACGGATACTTCTAAACGCTCATTTTGGCGCAAAAAGTCTCTGGAGATGCATTGCCTTGCGGGAATTTATAGCTGCCCTTTTTTTCTGATAATTATTGCTCCTTTAAAAGTATTTACAACAGATTAGGGTTTTACAAATTAACTAAATAATATCCTTGTTCTATCTAATGCCTGTGTAATGCTTCCATACAATGCAAAACATTCGAAAAACATACGCAACAAATATCTTTCAGAATATAATTATCTGATTTCTACCACCGGACAATTTTTTTGTGTACGCCAGACTAATCTCTTCAGGATAAAGCTGTATACTACAGCATTAAATACTAGTTTGACCTCGTTAGTTTGTAAACCATCGGTTATCGTTCTTCAAAGATCGATTGTTCCTAATGCCAAAGTTTGCTATTTATCAGTCTCCTCACGAACACACTGAGTATAATTATGATCTTGATTGAAATCTAACCTCACCGCCGAATGGCGCTGTGCTAACTGTGCACTGTGCAAAAGCCTTGTTATCTCTCCCAGTTTTATCGTGTCAATGTTTCGCACCTTTCCCACCCAGAATGATGAGGATAATGCGGTGGAAGAGTTCTGTGTCCGGTTCCAACTGTGACCAGCAGCCCAACCATCGCCTCACACTACCCGGAGATGTTGGCTATGGGGCCAGTAGTCAGTTTGAGAATGAGGGCCGGACAGCGGTCAGACTAAGTAACTTCTTGTCAATGTATTTGCAGGTAAGGAACAATACAGTTAACTGTGAATACAAAACGTTGAGGTCTGAGCGTGTGAACGTTAAAGGGTTAACTTTTATTTTTGTAACGTCTGGTTGGCGCTTAGTTGACACTTGTAGGCCTTGTCGCTGTCCTTTTAAATACTCAGAATCAACTTAGAGTTTCGGTAAGCGAAAAAGAACTATCCTTTTAAATGATATTTCAGGAAATAATATCATTAGATTGTAAAAAAATTAAAATGTTAGATACAAGCACAGTACAACAGAAAAAAATGAAGAAACGTTCTTGAAAGGATCTTAAAAAAAAAACATAATTATTATTTGCTTATACTCTTGAGAAGTTTAGAGGCAAAATTCTTAAATTCATTGAAACATAATCCAACAGGAATGGCCACCAATACATATAAAGAAATAGTATGTTTTCTCCACAGAACGTAATGCCGGAAGAAAACTTTGGTAACATGCGCGGCGGAGGTCCGCTCCACAAAGACATGATGTTTGGTGAAGTCATCGCCAATGTTATGGGCAACTTCAGAATCTACTCGGCTGGCGTCTACTTCGACAGGTAGTGATCGCAGGCAATCATTGACTACCCAGTCTTGAGCAAATTAGACTGCGAGAGGCCAATAACACTGGTTTTTCTGGGACGTGGCAAAATATTTAGTCAGGGGAACCGGTTTATCGCCATCTTTTAACAAAATGTTAAAAGAGTACTTACATGCCTTTAATACCTTACAACAAAACGGTGAAGTTGACCAAAAGCCTGCAGATGCCGTTGGGCATAATTCACTGCACAAACATATCATCTAGGTTAACAATATGAATTGATGCAGGGGACAGGCAAGGAATTTTGCTGAGGCTTGAATAAGTGGGTTTTTGTTATCTCTAGCTTCTAGTCACATTTAAATAGAATGCAGACGAAATAAAATACTTGATTATTGCAAAATCGCTAGTGGGTGCAAAAAAAAAAAAATTAATAGAAACTGAAGGCTAAACAGGATATCACCAATTTTTTTGTGTGTTATGAACAGTAGTTAGGTCAGGCAAATGGATATACTGTGAATGGTTTTATTTTCTTTTCCCGCAAAACAGAGGAAGGTCATCATATAGAAAAGGCGTCATTGAGTAAATCTCCCTGCTGTGTCATAATTTCAATTGCTCTGTAACAATCAAACCATTCCAATTGCTTTTTCTAAATAAAGGAAATATATTTACACTATAGAAAATAATTTCCATAATCCATAATACCCACAAATTGTATAGAAAAAAAAAACAAAACCTTCCGGGTATACTTTTAATGCGTCAATAACAGAATGTGACAATCTCATAACTCATCTCTAAAGCCTTCTAAATATCTTGACTAATGGAAATAATAAGCCGAGAGTTTGAAGTAATTACCTGATAAGATGCAAGCTTCGTTGAAGAAAAAAAAAACAACAAATATTCGATGGCTGTCACTGCATGTGATCAGAGAACAGTATCAGGGATCCTCAAAAACTAAATTTTATTTTATTATACATTCCTGGCTTTCACCAGGTGGAAGTTTGAGAACGATGACGGCTCTGTGCGAGAACTGTTCGGGCCCTGGGCCTTCCGCAGACGTGGAGCTTTCTTCGCCGAGGACACGGCTGGCTACAGTACCCAGTATGTCGACTCTGATTGGTTTAGACAAGCCAAGGCCAGACATGGCGCCAATTTCGCTGGGACAAAGAAATACAAGCTGAGAACTTATGTCAGGTAAGTTGTGTCTGATGTTTTATTTCTGTTCGTATATTTGCTTGTAGCTATAATATGATATACATTGTAAAAATATTACAGTACATAAATCTAAACAAAAGAATCTAAAATTAAAATTCGACCAAGGAAAATAAAATATTATAAGTTCTCCGTGTACGAATGTGTTCCTTAGTTTGATTGGTATGTTTGGGTGGACATGATGTACATCAAATACGTATGTGTTCAACCTCTTGCTTATCACATTATTGGTTTATTTCTTAAGACTTTGTCGGAGTAAACAAACTTGTGACTTTCTATATTGTTCTGTCTCCTTCGAAAACCTCTCATCCTGTGCTTCATATTTAAAATATTTTACCCTTCATCTTTCTCATTTACATCCCGCACTAAACCCAGATCTAACCCACAAGGCACCAGCTCCATCAAACACGAGTTCTTCCCCATCAAGTATTTCGCGGCGACCTATGAGATGGGGTTTTGGACCAAGCCTCACTTCCGGTGTGACGGCAAGGTGGACGCTTGGGTGGTGACCTACGTGAGTCCATTCTTCGGTCTGGACTCACTCAGGACTAAACTAGAGTTTAGGTAAGCATCAGCAAGTAGTGTTGTTCGTTAAACATAAGGCATTAAAATCCATTGTCATTTGCAGAGATTCAGTTCGAAAAGTATTATCCACAGTAGGAATAAACTACTAAGATTTTAGAATAAACTCGAATAACAGTAAATACATTTTATCAGAGTTCGAATAACACGAGAGCTAATGTATACGCAAGAACCTTAATTATTTGTACACCTAGATACACACAGGAATTACTCGTGTCATACAGATCATCCTTTTATCGCTGCTCCTGAGATATTTTCTAACTACTGACTAAGTCCATAGCTTGAAATAGATCGTTACAAGGGAGAATAGACTGAAAAAAAGCAACTTCATTGTCGTTTCTTACAGCCTCAAAATATCACTAAAACTTAGACCAGAGCATGAAATGATCAATGGCACATCAAGAAAATATGGAACGTTAGCATCTCGAAATCTAAACCGATCTTTCGCTGCTACGCTATTTTCAATAAATTTAAGGCGGAAAGTCAAATAAGAAAATAATGAAGAAAAACTTTTAAAAAAGTTAAAAGAGAAAGTAGTATTTTACTAACAGGGAACTTCTTAGAGGGATTCGTGCTAAAATAGTCTCATCACTCTTTGTACAGTGTGAGATAGCTCAGTCTCTAGAGCTTAAGACTGAGAATCAAAAGATGCCAGGTTCTACCACAGACTGGGTATAAAACCCTTCCAACCAACTGGCTTTATCAATCTATTCACGACCATCCGCCGTCATCCTAAAAAAAATGTCCTCCTAGTAACATAAGAGCAAAGTAAACTAATTTTTCTCGGTCATCTTTCTAAATGTAGCTAAAGACATAAGTATGGTATACCTACGTGGAAACACAGTTTTCAACGATTTCTTGAGGAGCTCGTTGAAAAAAAAAACCAAAAAACAATAAAGCAATAAGAAAATTGCATTTAACCATTGTCATATTCTTAAGTTCCATAAAGACAGCTTTTCAAGATGATACCTCTTTACCAAAAGTAAACGAACGAGTTGTAATGCTATATACAAATTTGCATGTAAAGAATGGTTCATACTGCCGTGTTTCTAAACGCAGGTGGATGATCCTTTGTGAACTTTATTCTTTTATCCTTTTGAGAGCTGGATTGATACCGATTTCAAAGAGTTAAAACCTTGAAACCCATCAAATGGAAGAGAGTTATTTTAATAGACATTAAGATAAAAATAACGGAGTGTTTATTGACCTACATGGCCCCACTAATTTTAAAGGTTATCCCGTTAATGGCAGCCGTTATTGGGGCCATGTAGCCCCTAAGACCTTTAAGATTAGTGGGGCCATGTAGCCCCTAAAACCTTTAAGATTAGTGGGACCATGTAGCCCCTAAAACCTTTAAGATTAGTGGGGCCATGTAGCCCCTAAAACCTTTAAGATTAGTGGGGCCATGTTGCTAGATCTAGACCTAGAATGTAAGAATAGGTATATGATAGGTGCATCTACATTCTAGATCTAGATCGAGCTACATGATCCCTCTAATTTTGAAGGTAATAGGGGGGCTACATGGCCCCAATAACCGCTGCCTAAAAAATAATTCTTTTCATGGGAGACAACCGCGTTTTTCTTCGTTTCAGAGGAGTAACCATCGTTGACGTCCCCTTGAGTTTTCTAGAGATCAACCAGTGCCCGATGCCCTTCACTGTGCCCAATGCCTTCAAGAATACTGCCCGCTGTGACTACTTTTCAACCAATGTAAGTGGTTAAGAAATACGATTTCACAAAGAGTTATGTCCCTTATTTTAGAAGCCGTAAGTGTTGTTCAACAATCAAAAGCTTTTGATGATTGAAGCAGAACTAAATAATTTTTTGTTATAAAAATTTTCTCTCATTTTATGTTTTTCTTTTCTTTTTTTTTACTTCAAATTTTACACAAATGCGCATTTTTGCATACGCCTTTTCTTGATAAGCCAACATCGACTTAAATTAGAGCTCATGACTTCCAACTAGGTATCATTACTCTTTAAGAAATCGTACTCCCTGTAGTACTTGGTGACTGCCTTATTATATTGTTTGGTTTTTTTATACGTCATTATGCGCTTGTATAACGCCGTGCTACATTTTTTTGAGAATCAGACAATAACGTTACTCTAAACTACAACCGCCATGATAAGAATAAAAATAACGAATACTTTGTGAGAAGTTGACGGGATCTTTACACAGTTTTCAGCAAGTACAGCTTGGCTGAAAACAAAGAATTTTATTGGTGATCAGGAATTAAACAGGTTTAATTTAGATGAATTTATAACCGGAGTTTTATAGGGACGTGTGTAAAAAAATAACTTTTTTTCTGATAAGGAATTGATGGTAATGTGGAAAAGAAGAATAGAGACACAAAATTGGTTTAAATGAACGTTATATAAAAAGAAAAGAATTATTATTTATCATGAATATTCTTAAGGAAAGACGAAAAAATATGGATTTAGCTTAATAAACTCGAAAAAAAAGAAGCTTACAAAAGCTTATCCAAAACAAGAGATCAGAATAGAAGGAAAAAAAAAAAACACGATAGAAGCAAGAATTACATTAACAAATAGATGATTCACCTCAGCTTACACACTTGCTATATTTCCCCGCAAAATCAAAAATTAAACCTTTGAAATCATAATCTCTTCCATGTTTAGTGTGGGCCGCTTGCCGGGTTCCCATTCGCTAGAGGCTCCTACAGGTGTGACTGTCGGCTGGGGTTTGAGTACTGGCACGCCGATGGTAAAGGCTGGATTGAGGGCTCCCTGCTAGAGCTCGAGTATGAAAAGAAGAAGGCGGGTATCTTCAGTAGGTGAGTTCGGTATTGGTTGGTAGCGGCGTCGTCAAATCATCCTGCCAGACATCATGAGATGCTTGGGGTTGGGTTTCTAATTTGGATCTACCTTTAGAAAGTACAAAAAAGCAGTAAAAACGAAAATAAAAAAAAAAACAACACTTGAATCTCTTATTCTGTGCATGTCGGATAACTTTTAATGTAACTAGTTTGAACCAATTACAAGTCATACATGGCAATGAATTTTAAGATATTTTTAAATGTATTTTTTTTTCTGGCCTTGTCTGTCTGTCCCTGCCTCCCTCTCTCTATCTTCGTCTGTCTGTCTGTCTGTCTGTCTGTCTGTCTGTCTGTCTGTCTGTCTCTCTCTCTCTCTCTCTCTCTCTCTCTCTCTCTCTCTCTCTCTCTCTCTCTCTCTCTCTCTCTCTCTCTCTCTCTCTCTCTCTCTCCCTCGCTCGCTCTTTTCTTCTTCTTCTTCTTCTTCTTCTTCTTCTTCTTCTTCTTCTTCTTCTTCTTCTTCTTCTTCTTCTTCTTCTTCTTCTTCTTCTTCTTCTTCCTCTTCTTCTTCTTCTTCTTCTTCTTCTTCTTCTTCTTCTTCTTCTTCCTCTTCTTCTTCTTCTTCTTCTTCTTCTTCTTCTTCTTCTTCTTCTTCTTCTTCTTCTTCTTCTTCTTCTTCTTCTTCTTCTTCTTCTTCTTCTTCTTCTTCTTCTTCTTCTTCTTCTTCTTCTTCTTCTTCTTCTTCTTGTTCTTCTTCTTCTTCTTGTTCTTCTTCTTCTTCTTCTTGTTCTTGTTCTTCTCATCCATATATTTACACTTTCAACTACTGTACCTCTGATGTTCTATTGTCCAGATTTGACCTGTTGAAGTGCCGACCGTCTTCAGCTGCCGTCCTCTCACCTGGTCATCAAGCCTTGTTTGGCGCGCTGACCACTCTGATGTGGCTGTCACAACATTGAGAGATAAAGACATTTCAGAACTGCTCAATATATCATCTTCGTCTCAACCCATCTAAAAAAAATTTAGCTTTGAATGTAATTGTTATTATCATTATTTTTATTATTATTATTATTATTATTATTATTATTATTATTATTATTATTATTATTATTATTATTATTATTATTATTATTATCATTATTATCATTACTATTATTATTATCATTACTATTATTATTTTTATTATTATTATTATTATTATTATTATTATTATTATTATTATTATTATTATTATTATCATTATTATCATTACTATTATTATTATTATTATTATTATTATTATTATTATTATTATTATTATTATTATTATTATTTTTGAAAACATAACAGTGCAGACTACTGCTCTTCCTTTATGATAAAAAAATACTCAGCCATATAGATTCAACCAAAAAGCATAACCAATACAAGAAATTGTCACAAGTATATCTTTATCACTGTGAGCTCTACGTCGGCGGCCATTGGGTCTGCCGCATCCAAGATTTGTCGCTCTTTTAAAAGAATAAAAATTGAGATTTATTCATTAATCTTTGAGATAATCCACGCGTTAATGAAGGGATAGACCCGTCGTGTGATCTGAGAAACTTTCTATCACAAAGAAAAAATAAATAAAAAGACAAGTAAAAATACAAACAAATAAACAAAGCACCCAAAAAATAGTAACCAAACTAACTTGGCGTTGGGTTAGAGGAAATACTTAAAAAACGTAGTTTCCCTATTGTTTTGTTCTATGTTAGGTTAAGCTGATAGCATTGTCCAATAATTCTGCCCGGGGCGAAATAACTCTTCATTTATCCCACCATAATGGTCATTAATTTATGCAGGATGAAGTTAGCAGTATCAGCACATGGTTGCAGGGCTCATGTTAGAATGCAATATAAAGACTTGAGAACGATCATCACTAATATATTTAGCAAACTTTCATTTTTCTGTCTATTTCAGATATGTTATAAAAATGATAAACGTTTTTTTTCTTTCTTATGTGTGTGAGTGAGAATTTTTTTATATTAAAAAATTCAATTGCTGCTTGCTTTGTTCAAAACACGTTGTTTGTTTTAGGTGTTTAAGCTACTTCAACATATACGGACAAAATGCTGGAGAACCATAAAACTGTTGGTGTATGCTACTGGCGTTTTTTTTTTTTTGTTGCTTTTTTTTAGTATAATTTGCTGAAAAGTACCACTTAGTATCACAGAGAATACTTTAAGGTGCGCGTGAAGAGTTTTACTGTTTTCCTTGTCTATAAAAAAAAGGATAGATGATATGATAGGAGCAGGAATTTTTTGTGTTATCTCTGCGGCTGCGACACAATCATGATTGTTTCATCTGTGTAACAAATGGAGCTATCTTGGAAACATATCTTCACATATGTATATCAGTTTGCTGATTGCACTTCGAAAATATGCGGAAGAAGATAATGGATGGGCAGGTAGAGGGTGGGCGGGATGTTCTAAGCAAACTTTATTCGCACGACTTATGTTGGTTAAAATATGTGAGTGGCAAGTCGATAGTTAGTGGGATGATCGAAGTAGACTTTATTTATGCGACTTTTGTTTGTTAAGAAAAGTGAGTGGCAGGTCGAGGATTAGCTGGATAATCTGCTTTACTCACACGACTCTCGCTTGACAAGATCTACATAATTATATAAGTGGCAGGTCGAGAGTTAGCGAGACTATAGCAGCAAACTTTATTCACACGACTTTTGTTTGTTAAGATAAGGGAATGGCAAACAAAGGATGAGTCGGATAATCGAATCAGACTTCATTCACACAATTTTTGTTTAAGATAAGAGAGAGGCTAGTAGAGGGTGAGTCAGATAGTCTGCTTCACTCACACTTTTGTTTGATAAAAATAAGTGAGTGACAAGTAAAAGATGAACAAGATGATTGGCAGACTTTATGTTCACAATTTTTGTCTGTAAAGATAAATGAGTGGCTAGTAGAGCCTGGCAGGATGATCGTAGCAGACTTTATGTTCACATTTTTGTCTGTAAAGATAAGCGAGTGGCTAGCAGAGCCTAGCAGGATTATCGTGGCAGACTTTATGTTCACAATTTTTGTCTGTAAAGATAAATGAGTGGCTAGTAGAGCCTGGCAGGATGATCGTAGCAGACTTTATGTTCACATTTTTGTCTGTAAAGATAAGTGAGTGGCTAGTAGAGCCTAACAGAATGATCGTAGCAGACTTTATGCACACAATTCTTTTTAAGATAAATGAGTGATAGCGAAAGGAGAGCTGGATCATTCAATGGGACTTACTTACGCGGCTTTTATTTGTTTTTCTTATCAATCGTTTTAGAAATAATGGTATCCTAAGATATTGTTGTTCTTAAATGAAGTGTATACGAAATAACGTTTTATTTTTTAGCCTGATTTCTAGCTTTTTATTTCACATATCAATCATCGAGCATAAATAGTATTCTTTTTCTTTAGTCGTTATTTTTTTTTCTATTCTTAAGATTTATTCCACTACAATTTTTAAAATTGTAATCTTATTGCAATCAATAAAAACTTTTCCTCACATTTTCTGCTATCTCATCCATCCATGCTCAACGCGTTTTTTAAATTAGTTTTACAATATGGAAATATTAAAATTGTCAAGATCTTGAATTATTGCTTTGTGAAGTTTTACAATATGGAAATATTAAAATTGTCAAGATCTTGAATTATTGCTTTGTGAAGTTTCTAAAAAACACTGACTATACTTCTTCTTGAAAAACTTAATCGACGTGAGAGATGTGTTGTCAAGACTAAAAAATTGTTATGTGATGTTGGATACTACATCCATTGAGACAAAATTGACTTGGCACAACTCATGAATTGAGTGATAGTTCCACTATGAAGATATGATTAGAGGAAAGAAACCGAAACTCCCTGGTAGGTACAACGGCTCAGAGAAACAAGCATGCAATAGCTCAGAAAACCAGAAGTCTGAAGAAGAACTTTTAGAAATACAAAAAAATCAATAAGAGTCAATTTAATTGCTCAGGTTCAAGAAAGATATATACGTTGGAAAAATATTCTTTATATCTAAATTATTCATATTTTAAAGGTAATACAGAATATGAAAAAAAATTACTTTTCAGTTTCTTGTAAGATAAAAAAAAAACATGGCAATAAAAAGCTTTGGAAAAAGACAATTATTGAAGAATCATGTGTTTAACTTTAAGCGAAGGAAGACTGAAAAAAACTAAATGAAAGAAAAAGACAGTGTCGTTTATCTTAGAGCAGGCTTACAGCTTCATCTTGGTAGAGTGTAAAGATGAAAAGCTAATCCGCTGGTCCTATCAGGTAAAGTAAAAGGTCTAACGACATTTACGAGCTTCATGGAACCCAATGATATCTCACAATACTCAAACTGCCAATTTTCAAAAACCTTAGCATATGATGCAAAGGTGGAAGCCTCTTTTGTGACTCTTGAATCAACTTAAGTCTCTTTTTTGTCAAAGATAAAATTTTGTGGTAAACATAAAGCATGATGTCTCTTCAAAATTTGATATGTCATCATCATGGAAATTATGAAAGAACTTCATTGGATTACAATATAATCTCTTACGCTTTGGAACGGTTAAGTATCGAGCGGTTATGTAATTGAAATTTTGATATTTCGCCATTCGCATTTTTTAATAAATCATACAGTTATTGTAGGTCAGAAAAAATGTTTTATCATATGAGCACTGCAAGCCAATTCATTAAACAAAAAATAATTTGAATAATATCAAAGTGATAAGCTGAGAAGGTTACCGAAACCTAGCAACAGTTCGCACAAAAAATTTTAGTGAGGGTGAAGTAGTGAAATATTTTTCTTAGTATATGGTCATCTAATATTTTTCTTAGTATATGGTCATCTAATATTTTACTTGGTCATCTAATATTTTACTTGGTATATGGTCATCTAATATTTTACTTGGTATATGGTCATCTAATATTTTACTTGGTCATCTAATATTTTACTTGGTATATGGTCATCTAATATTTTACTTGGTCATCTAATATTTTACTTGGTATATGGTCATCTAATATTTTAAGAAAAAGAATGAGCATTAAATATACCTGGTATAGTGAGCTGTACATGGTTCGAAGACATTGGTCAGTAGGCAGTAGGAGCACTTCTTCTTTTCAGGGGTGCCTTTAAAAAGCCTTGGAGCGCGCTGACAGAATGTAAGTGCAAAATAATGAAAGCGGGATTCAAAACAACTGCAACAACTATTACAGAAAGGCAATTTACAATGGGCCAGGCCATTATTATTGACCATGCAATACTCATAGAAAAAATGAATTGTATCAAAATGCAAACACAGCAACACTAGTTCTTTTCTATTTTATTTTAGTTCAAACACGTTTTACGGCACATCTGAGTGAGTAAGCGCACTGGCAGGCCTTCTGTCTAACATTGATTGCTTCTAGATTTATTTAATGCATGCGGTCCTTAGATGTTTTTCATTTCTCAGGCCCATAAACGCCCGTCTTCCAGCGTTAGATACCTATAAAAATTGAGCCTTGTATTGTAAAACTAAGAATATTACACCCCTAAATTGAGTCTAGTTACCGGAACTCCAATTATTGGTAACCAAAGACATGTCTTAAAGAATCAGACTCATGAACGCTAGGGTGACATAACATCCTATGTCTTCCGATTTTATCTTCTTGAATGGGAATAATTTAATTAATTCAATCCCATTGCAGTCGAGTTATTCAAGCCATCTTCCATAAATTTTATTCGTCTTTGTTATTAACAGTGTGAAAATAATGAATCGTGGGCTACACAGATGATGAGAGCAAAAATTTTAGTTAACTTCTTTTGGAGATTTAAACGAAACAAGTTGACCGCCACCATATGAAAGAGAATTCTCTCTGAGTCATTCTTGTAAAGACGAAGGGAAATTGAGGAAGCTTGCTTATCTAGAGGACCATCCAGTTTTTTTTTGATCAGTAGATTGAAAATCTGATAAATGTTTCCACTGGAGAGATTGTTAAAAAGCGAAATGATGATCATATTTCACTCACATTTCATAGTGCAGCCTGTTAAACAAAAAGAGATAAGTCTACAGATCATTCAGATAAAAGTTTTTGATCGATCGAATAAAAATCCATCAATTCTTCTTGTGCGTTGTAATTTCCTTCTCATTGATCTTTCTATTACTTCTACTACTACTACTACCACTACTACTACTACTACTACTACTACTACTACTACTACTACTACTACTACTACTACTACTACTACTACTACTACTACTACTACTACTACTACTACTACTACTACTACTACTACTACTACTACTACTACTACTACTACTACTACTACTACTACTACTACTACTACTACTACTACTACTACTACTACTACTACTACTACTACTACTACTACTACTACTACTACTACTACTACTACTACTACTACTACTTCTTCTTCTTCTTCTTCTTCTTCTTCTTCTTCTTCTTCTTCTTCTTCTTCTTCTTCTTCTTCTTCTTCTTCTTCTTCTTCTTCTTCTTCTTCTTCTTCTTCTTCTTCTTCTTCTTCTTCTTCTTCTTCTTCTTCTTCTTCTTCTTCTTCTTCTTCTTCTTCTTCTTCTTCTTCTTCTTCTTCTTCTTCTTGTGCTTGCTGTTGTTGTTGTTGCTGTTGTTGTTGTTGTTGTTGTTGTTGTTGTTGTTGTTCTTCTTCTTCTTCTTCTTCTTCTTCTTCTTCTTCTTCTTCTTCTTCTTCTTCTTCTTCTTCTTCTTCTTCTTCTTCTTCTTCTTCTTCTTCTTCTTCTTCTTCTTCTTCTTCTTCTTCTTCTTCTTCTTCTTCTTCTTCTTCTTCTTTTCTCTATCTCTCTGTCTCTCTCTTTCTTTTCCTCTGTATGTCTTTGTAACTAAGTATTCCTATTTGTCTTGTAACCTTTTCTTCTTTAAAAGAAGCCAAAGACCATGACACTAAAGACTCTGTCTACGTCTTCAGCTCCTTCGAACCAAAACAGCTCACAAGGAGCTTCGCAGTTGAAGATCCTAGTTGCTTTCGATGCTCTGATATTCATCACTTCTTTTCCCCCGATATTTTGTTTCTCTGCCCCGTCCTCTCTTAGCATTATAATATCCACAAGGACTGGTAACAATTTTTATGTGATACTCTGGCCATGCAGCGGCGGACTTACGGCGAAATTCTCTTAAATGCGCGTTAAATTTATTTCAATAAACAGGCTGACCTAGCAGTTAGGTCCATTTCTCAATGGATTTAAAAAAAAAACATTTTTATTTTTATATTTCTAATACAAAAGTAAAAAAGAACAATGGAATACAACACTCTGAATTTCAGAATTTTCAAAAGAAGATAAATATATATTGAACTGTGTCATAAAACAAAACCTTCTGTCGTCAGGGGTCCAATGATAAGGGCGGCACCATTAAGCATTACAGATCGAGACCTGCGAGTTTGATTTGCTTCTAGTTCAGGAAAGTGACGTCGTTGGCGAACGCTCGGTCGAGCTGTCCTTTCTGTCTCGCTCCGTTTCACCGAGGAGATATTAGCATAATTCTTGTTCAGGTGTGGAGTCACGTTTTAAATATAGAATAATTTATCAGCTAATAGAACCCTCTGGAGATTTCGCTCATGCTGAACAAGTAGTTTTCATCAGAAGGTATTGGATTATGCGGGAAAGTTATAGCATAAAAGT
Source organism: Elysia crispata (assembly GCA_033675545.1). NCBI lineage: Eukaryota > Metazoa > Mollusca > Gastropoda > Plakobranchidae > Elysia > Elysia crispata. Next base: position 53,914 of record JAWDGP010007687.1, on the reverse strand, counting down.
AAGGATTACATCTTAAAGGTAAGACGCAAGTTTTTTTTAAGGTTTTCAGATTTTTAAAAAGGGCTTTTGTCGTAATATAATATGTTAAGATAATTTGTTTTTGTGAAATAAAGAGGTAAATAAATGGTGATTAAAAAATCTGTTCTGCGGCCATTTGTCCAAAAAGATGAAAAAGTAAACGAGAATGCTGATTTGATATATTTTATTTAACTTCTCCTACCTAATAAGTACTGTTTAACTACTTAGCCCAGATGTAAAAAAAATGATCCCTACAAGACTGGTCTCTACTTTGTCCGTTTTTTCCTGCTCTATATCCACTCAATAAGATCAATCAAATAGATCACTATAATACATAATCAATGATTTTTAGCATTTTAAGCTATTAAGCTCTCTACAAGATCTTGCTGCTCTACCACTATTCACAGAGACAAATGATCCTATGAGTAATTTGATTAAGCTTGCTCTCAGCAAGAAGTTATTTAAGATTCTGGAAGTGAGTACATAAATCTGTCATTACAGAAGAATTACTGGAATTTTTGTGCCGGTTAAACTAGTTCTATTCGCAAGGTTATGTCTTATTATGACAGCAGCTATAGAGATATCTCACGCGATATATTCCGAATCTATAAGTTTAATGAAACAAGGATGGTCATTTGAGTTTGAAGAATATCAGGACAAACAGTTTGCGATAAAATACTTGAAGAAAAATTAAAAACGTTTCCTTCAAACATTGCAGACGTTTCACAGATAAAAAAACAAACACAAAAAACCAAAAAGAAGCTAATAAGGACATGAACAAGATTTTTTTAAACCTTGTGCCAACTTAGCACTAAATCATAAACTCAATCTTTGGTCTGGATTTGTTTCGCGATTGAAAGACAAGATGTAAACACAAGCTATCTATAAAGAGGCACTAGGTTACAAATAATGATATTGGATCGTGAAATGTCTACATTCCGAAGATAAAGATACAAAGGTTAATAGCAACGTTCTTCACCAGCGTAAAGAGCAATTTACCGCATAAAATAAAAATGATGATGACAAATCTTTTGTTCACAACATTTTGGCTATTAAATATAAATGATTTATATTTATGAAGCACAAAACTGTTTTAGGTTACAGCACTGCGTTGGCTTGATGTAAAAAGCAGATAACTCTCCATATAATATTAAGTATATATATATATATTTATATATATTTATATCTATATCTATCTATCAATATATATATATATATTGAGAGAGAGATTGATAGATAGATATACATATAAATATAAATATATATATATATATATATATATAAATATATTTATATATATTTATATCTATATCTATCTATCAATCTCTCTCTCTCAATATATATATATATAACAAATGAAACAAGTATTTGATATTTAAATTATATATATATATATATATATATATATATATATATATATATAATTTAAATATCAAATACTTGTTTCATTTGTTACGTTTTAAAAAAACTACGCATTTGAACTGCTTTTCATTTTTATTTCCCCAATTATGTAACATTAGATAATTGTGCTTGCCTTTTATATAATTGGTCGATCTGCCCTCATTGCTTCACCTAATGATAGTTTTCTGTCTTATTGACTAGTCACCTACCGCTGACATGACGCTCCGCCATGATGTACGAAAAGATCCATGCCTAGTGCATGTACTCAAAGCTAGATCTACACCTAGACTCTGGGTCTTGTGGAACAGAAATAACCTTAAAAAGTTGTTATCCTTACAAAACTTCCCACAATGCCAAAGTAATGTTTTTTTTCCGTTGCAAAAAGCATGAGATTTTCAGGTCTATATTTTTTCAAGCTTGAAATGCGAATGTTACAGCATATTACATTACGTCATATCAATTATTAGATCTAAATGCTTATTTGATTTATTTAATGGAAAATATGAGAGATAAATCCGTACCCTAGAAATCACACACGTTTTTTTTGTTTTTTTTTCCATAGACCTCTCCCCTGTTACGTTACTTCTGACTAAAATTTAGGATAGGTTCAATAGCGTAGCATAGATTGCGATTCAAACGCTTAAAATTTTGAACAATTCTTTCTACTGAATCTGTAAAAGATATTCGGAAATTCACAAGCTGTATTTTTCAAGTTGTCCATGCATGCTTGAAGACTCGATCAAGTATTTTTGTCAATACATCTAACATAATTACAGCTAGCATTACAGGTGATGCACGGAGCTTACCTTAGATTTCTCTCCGCCAGGGACTAAATGTCGTATTTTAAGGCCGTATGGTAAACAAACAGAGCAGTTCTAGTCGTTGTTTAATATTTTTTGTCTGTGGTTTTTATGTTTTTATAGTGACGAGATACCACAATAGGCAAATCTAGCTTAAACCACTACTCAAGAGTGGGGTCATTCTTGTTTATGGCAAAGCTATTTCTATATTTTCCGTGAATCGTGGGTAACAAGACCTATTAAAATTTAAAAAAAAATCAACTAGATTTTACTTTCACTGTTACAAATCTTTCTCAAAGATTTTTAAAAATTTTTTTTTAACTGAGAGGATGTCTGAGTGCTTAAAAAAAGGGTTCTATCATTCCCTAACCATAATAGTGGCAACTTGCCCTGCCTCGTTCCCTCAGACTTTCTTGAGCAGGTTAAATCTATCTGAGACCTCACACGTTGAAGAGAAACTGTCGGAAATAGTCATTTCATCTTGACATGTGACATTGACGAAAACAGAATTATAATAAGTGAAATATGGAATCCTTCAGACCCCAGGAGCCTACTTGTGAATGGGAATGGAGAAATCAAAAGTAGGGTACAGAATGATAAAGATATTCATCACAAACTTGAAACGAAAATTAAAAGTACATGCTTTGAAATCAGAGTTCTAGATCTTATTCATTTTCAAATGAGGAGAACATGCTGAGCTTTCTGAACTAAGCCTAAAGATATGCTACTCTTCCTAATGTCGCGCAATAAAAAAATATGTCATTTTTCTCTTTCATTTTTTACACGTATGCCCTATAATAACTCATAAAATAGGGTGAAAGGAAAAAAAACCCATAAACACGCAAATAGTGCATTACTTTAACCTCTAGTCAGAAACAGTCATAAGCTCTGGAAGTGAGATGACATTTTTTGTTCAATATTTTGATTTATTCGATTGTGGAAAAAAAAAAACGTTTACATACCCGCATGACGAAACCAAAACATTGCGTGTAAAAAGTGTGTGGAGTAAATTTTTTTTATAATTTTTTTTTATTTTTAAAAAGTAATTAAATGTTAATAAATCACCTGGATATGAAAAATCGGTATGAATTGTACGTTTTAGGATAATTAAAAGAGCTATATTCGGAACCTTAAAATGTTTACCTTGATTTTGTAATCTTTCGATATCATTCTTGGTTTGAGAACTTATACTTTTGTTCACTGAGTTTCCCAATCTCTCGTTCAAACCTTGATGGTTATTCGATCATTTTGAATGTTACCATATGTTTAATTTCCTTTGCTTTGTTTTGTATTGTTACGTTCCCTTCTTTTCTGTGCTGATAGGTATAAGAGAATCGGCCAGAAAACTGTATAAAATTGAAAAAGGCTGTAATGGAAAAGTGAAGAAACAGGAACGTCGAAAGCACAACTTCCAAAATCTAGCTACAGTGTAGTTATACTTTTTGACTGGACACACAATTATCTTCTTTTTTCCTTTTCTTGTTATTCTCGGTTTCATCTTCTTTCTCTGTCTTAGATTAGAGATTAGAAAAGGGAGAGGAAGAAGGAAAAGGAGAACTTGGAAAGTCTGAAACCGATAAACAAACCAGTCTTTAAACAGTGCCAATTTATGATCCACCGAGTTCTATCGGCAGAGCTTAAGTGAAATCTGACACAAATAACGTGAACAAAACTCTGAAAGCAGAGTAATGTTAACACCTAGCAGGTCCGAGTCACACCGCCAAAAGAGAAAGAGTCCAAAATGCAAATTCTAAAAAATTAAAGGAAAGAATGGAAGAGGAATGCAAAAGGGAAAGCATAAAAGAACGCTTTTATTCCTATCTTTGGAGCATATGGAAGAGACAAAGTAGGTAATGGGCACATGAAATGTTATGAATTTCGATTATTCCTATCTGTGGAGCTTAAGGAAAAGACAACATAGGTAATGGGCACATGAAATATTATAAATTTCGAAAGAGTTCTGAGTGGAGAGTAATCTTGTAAATAATTAGAACTGGGTTCCAAATGATTCCATCAGTATTTTCTCTTGATCTGAGAATAGATGTGGTAATATGACCTCATCAAGACAAAAACTGGCCCAGGGTAGTGCTTTGCAACAATAGGATAAAGAACGCACACACACACACACATATATATATATATACGAGATATATATGTATATATATATATATATATATATATATACACACACACATATACATTCATTTATGTGAAACCCTTTCTACAAACGGGACCCGGGTGTCAATTTACCGGGGCTGGGGTGCTTGTGTATTTCAAGAGGCTTACAAATGGTCTTGATATCTTTCCTTTCACTTACATGATCCAGGTATAACTTTGCCTCCACCTATCCATCTTTACCTAGAATCTAGATATCTCGATAATTCTTATTCTAAACCCAAAATTTAGAAATAGAACTTAATTCCTTTTGGAATAAAGAAAATAGACTTAGCATTCTCTTCTTTCCCAATCTGTTTTTTTTTTAATCCTTTTAAACGCTTGCAAGCTCTGAATTCCGTTGTTAAAGAATGAAAAAAATGTCGCGTGAAAATGGTCATCGTAAATTAGCCAATCTTGACAAAACAAAGCGTTTTCGGAAAATCGAGGCAGTTTGCGTTGATTTTTTTATGATTTAGAACCTGGCCACATGAATGCTGTAGACGCCTGCGAAGTTTCAAAGGTGTGGTTTGGGTGATGACGAAGGAGTTCACGCACAAAGCCTCCCAAGTCCGCTATATATATATATATATATATATATATATATATATATATATATATATATATATATATATATATATATATATATATATATATATATATATTCTTTCCTCTAATTTCACAATATCAATAACAGTGTCCTTGCAGAACTTCTTCATCGAGAGCAAAAATAGTTGGATTTTGTCTCACAAGATCTGATGTTCACCAAGAGACGCACTTTCATGACATTTTGAGTGAGTCAAAAAGCGTTTTTGCAAAGACAACTGCAAATAAAAGCAGGAACGTTATCTTGAGAATACCTGAAATTTTTAAGCTTCCGGCGTCCAAATTAGGTGCATGATGGGTACTGTTAAATCTTCTTATGAGCAAGAAAGCGTGGAATTTCCAAGTAAATGATCTTTTCCCTTTACGCACAAATGGAAACGCGGCTTTAGCGTGTTAGCTACAATCACGGGGCGTGCAACAGATTAAGATCTGTGTGTGCTACATCCTGTATGGTATTTTATGAGTTGTATTTATGCCATTTTGCATGCGACCTCATAAATCTCAAATACAGTTAAATTTGCTGGGAAGTAAAGAGTTTAGCTAGGTTCCATGCCTTAAGTATTAAAGGTACTTAAGTGGGAAAAAAATAAGTAAAAGATCGAAAAGGGTTTACACAAATTTCTTATTTTTGAATTTGTTTGTCCTCAGTGCTTTTATAAGATCAACCACTGTTGTATTTATTATGATAAGTTTCAAATAATCTTATAGAGAGATAGAAACATTTGTGGATAGCTCCTACAACGTGTGAAGGCAAGAGGCGTACAGAAAAAAGAAGATTTGCTATAAAATCATCAATACAGAACGTGTATCTCAAAATTAAGCTTAAAAAAAAAGGATTCAATTCGCTTTTCGGTAGTGTCGTAACGCTATACTTAAAAAACCTACAAATCATTCAAGACAAATCGATTGTTCAATTTTTACGAATTTGAAAGAAAAGTATCACATTTTTTTTCCAATTTCTTCAAACTCGATTTTAAGTTTGCCACTAAGGCAATAAATCAAAAGGACAATCTTTCGAATCTTGGTCTCGCCTGGCTTATGACTTGTGTGTACATTCACATACGTAATACAAGCACCAATAATTTTCGACTAAGGATTTCAAGCTCAGTTTGTTTAGTAAACCAAGCTATCAAACACCCCTGGCCGTGATTCATAAACCAGACCTTTGAACGAATGCAGCCGAGGTGATCTTTATCTTTATCTTTATCTTTATCTTTATCTTTATCTTTATCTTTATCTTTATCTTTATCTTTATCTTTATCTTTATCTTTATCTTTATCTTTATCGATGCAATACGCGTCTTTACCCTCACTCTTGATGGCGCTGTCATGGTGAACAAAGGCATGAGATAAAGCCGTCATATTGAGCATGTTCAGATGTAAACATTCTTTCATAGAACAATCACTCGATGTTCAAAAGGTAATAGAGTTTCCCACTGGCTCTTCAAAATTTTAATGTTCCAGCTGCAGTGTATTAAAAATGGCAGAAAAAAGCAGTTGTCATTTTTTGTATTAACACACTAGCATGTGCATTTTATTATTCGTAAAGATAATTGGCAAAATGTTTTGTTTATATTTGTGGCTTGATATGTGTAAAGATGTGACATATATATAATTATATTCAAAGCGTCATGCACTGTTTAAAGATATTTGTCAGTGAACATGTTAAGTCTGCTGCATCATAGAAGACACGCCCATTAAATTATATATCTCAAAGACGTTGAACCTGCATAACTATTTTGGGTTTTGACATTTGTTTTGTGCCAAGCTTATTGGAGGAGGATGAAGCATTTCTTCTAAGAGGAAACTCCACCCAGCGCGTAATTTAGTGATAAAAGCCTCGTTATTACGGCTATAGCTGTGCTGTAAGGTTTAGGCTACAATTATTTAACCATAAATGAATGCACAGAGAGATGTTTTGATTTTATTAATGACATGTTAACAGGCAGATATGTTGATACAATAACAAAATATTCTTCTTAAATTTGCAGGCTTATAGAAAGATTAGTAATAATAATTTGTTTGTTGGATAGATTATTATATTAATCGATAAATAAGTAAAAATAAAGATCAAGGAGGATAGATATATTATTATTTAAAAAAATGATAAAGGTTAGAGATTTTTTTTCATGGCATATGGTCTTCTTCTTATAAAGAGGCAGGTTGTGAAAGAGTTTTTGAATATATTATGATTCATAGACTAGACTATTGCGCAGTTGCATACATTTCTTGTCATAACAAATGAACGAGATAGGTTGTAAAATCTTTTTATTACTTTTCGTGTAATTTCCGTCATATGAATACTGTTCAGATGTTGTTTTTACATTTGATTATATGTTTTGCCATTTGCTTTCCAGAACAAAAGTGCGAAAAAATTTTTTCTGTTCTTTTTTTTTCTTTTCTCTCTCACTCTCTGTGTCTCTTTCTATCTCTTTCTCTCTCTCTCTCTCTCTCTCTCTCTCTCTCTCTCTCTCTCTCTCTCTCTCTCTCTCTCTCTCTCTCTCTCTCTCTCTCTCTCTCTCTCTCTTTTCGGGGGGGGGGGGGAGGGGGGGGAGGGGGGGGGGGTTGCTTCCATAGTTTGTATTTGTCCTTTTGTCCATCGTTATCATTTTCTCCAAAACAGGCTCAAAAAGGTAATAATTTATGAATAATAAAAACGCTCAACGAATCCGTTAAGTCAATAGTGAATGTGTGGCCTATGGGTTGTATTTGGTAGCACAGTGGGTTTTTTTGTTTTTTTTTTAAATCAATATTTCATTGAAATCTGAGATTTAGTTGTATCTATTTATGTGTGTGTGTGTGTGTGTGTGGTTTCGTTTCTAACTTTTTTTTCCGACAGGTAAAAACTCAATATGCTCATAAGTCTTAAGTCTTTCTGTCTAAGAGGTTGACTTAAGGAAAATCAACTGTAATTTGATCTAAAAGAATATGTATTAAATTGCGAAAAATCACGTTTTTTGGCTGAGTAACTTAGATTAACACATCTGAAAAATGAAATACTAGGCACTATCATAATGGTGATTGGTATATGACTATGATACATAAAGACGAAACGTTGATTTAAAAAAAAATGATTTGGAATAAGTTAGAACTGCAATTTACTTAATGATGGGTAAAAATAAATCTTAATTATTTAAACTATGTGCACAGTCAACAACCGTTAAAAATGACTAAAAAAGCGCAAGTTATACATTCATATAACACTATCGGCTGCTCCTGAAACAAAAGATGACTTCTGTAATTATGAATAGGTACCATTGATTACATGTATTATATTAATATCTTTTGAAATCTGAAAAGGAATAACCTTTTCAAATGTAAACGTGAATTGAATAAAATAACAAATAAAATTTTTAAAACATTGTTTTACGACTTTCACGACATTATTCAAGTTAGACCCCTGGTCCATTCCAATAAGTCCAATCTCATTACAACTTTTACTTATCTCAAAGTTCAAGTATTCTTCAGGTCAGTTTACATAGCATAAAATAAGAGAGGAAAATAAGGTTTAGTTCGTGCAGCTTTAATAGCAATAGATGGTATATTTCACCTGATGCCAGGCAATAGCCTGTGATACTTACCATGAGTGATGGAGAAAGAGCGCAATAGGTCTAAAATATAAAACCTATCTAAACTAAAAAATTAGAAATAAAGGCTGACTAGAATATTGAAAGTAAAAGATTTTGTAAGGATAAATCCAATACGCTAAAACGCATCAAACTTTGCTGCATAGAAAGCATAATTTATGTACATCAAACCTTGCTGCATAGAAAGCATAATTTATGTACATCAAACTTTGCTGCATAGAAAGCATAATTTATGTACATCAAACCTTGCTGCATAGAAAGCATAATTTATGTACATCAAACTTTGCTGCATAGAAAGCATAATTTATGTACATCAAACTTTGCTGCATAGAAAGCATAATTTATGTACATCAAACTTTGCTGCATAGAAAGCATAATTTATGTACATCAAACTTTGCTGCATAGAAAGCATAATTTATGTACATCAAACCTTGCTGCATAGAAAGCATAATTTATGTACATCAAACCTTGCTGCATAGAAAGCATAATTTATGTACATCAAACTTACTCTATCCTAGAGAATCCAATAAGAGGTAGTATAACCAACCAAAAACAGTTACCATTACAAGAAATTCAAAACAATTCAAACTAAATTTTAATTTTAATCTTAAAAACTCCGACATTCTAGCCTAATCTGCCATTTGAGACAAAACTTGCAAAGTTGTAAATAAAAGCAACACATGCATACAAATCTATGGGCAAAAAAATTCTGTTGTGTTAAACAACATTGAACTGGAAGACTTAATTTTACTCTCAACAGAAAGTTTTGAAAATACTTATTTCATGGCTTTGTTTCCCAGATGCTGATTCCAACGACTGTTAAAATCTTCGAATGAAGCAAAAGCGTTCTCCAGAATTATGGATGCCGCCATTTTGAGCGTTTGGTCTGGGAGAATAGCTCTTAGATCGATTTCCGTTTCTAGTGGTTAACATTTGAAAATTTTTCAAAATTAGTAGCTGCCTTGGAAGAATCATTCGATTCCGTTTTTACGGCATGCCGTGGAAAGATTCACTTTCAATAATAAATTGGGAAAAGTTGCAGCTAAAACTCGAGATAAAGCACAGCATAAAGGATTTTGGCGGGACTTATTGCTATTATAGTGTATATATCCTGAAACAAAATATACCATAAGATACTAATTTTGCATTTGCTGTGGTCAAAATATATTTTGAGAAGGCGTGTATATCTAGCTGCGACTTACTGTATGTTGTCTCGCCATATAATTGAGAGGCTGGCTCAATGACATGATTCTATTTTCTAAGAATACTGCATCCAACTTTATCCTTCAAAATCTCTGTGATCACTCGACACACTGTCAAAAACAACACAAGCACAAAGATTGACTTTATAGAAATTCGCCTCCAAAATTGTCACCAATCGACTGAAGAATAGAGCTTGTTAGATTCGATATAACTTGATCATAAATAATCGTGCTTTGAAAATAAACTCAAGCGCTTATAAAAAAAAAGGCAAACAAGTGTTGACAAATATAATGAAACAATAAATCACCGCGCAATTTTTCAATGACTGATGTTTTTTTTTCTTCAGACGCGCCTCCATAAAGATTTGGAACTGAAAGGGTCTGCTGGTCTAACTTCCCAACATGCTACGCCAGGCTACCAGTTGGATCATTCTGGCGCTGGTTCTAGTAGTCTACTTTAACAACCAGCACCAGAAGATGGCGTCTGCTAAATCAGCCTTCTCCTGGCACAAATACGACAAGTTGGATGAGATCAATGACCATATAAGGTAACCTTCCAGTAATGATGTCACGCGAGTCTTGTGATATTGGCAGTCTCTCTTGTCAGTGCGCGACACATGCCCTGGCGCTAGCATTGTCTTCACAGACAAACATTTCCTCACATCTGTACTTAAGACTTAGGTTAAGTAATTTTATCTAATTCTACGTAACTCGAGACAAACAGATATAAAATGAAACAACTTCATTGACAGTATTGACTTTCTCAACAAACCACGTAATGAAAATTTCTTACTCAACCTGTTTTGCTGATTTGTTCAACCTAAGTTTTGCTACTTTTTCAACAAACCACTTAATGAAAGTTTCTTACTCAACCTGTTTTGCTGATTTGTTTAACCTAAGTTTTGCTACTTTTTCAACAAACCACACAATAAACGTTTATGAGCTCAACACGCTTAGCGGTTTCGTGAACAAATCTATAGTAAAAATGTCTGACTCAAATTATGTTTTGCTATTTTTTTTTCAAGAAATCTGCAATATAAGTTTCTGACTCAATCTATGTTTTGCTACTTTCTCAACAAATATTCAATAAAAGTATAAGCCTCAAACTATATTTTAAGACTTTTTCAATAAATCACATAATGAAAATATGTACCTCAAACTAAGTAGAACTATTACGACTTTTTCAATAAATCACATAATGAAAATGTGTACCTCAAACTAAATAGAACTATTACGACTTTGTCAATAAATCACATAATGAAAATATGTACCTCAAACTAAATAGAACTATTACGACTTTGTCAAAAAATCACATAATGAAAATATGTACCTCAAACTAAATAGAACTATTACGACTTTGTCAACAACTGACATACTGAACGTACCTGACTCAACCTTTATTTCCAGTTCTATAGATGGCAGTAACTGCCGGGACCGAGATAAAACTGATTTGCGACTGCGCAAGGACGTTATAACGGAAATGCCGGTGTACAATACCTTGATGTCTCGAGTGTGGTACAAAAACAGGACTTCTTTAATCCACCTGCACAACATGGCACTGAACAGGGCTTTCTTCTACAGGTGAATCTGACCTCGTTGATGTGGACTTTGGTATGAATTGCTCAAGAGGCATTGCACTGAGCGTTGTATTTGGATACTCGCATTACACAGCATATTACCACGGCTATGATCACTGATAGGAAAATAAATTGAAAAAATAATAAGAGCGTCGGAAAGAATGGAAAATAAATATAGGGAGAGGTATAGAGGAATGCGGAAACGGGCGGTGCTCTTTGTGTAGTTAAGGCGCTTGTAGAGCGAGAGAGAGAGAGAGAGAGAGAGAGAGAGAGAGAGAGAGAGAGAGAGAGAGAGACACACAGAGAGAGAGACAGAGACAGGGAGAAAAAGAGAGACAGATAGACAGACTGAAAGAGACAGTCAGAGAGATAGATTAAGACAGACAGTTAGACAGATAGAGACAGAGAGAAAGACAGAGAGAGATGGAGAAAAAGAGATAGATAGATAGATGGATAGGAGAGAGAGAGAGACAGAGAGAGAGAGAGAGACAGAGAGAGAGAGAGAGAGAGAGAGAGACAGAGACAGAGAGACATAGATCAAAAGAGAGACAGAGACCAAGAAAGAGAGAGAGAGAGAGAGAGAGAGAGAGAGAGAGAGAGAGAGAGATGCTTCAACTGTATCAATTATCATATCAATATTTAAATTTCATCCTCAAATGTTGCGCTCCCCAGTTATGTGCTTCAAAAGATGAACTCCTCCCAGAATTTCTACAAGCAGCCCAACTGGATGTATTTCTATTTTAGCGCCTCAGCTGATGTGAACGCGAACCCCAGTGGCATAAACGGAAGCGCTTTCTACTTCGACAACGACTGCCATTACCCAAACTGGTGAGCATTGAGTGTTTGATTGAATTGAATGATTGATTGAATAGAACTGAATGATTGATTGAATTGAATAATCGATTGCACTAAATGATTGATTGAACTGAATGATTGATTGAATTGAATAATCGATTGAACTAAATGATTGATTGAATTTAATGATTGATTGATTGATTGATTGATTGATTGATTGATTGATTGATTGATTGATTGATTGATTGATTGATTGATTGATTGATTGATTGATTGAACTGAATGATTGATTGAATTGAATGATTGATTGAACTGAATGATTGATTGAATTGAACAATCGATTGAACTGAATGATTGATTCAATTGAATGATTGATTGAACTGAATGATTGATTGAATTGAACTGAACTATTGATTAAATTAAATGATTGACTTAATTGAATGATTGACTGAGAGAAGCGTTTCCCACACTCTGACCCCCACTAGCAGGTCTCAGTATTAACCCACCTATCTTATCTAAGTCGCAACGTATATTATACTAGAAACTAATCTCATCAACATTAAAAGATGGATAGCAGGACAAAGTTAGATAATTTGTGGTTTTTGAATATTATTTCTATATGGGATGTGATAACGATAACTAACTGACTATCTCTAGCTCTCTGGCGATAATCATGCAAACCAGCTCAGGAGAGATCCTGCCAAGAATGCTTAACCTTTTTGTGCTTGGCCCCCGTCGGGCTCTATGCAAATAATTTTTGTTTTTAATTCTAAATTTTTTTCATTAGATTATGTTTTAAAATTATCAGTTCAGTTACGTAGAAACGAATCAAAAGTTGAGTCTTCAACGTTCTCTCTGGCAACCTGTTATTTTTCCTCAATAATTTTACCTTTAAGAGTACTATAAATTTTTTTTTTTTGGTGCCATGTCTATCAAATATTCTTTTCTAGCTTATAAATAGTTGGATGAAATCTTACAGGATTAATGCTACATCAATGTAAAGAAGGGTGAAACCAAGAAATACATAAAATTATTTTTTTTTGGTTCTGGCCCTTTTTTTTATATCGGTTTAAAATTAAAAACTAGATACCAAAACCTCTCTCGGAAATGTTTATATATTTTTTTTAAATATCCATCAATCATGGCAAGAACCGGATGAGTGAACCATCTACCTAACAACAGAATTCAGTTTTAAAACATTATAGTTTACAGCATTCGAATCACGCACAGGCAAGGAAAAATCAATGCAAAAAAGACTGCCATCATATTTTCTTCTTGCGAAGTTATTTTTTTAAACCAAGAATGATTGAAATCTGATATAAACATGTCTCAGCATTTTGATGGTAAATTTACGGTAAATCCATGGAGTCTGACAAAAAATCTTCTGTGTATTTCAACTTGTGTGAATGTTACAAGTTGTTGTTGTTGCTTTTGAAAAACATAAATAGAGCAAACAATCTATGTTCAATTAAATTTTCTGCACTTTATACCAAATATTAGACATGCATTGCTCCTTTTTTTCACTTTTACCCTTTTTTCTAAACTTTCTGCTGTCGGAACTTAAAAATTTATGGGGAAGGTTGCGCTAGTAGCCATACTGTAAAAGTGTCGAATCCCTTAAGGAAAATAGTTGACTTTAGGTTTTTATCTTCTCACAACAGCCTAGCGGGGGCTTAACTTTGATATGTGGTAACCATTTTGAGAGTATGTGTGTGTGAGGGTGGGGCTTTGTCAATCAATAAAGAAACAAAAAAAAAATTGATCTAACTCGTGGTTCGGAAACATACCGTAAACACTTAATCCCTCTAAAATACCGAACTGCATAAAAAAAGAGTCAGTAAATATGAGGGGTAAAAAATAAAAAAAAGGATATACCAGAAGAAAGACTCCCAAAAAATAATTATTTAAGTTATCTTTATTCCCTAAAGGTATAGAATGATCACAGTTTATATTTTGTTTGTTAGGTTACCCCGAGACAGCTAGATTGGGTGCGGTTATCAGAGAGAGGTTGAGCCGGGTAGAAAAACTGAAGGTTACATTTCAATCTGAAGAGCCAGTTTTTAATCAATCACTGGGCCTGTCCTATGTTTCTTGGCCCGGTTTAGTTAGCCCCTCTCTGATCTTCCTGAAGCGTATTCTGTGTGTGAACATATAAACACACAGCCATGTCTGTACTCTTACCGCCTGAGTTAGTTCTCTGTAGATAAATCATTGAATCCATATGCTGAACCAAACATCTGGTACATTCAGTCCAGTTATACGTCCTATCTACAGTTTGATTGCACCCCCATCACCAGGGCTCTCCAGATAAATCAGTCAGTAGAACGTTGGACTGACGTTATAGAGATCCCAAGTTCCATTCCTCATTTATTTCAGTGCAACTAATGGTGTGGCAGTATTCAAAGTAGCCCTAGGCTTGCCTTCACTAAAATCCTCACTTCTATTGGCGGCCATACTGGATTGATTAAGTTCGAAAATTTTTTGTTTGTTTCACTCTCATATAGGAACATGAACCAACCTATCTAAGGGAGATAAGCTGAAAATTGGTTAAAATACACAATTTCTATATTCAAACCATACACCTACCTTAGATTTGTACATTATACGTAATGGGCTTGAAACTGTCAAAAGAGCCGAATCATCTGTATGACGTAGCAGTTTTGAGTAGACAACTGAGTCTCTGATCAAAATCAACGGCTAATACTCTTTCCACAGCCTCATTTTGTTGGAGTGGTTTGAATAAAGAACAGCATAATTTTCAATTTATATTTCTGATTTTTAAAACATCTTAATAGGTTGAATGAAGCAAAGGAAAATTTACCACGCCTCATAATCACAAAAGAACATTTCTGTGATATTTCTTCCTTTGTGCATACCCTATAGATAAACAACTATGTCATATTAGTTTTTCAATTGGGTATGATTTAAAGAAAATGTCTTCCGCAAATAAAGGGTGTGGTCTAATCGAATACAAATATTCTCTTGACAATTATTATTGTTTGCCGTTATCACCCTTGTCTTTCGTGTAATACTTGACCAATTTCGAGTATCGTCTGCTTACAAATACTCTAACAGGATATAAATGACGTAATTTTCCCTGCGCCTTCTTGGGGTCCTGACAGCAAGGGTTGAAATAATAATAATAATAATAATAATAATAATAATAATAATAATAATAATAATAATAATAATAATAATAATAATAATAAAAATTATGGTGTTTTTGGTTATTATAGCAATGAACTGCAAACACGGCCGCTCATGAACACGATGTTGAAGCAGTCTATAATACTATATTACTGTTTGTCAGTAGATGCACTAAGTGTGTAACTCTAGCAGCTATATAGCGAGGCATCCAGTCAAGACATAATTAGCATTGGTCGACTGAAGTGTACGTACCGTAATGTTGTCCGGCCAAGTTCTTGTTTAAAGTTTAAAGCAGCAGAAAAGTTGATGGAATCTACAGCTGGCTGGACAGCAGAGACTTCAGAGACCGAGGCTGGCTGACTTAACTTAGAGGACAAAATGTAACAGTAGTAGTCCTAGTAATATGTTGAAGGACCTAAGCATTAGTTATAGGCCAGTAGGGAAACAAAGAAATTCTTATGGGTGCGAATATTATACGTATATAATAGAGCGTTTGAGAATAGATCAGATTGCGGAGTGTTGAAACATTGGCTAAAGAAGCTGGAAACCCCGTTTTACGGACAAGACCATGGTGTCACACATTCATCTTTTTCTTTTAAGAAAATAATACTCACATTGTTGCCTTTAATTTCCGAAAAATACTATTTTGGTGAAAAATAATAATATCTATTCAATCTTTAGGGCAATTTACAACTTTATACCAAATGTGACGTTCCTAAGTGGTCTAGAAATGCTCGGTTAGATGGTCCTCATTTTTCGTTTAGCTTCATTGTAATAGATGAGTAATGTAAATTCAAGGGGTTCAGACAGTCGTATTTATTTGGACGCTTTAATAGACATTATTCTATGAATAACTATTGCTCAAAAGAACACGCAAAATAAACTTTAATTTCATGCAAATGTTGCTATTTTTCAACACATTACTAGGCTCCCGATATAAAAAGTACTCAGTGGGATAGAAAAAATTCTTATTAAATGGAATAGAAAACAACAGAACAAGAGGCAAATTTACCTTTTTTTTTTTTTTAAACTATCTTGCACGAAGGGAAAGAACAAAGGGTGTTTATCAAATCAAAAAGAGAGAATCTAATAAAAAAAAAATATTTCTGAAAAGGTAGGCAGCAGTCATAGCTGTAGAGTGAAAGGACATTAAAAGAGAAAATTAAAAAACCGTTTACCTCAAAATTTTGCGGACATAGCGAGATTTCACAAAAGAATACAACATAAAGAATAAACCTTACCAACACCACTTATCGGATATTAGGCCTAAGTTTAAGACTCATGACGTCAGGACAAGACTGAAGTCAAGAAAACAGAACAACTTTCACACTCTGTCACACTCAACAACAGATCGCTATCTCTTTACCCAGCCACCTGCTTTTCCCCCATTCAAAGGTGCCCAAGTATTTGACTCTTGTCTGAGGGCACGAGAGAATTTCTTGTATAGATAATTATATATCCTGGCCTAGGTTTTGGGTCACCCGAGCTTTACAGCTGGTTAGTACTGAAAAGTTCTCCATTCAATGTAGCTATGACAGTTGTGTACCAGCTGGAATCAATCTTCAACTTATCTATTCCTGTATGAGAGACGCTTGAAACAGCTGATGTTTTATGAATCGGTCTCTTCTACGCATGAGGGAATCATGAGGGAGTCTTCAACTAAGGAGAGTTACTGTTTGCGTCAAAGAAAAAAGAGCTTGCTGTAAAGGTCATTGACTTTTAGCAGATCTAGTACGTTTATTCTGTGAAGTGTTTACTGTTTCTTGCAGTGTTTACGATGTGCCCATCCTCGCACAATCGCTCGTCACTGGACAAGTCAAAAGACAATCTTTCCCGGTACTGTGAAAACTTGATTGTATTGAACCAGTCCCTAGGAGCGGAATTTTCAAAACCTTGCGGTTTTAACATTTAGTTCAATCTGAAAATAATTTCTGAATTGCGCATTATTTCAGGCCTAGTTGTTACTAAATACCATTTTGAAAAATTTAAAGTTTGCATAATAAATCAGGGTCTTCACTTTAAAAGTCACAAAATGGCCATGGGAAAACGTTTTTAAGACGATATGCTCTTTTGTTCGAGAAAATAACACACAGATATGAAAATTCGTTTTTTACCGTAATGTATTATTCTCGTAAATCTAATGACCAAGGCTTATCTGACAGATGGAGCAAAGAAAATGGCTGGACTCGAATAAAGTGTGCTTAAAAATTGTACAAGTGTGCAGTTGGTTTGGACACTCTATATTATAGTTGGTGTTGAAATTAACATTGTTGAGATCATAACAGATTAAGCTTAATAGTCTTTGAGACCACAAAGTTTTTCTCCTCTGACCTCTATTGCACGGCGTTGACTGTTTTCAGAAGCCGCGTAAATTATGATATAAATATAAAAGTATATTTATTATCTTTAATTTATACCAGTACGTGAAACAAATAAGCCTTCTTAAAATTAGTATAGAAAAAAGTTTTCATCTACGATAAAAACATTCTATTCTAGTCTATAAAATATCCAATATGTGAGCAAAACAATGAAAGATAAAAATTAAAAAAAAAAAATTTTTCTGAGCATTTTTTCAGGGAAAAATATGAAAAGAAACCACTAATACCCTTATAGCATACATTTAAAACCTTCAAGAATTAAAAATTACTGCGTTTTGAAAAGCTCATAAAAGACCAGGTTTATGCTTTGCACTGGCTCAGACCTTTACCGGAAATAGGGTAGATTTTGGAGTCTGGGGAGTGTTGTAAGCTCTATTATGATGCAGATCAACACGACAAAAACCGTGTACAATATCTACTCGAACAGCCGAGAAGTATTAGCACGAGACCTGGTGCTGAAGATCAAAGACAAACGCCTCCAACGAGATCCGCTGCCGCGGTACCTGGGCGTAGCGCTGGACCCACGTTTGAACCTAACAGCTCACGTGGAGCAGTTAGCGTGCAGAGTGCGAGAAAGAATAGGTCTTATGAAAAAACTTGCAGGAACGAACTGGGGTGCAGCTCTATCGTCACTCAAAACCCTGTACGTTACCTTCATAAGATCAGCCCTAGAATATGCAAACCCGATCTTAAACCTTGCGAGTAGAACAAGTCTTGGAAAGCTCGATAAGATCCAGAACGCGGCCATGAGACTGATGACGAGGGGGCTGAGAAGCACCCCCATCACAGCCTTGGAAGTCGCAACTGGATGCGAATCCCTGGAAACAAGACGAGAGGTACAGACGCTGATGGCCAGGGAGAGATTCCTCCGCTTAGGAGAATCGAACCCGCTCAAAGACCTGGCAGAGTCCTTCGGCGCCACGCGACGCCGGCTAAAGAAGGTTTCCGTGCTCAGCGCCGCCGAGGCGGCAGAACGGAAATTCAACTTACCGACAGACCGAGCCACCGGAACTCGCCCCTCGTCCTCTAGAGGTCCGTCTCGACATTGGTCTTCACGGAAGGAAAACCGAGATTGCCCCCTGAGTCCAAAAAGCCGCAGCCCTAGAGTTCATCGACTCGTACCCAGCAGAGTACGTACGATGCTACATCGACGGCTCGGCAACGGAGGGCACCTCGGACGGTGGTTATGGAGTTTATATACAATGGAATTCCGAAGAAACGTCCCGAACGAACGGCCCAGTGGGCCAGAGGACATGCAGCTACGAATGTGAAAAAGCGGCTCTGCACGCGTGCATCCGCCTCCTGAAAGAACGGCACGAAAGAGGAGACCCGCTCCATGGGGTCGTAATCCTCTCAGACTGCCGTAGTCTAGTGCAAAATCTTGGCGGCTTCAACCCCACTAGTATGGGCGGTATCCTGAGCCCAATGGAAAAGCTCCGACAGGCAGATGTCCGGATCATCTGCCAATGGATCCCATCCCATGTAGGGATCCACGGTAACGAGGTTGCAGACGGACTGGCCAACGCTGGCCGCCTCCAGCCCCAACCTACAGTCCCGGCAACCCTGGCTCACGTCTCGTCCCTATTACGAGGGGAAACGGCGAAAAGGTGGAGAGCGGCGATAGAAGGGAATGATGACTCACGACTGGCTAAGCTTTATGAGGCTCGACGAGCTGATGATTATCGCGATCACCTCCCGAGAGGTGACGCCGTACAGATTTTTCGCATGCGCGTAAATCACGTACTGCTCTTAGCCAGCATGTCAAAAAGAGGATGGAGTCAGTCCGCGTCCTGTCGTCTGTGCGAAAACCGAGTTGAAGACGTCGCCCATGTACTGTTCGACTGCCCAGCCCTGGAGGACTGCCGAAGTCCTGGCTGGGGGTGCCAGGACCGAAGCCAGGTCCTCTGGGCAGAGCGGTCCGTGCTCGTGGAAGCGGCGAAGCTATTGAGGGTCTTTCTTCGAAAGACGCAGGAACGATGAAGCGAAGGTACGAACGGGCAGCCCTCCGGAGCGAAACCGATGAGCCAAACCCTAGGCCAGGAGATGCGCTCGCACAAGACGAGCGCTATCTCCGAAAGGCCCCGGGCCCTCGCCGACTAGCACCAAGGGTACCCCTCGCGCCAACGCAAACTGCAAGAGTTTTCTTTTAGAGGACAGACGAATAATGCACCAGGGCATTATTAGACGCGCAAAGGGCAGTTCAACTAGCCCGGACGTCAGATCGCATAGAGAAAGCGGCCGGCTTCTCTCCCGAGAAGGGACGGAGAGAAGCAGGCCCTCGAAAGTGGGACTCTACCTCTGATAGAGCCCTTCTTTCTTGCTACGGTATAGCTTCAAAACCGATTGGATCATGCGGTATTAGTTTTGAAGTATAAAACGTCCCCTCAGCCTCTATTTCGTTTTTACGGTTTTTTACGGTGATAACCCATTTGGTGACGCTAAGCTATAGGAAGATGAGGATCGAATTTCAATTTGATTTTGAAGTCTCGGCTCGGTTTGAGTAGCCTCGAACTCTCCACGACAAAAATCCCTGAAGCGCTAAGAGCACTTCTTATACCTTGCCACCACCTTTTTATGGCACTTAAAAAAACTGATATATCAAAATCTCATGAGAAAGTAGAAATCCATGTTTTCAGGCTTGTCAAGGACGAGAGGATATAATTATTATGTTTGTCCACGTGAGGCCGAGGATGTCTTTGCATGTATGATTTTATGGTTCTAATCTATTGAGCGCAGATTCATTGGGGCGTTGGACTGTCGGGTTTTGAGCATTCAACCAGGAGGCTGATGTTGTTCAAAACAAGTCTGAAGGAAGCGTGTGACATGGTTGCCCATCCAACCAGAAAATGCTGACTATAAAGCAAATACTCGGCTTGTGGCACATATATTATATGAAGAAGTCGAAACGGGATTGGTGTTTCACGATTTGGCTCTTTTTATCATTATTGATCTGCCAGCTTTACAGCTGGTGAAAGATTTGAAGCGAGTAAGGTGTTTCTCGATAGGTACCGCAGTATCATAACATGTTTGTGCTTCAGTAAGCTTCAAGCTAAAATGATAACTTAAAGAGTAACAAAAAGCGGAAAACAATGTCAAAAACTATTTTGAATATTCACCCTTTTGATAACGCGTAATAAAGTTTAAGGTGATGAATTGGAGTAAACTTACAGTCATCCAATTTCTTTTTAAAAAATCTTTCAGCGAAAATAGATGAAATAAACCTTGGAAAAAAAAAGAGAAGCATTTTGATATAAAGTTATCGCTAATCCGCAATACATAATTATATCGGATCAGGTTGTGTTTTATCACCTTGAAATGTATCATAACTGAGTATCCACATAATACTTTGACTTATTTCAGGCCATTTTTTTCTCAAAGTTATCTGAAAAATTATTTGATTAAGAAGAAAAAAAATCAATATTATTTTATTTTTATTTTATTTAAACACTTTATACGTGACTTGAAACAACAAATGCGAGATTTTCATACTCAAAATCCGTTGGTATACTTACCATACATTGAAATAATATCATTTATTACCAAAAAGTTAAAAAGTAAAGAAAATTATTAGGAATGCCTTTCTCAGGCTGTCTTTCTCTGTCTTTCTGTTTCTGTCTGTCTGTCTGTTCATCTCTCTGAGAGATAAAGAGAAAGAGAGTTTTCAAAGTAGTTTGCCAACGGGAAATATAAAGAGAGACAGAGTGAGATGTATGTATGATCGAGGAAGCTGTATCTATACCCCAACACTTCTTGATCCTGTCAATAATTGTTGGCAAAAGCAAAAGTTAAACATTTTATAAAGAAGAAGACTATAATTATAAAACATAATGGTCTGAAATAATTTTGATTATGTTCTTTATATTGCTCGATTTACATTCGGGCAACTTAAAAGTTAACATAGAAACTCACTTTTGTCGTTGTGACTCGTGACTTTTTAAAACTCTTCAGTTCAATTTCTTCGCCTATGTCGCCACAATGCCGTGTGGACATTTTGAAAAGATCTCCATGAAAATGTCGACATCCTTCGATCGACACTTTTGCTAAAATTCCTCCTGACGTCTTGTTGAGCGCATGACTCTGAAAGAGATTTTGGGAGGATAAGCAGTTTTGTCAAGCCTCTTCTTTTGCATACCAATTAAACTCTTTACCTCAACTTCTTTATTCCTGAGGTTATTGGTCATATCTTTCATGGTGTTAACATCGAGACGGTATGTCCATTCGCACTGATACCCACAACCTTCTTTTTTTTCCAAAACAGGGCCTTTACTGGCTGGCTTTAGTTCAATTTTTCCATCATTTAGTTTTGCCAGCAAGGCCTGTTCACGCCATGAGAAACCGTTAAACTCAAAGATATCCTTTTGGAGCCTATGATCTCATGATTTAGAATTCATTCTATATTATTCTTTTTTAATTCATCGATCACAACTAAAACCTGAACACACTACGGTTCCGTGTTTCATTTTTTGTCATCATTACCCTAATGGTATATCGACCACTATGATAGCTACACAAACCATACTTAGAGCCTAAATTTCACTCTCTAGTTTCTCTTTTAAATCTTCGTTTGTAAGATAGTCTCACAGTATGTAGAGCTGAAAGATGTCCAGCTCTTTCATCATTAATCTGAGAAGATGAGCATAATTCGAATCGACATCTTATAGGTAAAGTAAATGTTATTCCAAAACAAAGAATAAAAGTAATTGTACGTTCTTTTTCTTTCCTCCTACATCCACAATATTATTCTACTTAAATAAATGCGCAAAGTAATTCTTGATTTCCTGTTCCGCAAAATGAGTCGACTTTCAAATAAAAGCCAAAAACGTGTCTGTAAAGCATTTCCAGACACTCAAATAGAACGAGACCGAGTCAGAATCGAATCTTGGACGTCCTGGTCCTGCAGACGAGTCGAGCGAGTGTTCCCCTGTGTCAAAGCAGACGCATACAACCAACCTGAAGATCCGTCATGCATTTGTTTACTTTTCACTGCGATATATTTGCACCCAAAATAAAAGAGACAACAACAACGAAAAAAAAAAAACCAACAATAGTAGCAAAAATTACAACAGCAATAATGACAGCATCAGCAACAAAAATATCAATCAAACAACACCGGCAGCAGTAGCAACAAACATAGGCATAGCTTTTATCATAGATTTTTTTTTCGCTTAGCTTGTAGCCTCTGCCATAGTTCCACTTTATTGAAAAGAACTGATGAAGAACAAACTGGCTCTCTTAATTTTGAACACAAAAATTCAAGTGGCTGCTCGAGACTCTGAATTACAAAAACTCAGACTCTTCTTGGAAAGTTCAAGGCCGTGCTGTGACTTTCTGAAGTGCCTCAACAGCACAGCCTAATATGCTTTTAAACTTGAATACAAAGAGCAGTAAAAGCATGAAGATGCACCAAGACAACTTGCAATTTCTTTCGTCTCGCACATCACCCGCTCCGTCTTGACAAAAACTAGACCAAGGCCGTTTGTTAATTAAATAAAAAAAAGACCCACTCTGAGTCTGAGTTGCATTGATTTTCAACAGACCTAGAAATTGAGGCATAGCTTTTGGAGCTTCACACTCTATGTGTGAGGCGGGGTGAACATTACGTTAGATTCGGGGTGAACATTTCATTAGATTCTGGGTACGGTAAACATTACATTAGATTCTGAGTACAGTAAACATTATATTAGATTCTGGGTACAGTAAACATTATATTAGATTCTGGGTACGGTAAACTTTACATTAGATTCTGGGTACGGTAAACATTACATTAGATTCTGGGTACAGTAAACATTACATTAGATTCTGGGTACGGTAAACATTACATTAGATTCTGGGTACAGTAAACATTACATTAGATTCTGGGTACGGTAAACTTTACATTAGATTCTGGGTACGGTAAACATTACATTAGATTCTGGGTACAGTAAACATTAAATTAGATTCTGGGTACGGTAAACATTACATTAGATTCTGGGTACGGTAAACATTACATTAGATTCTGGGTACGGTAAACATTACATTAGATTCTGGGTACAGTAAACATTACATAAGATTCTGGGTACGTTAAACATTACATTAGATTCTCTGTACGGTGAATATTACATTGTATTCTGGGTACGGTGAACATTACATTGTATTCTGGGTACGGTAAACATTACATTAGATTCTGGGTACGGTGAACATTAGGTTAGATTTAAGATGAAAATTAAGATAAATTTTGGGTGAACATTATTTTATCTAGATACTGGGTGTACATGACGTTAGATTCAAGGTGAACATTACGTTAGATTCAGGGTGAACATAACGTTCGATTCAGGGTGAACATTACGTTAGATTCAGGGTGAACATACCATCAGATTGGGAATGGAGATGACGTTAGATTCGGGGTGAACATTACGTTAGATTCAGAGTGAACATTACGTTAGATTCAGGGTGAACATTACGTTAGATTCAGGGTGAACATTACGTTAGATTCAGGGTGAACATTACGTTAGATTCAGGGTGAACATTACGTTAGATTCAGGGTGAACATTACGTTAGATTCAGCGTGAACATTAAGTTGATCGGGAACATTAAAATTGTTTTTCAGGAGTCACTTAACTTATTTTTACTTGTTTTTCCCTTTGTTCTTGCTGTTTATGTTTATGCTGTTGTTGTAATTTGTTGTTGTTGCAAGCCTTTTAAATAGCTACAGAGTTTGTAAAATGCTTCGGGAGGATGCGTTATGATAACGTGCCATTTATTTATGCCTCTAGAGCTACAGAAACTATCAACATATTTATAGCCCTTTTCCGTTTTTTTTTCTTATTCTCTCTCTTCCCATCACCTTATTTTTCCTCATAAAATATTCCTCGCATACATGAGTACGCTAAAAAATTAAAAAATAAGTTAGAGAGACAAGTGAACAGAACGTTGGCCTTTTTTACCACATGCAAAAAAACTCATATCATGAAGATATCTCGTGAAATGGATAGTCAAAGTAGTTTTTCCAATGAACTTCATGCTCGAAAAAGCATTCGCCTGTGCCAAAAAAGTGAAAAAAATCATTGATTGCACATTCGAAAAACCCTTATCATTAAATGTTACTGCATTCCCTGTAAAAACTGCTACATTATTCTGAATATATGTACCTACCCACCTCTTTTTCCTTCTATCTTGATAGAAAAGAGAGCAAAACCGTCTCGCATTAAAACTTTATAAGTCTTTAACAAGTAACTAATGTTCTCATGAGTGGGCAGGTGTCAAAAATTTAGAGATGATAGTTTCTGCCCTTTAAAATTAATATGAAGGAACTTTATAGCTCATGTAAAACACATAAGCTGACGTTTATAATTACCGGCCTTTTTCAGTCGCTGAGCCACTTGGTCAAAATTTAGACTTAGGTGATCGACGCAATAAGAAAAAATCCTCACAATTAGAAAAAAAAAATTAATTGGTGTAGATCTGCAAATAAATATTTAAAGCTTCCCAGCACTAATTATCTAGATTTTAGATCTGGGTGATAAAAAATACAAAATAAAATGACAGACCCAAGTACCATATCATTGATATTTTGGCGAGTCTTCATGTTGTAGCCAGACTAGATCTAATTTTAGACATAGACCTCGCTTTGTAACTGGCCTCCTAACCGTAATTAGATAACGGTAAACTTGTTTTAAAATAACATGCAGATCTAGTTCACATTTAATCTAAGTATTTCCAATCCGCTAAAGATTCGTTTTCCTGAATCTAAATCTAGCTCATGACGTAAATCTTTAGTTTTATAATTATTTAACTAGAATATGAGAAAATTTTGTGTAAATTCGAATTTCATGTTTAAGTCTTTAATCCAGATCTAGATATCTATCTCTGGTCATTCAAAGCAAAAATTATTTACTCTCACCTGAATAGGTGGGAGCAGATAGCCCTTACGATTCGCTGGTTGCAAATCACAGCTTATCTCCTCCGTTATCCGGAAAAGTTCGAGGCTTCAATATCTGGAACTTTCATAATTATAATCATTATAGTTATAATATCTAAGGGTTTGGTTGTATGTCGAAAAATTCGGAGTCGCGTTTCTCTTTGTCATCAGTAAATTTCGTCGATGATGTCCGCCATTGAGGGTCCTCAAATGCACATCTTGGGCCAACTTCATCGGCCGCCCAAATGTTGTAATATAGTGCCCAAGAACTTGTGAATATTTCATGATCAGCTACCATCAGGAGTAAGGACCCAACATAGTCAGATGTAATTAGTTAGGCGGTAACTTGGTGTTGGGACCTTTTCATGCGCATGAGCACTGCAGTCCGAAAAAAATCATAAAGAAAAACTATTTTTGTCCAAAATGATGGACATGATGATGATGATAATAATGATGGTTATGATAATTATGATGATGATCATGAGAATGATAACGATGAAGATGATAATTATGATTTGGACTACATTGGCTGTGATAATAGCAACGGTATGAATCGTTACAAAAACCGAAGAAAACTTCAATAATTAGAAATAGGTCAATTATA
This sequence comes from Elysia crispata, assembly GCA_033675545.1. Lineage (NCBI taxonomy): Eukaryota > Metazoa > Mollusca > Gastropoda > Plakobranchidae > Elysia > Elysia crispata. Next base: position 27,749 of record JAWDGP010007687.1, on the reverse strand, counting down.
CTTCTTATAACAAAGATGTTGAATCAAAAATGATGTTCATAAGGATTATAAAAATAATGATGATGATGATGATGATGATGATGTTGATGATGACGATGATGATGACGATTATGATGAGGATGATGATGATCATGATTATGATCATTATGACGATGATGATGATGATGATGATGATGTTGATGATGACGATGATGATGACGATTATGATGAGGATGATGATGATCATGATCATGATCATTATGACGATGATGATGATGATGATGATGATGATGATGATGATGATGATGACGACAACCCTCAAAATTTTTTATGTCACTTCCTCTACCTCAGGTATACCACGGTCCCCTTCAACAACACGCTGCCACTGTTCGGGCCGAAGGTCTTCCGCCATGACGACTACGCGGACCAGGACAACTACCTGAGAGAACCCACCCGATCCTCCGCGGTCGGCATGGACGCCGGGGCTGGGCGGTTCATGAACTACACCCGAAAAGAGTTCAAGATGAACCCGTGGTGAGAACTGGCGCACAGTTTTGTTTCAGTTCAGACTTGAAGATTTTGTTTTGCCTGCCTCTGTGGTCGCATTAATTATGTTATTTATGATTTTACCATTTTAAACACTGATTGTTGTAAGAGGAAATAAAAAGGCTAATATTTTGTAATGGAAAGGAGAGTAATTGAAAGTGAGAATCTAGAATTTCTCATACTTTCTGGCAAAAAATACATTACTGTATAAAGTATGATTTTACATACGGAAGTAAAAAGAATACGAAAGACATATTTTTACAGTGCCAGGTCAGACCAACTTGCGGAAGTTGAAAGTCTCCTAATTCTTTTTACAAAATTGTATCCAGAGAACAGATAAACTACGAAGTTCTGGCGTTTATTTCAGGTACGAGAACTGGCTGCCAGATCTGAAGGGTGACATGGATTCCCTGACGAAGTTCACCTACTACATTGGTATCAAAGAGTCTAACGTTACTGGTAAGCAAGAGAGATTTGTTTAATAATCAAGATCATCCTATTACAGAAAGTAATGACATTTTTCGTAAAATTACTTTTAAAAGTGTCAGAAAGTTTTAATTTGCTTTTTATATTTATATGTAAAGTATAAATCGTCCTGCTAATCATGTTTAAAGTACGATTTTTACGTCTTTTAAGGACAGTTTTAAGTCGTTTCATGAAACATGTGGCTAAATCATGGACAGATCTTCAAGAATTTTGATAGGACTATGGGGTGCGATAGGCATTAAGTTCAGTAAAATTCCGTCTGGGTTCAGGTTAGCTTGAGTTTTCAATAAAGAGGATCTTAGTAAGAATGAGTTTAGGGTAGGGAAATGTTTCTTAAAAGATTCATGATTGCGAGCTTGGGTGTGTAGTAGTTAGTCCAATAATTTGATAATATCATGGGTATTCATTCCATTTTAAGTTTTAATTTCTTTCTTCAATGGCTTTTGGTGTCAATACACCTGGATATTTTTTTTTCACCGCAGTTCACTTCAACAAATCCCCGTTTTGTTTTACTTTCCCGCGCTCTTTTTCTCTCTTTTTTTTTCAAGGCCAGTTTGTTTCAAAGACCTACGAAAACTTCGCCTTCTTCGGGCCCAACTCTCCCAGCGCTTCGACCAAGGACGAGCGCCAGCTTCCTGTCCAGTACACAGCGCCATACTTTGACTGTGGCGGCTCAAACAAGTGGGTCATCAGTGCTGTGTCACCAGTGGTCGACTTCATGCCCAGATACACCAACTGGACACATCTAAGAAGACAAAGGTTTGGCAAAGAATTTTAACGAATAACGAACCAATTATAATATGTGACATCTCCCGTCGGATCTGAACAATCTTATTTTTACATTTACGACCTTCTTCATTTTATATACTCTAAAACTATAGTTTTTCAATTTCGTCGAGACACTGTTGGTGCAACTTGTGTAAGATATGAAATTCAAACATCATTTTTACTGTCTTACAAGTTAGATCAAGCTTATATCAGAGCAATATGTCAAGTCACTCCCCTGCCTCTCCAGAATTGTTGGTGCAGTCGTGATGGACATCGATCTTATCGAAGTCGATTTCAATGGCTGTGCGATCGGAGTTTCGAATAAAGGCCCCAATTATCTCGCTGGTATTGACAAGTGCCGGAAGTACACAAACGTAAGTGTATCAATCTTATGATTATTAGAATAAAGTTGACATGATCAGCAGTCAGTAAATGAATTAATAGTAGTAGTAATGGTAGTAGTAGTAGTAGTAGTAGTAGTAGTAGTAGTAGTAGTAGTAGTAGTAGTAGTAGTAGTAGTAGTAGTAGTAGTAGTAGTAGTAGTAGTAGTAGTAGTAGTAGTAGTAGTAGTAGTAGTAGTAGTGATGATAAGAATAATAATAATAATAATAATAATAATAATAATAATAATAATAATAATAATAATAATAATAATAATAATAATAATAATAATAATAATAATAATAATAATAATAATAATAATAATAATAATAATAATAATAATAATAATAATAATAATAATAATAATAATAATAATAATAATAATAATAATAATAATAATAATAATAATATTACGGTGGTGGTTACATCAAGTATCTTTTTTTGTTTATCACATCCCGATAAATGCACTATTTAAGGCATTTGAAAAGATGTCGAAAATAGTGCATATTTTGACGTTCTAATCGTTTCTACCACCTTTGCTACCCACAAGATCTAAGCATTTCCATTAACACTTTTGTCACAATGGCCCTTAATAATCCGAAACATGGAAAGATGTCTAGTATTAACGGATAGCCAAGGTGCAACTAAGACAGAAAATATTCTGCGTGTCCAATATAGACTCACATGCATAACTATCTGTAAATTAGTAAGATATCTGGCTCTAGTTCACTTGTCGATTTTCCAAATAATTCTGCCAATTCCATTCTCATATTTTAAAATCACCGCAGAACAAAAGGAGAAAAATCAACCTCAGGCCCAGTGTATTTCGTTTCTTGTAATCACTTTTGTATCCAGATATATCAGATTTGCCAAATATCAGTACCATTGCAACAGAGACGGAGAGTCTCCCCCAACACAGTTTTTATTTTCCGCAAAACAAAACCAAAAGAGAAGCATTTTTTTTTCTTTTTTGGTCAACGAATCTGTACTTGCAAAAGAAATTGATATCCAGGTGTTTATAACGACCAGCGTGTTTGTTTTGGCTTCAGCCGTGTCAAATAGTGGTTGTAAATATACAAACGAACCGCTCTATCTATTTTATCTATCCATATTAGTGCATTATATCCTTCAAAGCATTTATCTTTGTGCGTCTTGAACGATCTCTTTATATATTTACCGGCAATTCTATTCTTCTATCCCTATTTATCTATCTATCTAGCTAGCTAGCTATTCATATAGCCTTTTTTTTCTATCTACTAATCTATTCATCTATTTTTTAACTCAATCTATTTATATATCTATCAATCTGCCGGTGTCTCATATTTTCATCTATCTGCCCATCGAACAAATTTCCCTAACCTTACCTGTCTAATCCTCAGTGCAAGCAGCGAGCTGGCTATGGCCTGCGAAGAGGGGGCTACCACTGTGTATGTAAGAATGGATTTCAACACCCAATCTTCCTAGATCGGCCTTACAAGGGGGAGGTCATCGAACAGGCCACAGAGGAGGAGTATAGTACCGGCTTTACCTGCACGCCCACTGATTGTGAGGAGACACAAGTTTATCATTTAAAAAAAAAATAATAATAATAATAATAATAATAATAATAATAATAATAATAATAATAATAATAATAATAATAATAATAATGATAATAATAATTATAATAATAATATTATTATTATTATAATAATGATAATGATGACGATAATGTTATGATTATTATTTTTTTTATTTTAATTATTTATATTATTATCATTATTATCATTACTGTTGCTGTTTTGATATTCGTATATATTTAGATTCATTATTTTTATAGCGACATTTATCTTTTACATATGCACAATCAGCAGAAGCAGCAGCAGCAAAAGCAGAAGGGGCATCACTTATATCATCATTGACAACATCCTCATCCTTGTTCCATCACCATCAATAACATCATCATCAGTAGCAGCAACACAAACAGCAAATATCAAATATACACTTAAACATTCAAGCTGCTACTTGCAATGATTGATGTTCCGCAGATAAACTAGTGCTGCCCTTGATAGACCAGAAAGTGAACTTCAGTTACGAAGGCGGGGGAGATAACTCTGGCGGATTGCCCTCTGATTTGCAGGATTTGGAAGAGGGGACGCGACGAAGACGTAGAGAAGCGGACAGCATGTCTTCATCACATGGTGAATAGAGAAAGGAATTGAGCAGAGTGGTAGGGTAGGGTGCTGCATATTCGACACGGTTATACATTACATTTTTATAGCGAAACAGACTATAACTAAACCACTACGGACCCAAATCTAGCTCTGCTGCACTGAATTGTAAAGCATCTTCTAAGGTTCATTTCAAACCATAGTTTGTTTCTGTAGGACACGTGCAACATTTCAATCACCACTTATATTATTAGTGTTCTGTATAGGCAAGGCAGAAAGAAGTTACCAATTCGTGGCTGTATCTTTGAAGATCTATCATCCTGGAGTAGGTGCGATTGAAAGAAGTATTATTCATAGATTGATTGGCTCAGTCTTTGCGAAAAAGGCAAAAGAAAACATGAAAAAGATTTTGCTTAACAACGGTATTCAGGATCCTCAAAAATACCCGTGTTCAATTTCTGTTCCATCTCAGTAAAAATTGCTAGACTTTCTATTGAGTTTTCTAAGAATTATGGTTAATAAGATAATTAATTTTAGAAACGTTAGGAATACAGATTTATGTAATGCTTGAAGCGAAGTGCTTTTTATGCTTATATCATTTTGAAGATATTCCAAATGCATATTTTTAATATTGTGCGCCATTCTTTTTTGTTATTGGTGCTTTCCAGACCAACAAACTGTAGAAAGGCCAAACTCAGTTCGTTATGGGAAGGAAAACGGGCGGCCAGGCATACCTGTGCGTCATATTGATGACGTCAAGGTCATGAACGCAGCCCCGCCTACTGAATTACCCAATCAGGAAAACAGAGAACCCACATCACAGGAACTCATGGCTCTTGCTGAAAGAATTCGAGATTTGAGGGTAAAAAATGATAAAATAAGAACAAAACTTCCGTGCATGACTGTATTAACTCTATACACCATGTGGGCTGCTAAGGGGCATAATATAAATATCGTTTTGTGAGACTAAAACAGAAGTAATACTGCAGCTGTTGAATTTCTTGTTTATCATTACGCCTTCACGCGGATCCGAACCTCGATCCCTTCGGCAGCAAAGCAACGCCGGAAAGAGGACAACATCAAATAGCTCAATAGCTGTCCTGTTAGCCTCTGAATAAAATTAGGAACTTGGACGATAGTTTCATAAAAAAAAATTCCTATAACGTCGTGTTTCGATTTCTCTCACCTTCTTCTTTTTAGATCGTGCACTAGTCGACAAATAAAACCAATGGTGAGCGCCATTTTTCAATAAACCTAAACGTGATGCGCACCAAACACGATCTTTGGCCACAAAATGGCGAAGAAAGGCCGTAAGCCTTATAATATATTCGTCGTCTGGCTAACGGAGGAAGGATCCTGTGAAGGCATGCAACAACTTATTAACATGGCAGTGTAAGAGAAAATATTATGTACAGTTATTGAACCGTTTCCAAGTTGGTTTTTTTTTTCTTTTACATAATTCTGTTACGCGTGGAAGCATCTTTTAGGAAAGAAGTGGAAGTTTCATAATTTTTAGTTGAAAGATTTTTCGAAAGAACTCAAAAAAAATTGAGATTTTTTTTTTTTTTTTATTCTTTTGCAAATTAAGCACTTTGGTTCATTTCAGATCAGCAACAAACTTCAATATTATCTGAAGCGGCAAGGGTCTCGGTACCATGTTGATTCTTCGTCACCTGTGGAAGAGGATGATTATGTTGGTCAGAACGATGTGGATTACACTGTGGAGAGGGAGTATCAGGTACAGACACGGGTATTAGTTTGTACGGGTCTCTGGTCTTAAATAGAGAGTGGATAAAGAATGGGTAAAAGAGGGAGTGAGAGAGAGAGAGAGAGAGAGAGAGAGACAGAGACAGAGAGAGGTGGGGGGGGGGGGAGGGACAAGGGAGGGACGGAAGGAGAGACACACACAGACAATTAAACATAATACTGATAAGAAAATGCATTTAATAGAAAATTAAATATTAGTGCGAAAAACAGATAAGAGAGGAAGAAAAAGTGATGGAAAATAGTGATAGGATATAGAGAGGCGGGATAGAGAGATTGAGAAAGGAAGAAAGAACGTAGAGAAAGAATTGTATATTGACATATAAATAGATGGATCGAGAGAGAGAGAGACACACACACACACAGATAGAGAGAGAGAGAGAGGAGTTGGGAAAGGGTGGAGGGGGGAGGGGTGGTACGGGAGAAGAAAAGCGAAAGAGGACTAAAGATATATTTATATATACATATGTATATTTTTTTTATTGCTTGGTTAAAGCACTGAATGAGTTAGACAGTTGTAGGTCCTAATTAATTCGAAAAAAAAAGAACTCATTGGGTAAATGACGCGTAAAAATTAATAATCCGAAACTCTACAAGGCTGGCTAGCCTGCTTTTCAAAGTATGTCGACCAGTCAACACAACGTGAACAAACTGTCAGTATATGAGGAGCTATTAATATTCCACTATTTTAAAGATAAAAATGCAGATGAATGCGCAAATGTTTCAGAGCATATTAATATTCATGTAATTAATCTAAATTAAACTCTTGCATAACGAGTAAGATGTAAGTCACGATGAAAAGATTTTGCCCCAATTTAAGGACCTCAAGATTTTGCGTATAGCGCAAAAAAAAAAAAAGAAAAAAAAAGAAAAGAAAAACAAAGGAACACATTGTCAAATCTAATGCTTATTGATAAAAATATAAACTGCTTAATGGATATTCATAAAGAGAGAGAGAGAGAGAGAGAGAGAGAGAGAGAGAGAGAGAAGGAAAAAAAAAAAACAAACAAGCGATAACCAAAAAAAGGCTATTCAAACTTATAGGACAGTAGTTATACACGTCTGGAAAAACCGGCGACCATAACTTATGCTTTCGCATGGGCAGCAATGCATGGTAAGTCTATCAGCACATCATCGCCAACATTGCTTGATCCTACACGGTCAGCGAGGCAAGAGGTTTTAGAACGTTCTACTTCAGTTTACCACGGCGCGCCTAGAGTAATTCGACATCGCCGCTGACTATGTGCAATATATGACGGTGCGCAACGAAGTGTGCATTAGGCTGCCAGCACGTAAGGACCCACATTGTTCCTCTCAACTCCATCAGACAGGCAAAATGGTTCAGAAAGACCGTAATCGGACAATCAGTTTGGGACATTTTTTGTCCTTGAATTGAGCGACACCAGTTTCACATGCGTGTTGTCTCACAGGAAAAAAAAAAATCACACGCACAACAGCACACTGATTTTTTTGCCAAAATCTTTCTATCTTTATGATTTTTTTTTCTTTTGGAGGTCAATGACTTTGAAAGAGTTCTTGTAATAATGAAATGTTTTTCATTTTGTTGTTGTTGTTGTTGTTGTTGTTGTTGTTTTTAAATCATTAAAAGTGTTTACCTCAGAAACAAGCCGCACTTAATGCAGCAGGGAAAATCTTGGTGACAGCGTAACATGTTAGATAAATTTGATCCTCTATCTCTGTGGCATTTCGGGGAAAATGTTTCATAATATTGATACAACTTTCCCATCAAAAATAAAGGTAACATGCATTAGAGGTATATTATGCTTACGTCATAAGTAAATAAAGTATGAAAACAAGAAGTTGTGATGTACACTAAGGAAATAAATGTTAAGGACAAAGACTGGACAAAAACTGGGATTGCAGAGGGAAGAAGAAGAGGACAAGTTATCGAGCTGGTCAACAAGTAAAAAATTTCTGCGAAAGGCCTTAACCAATAAAGAGACCTTTCTAGATTTTTAGAGGAACATTCTTTTAACCTAAGCAGCACATTATTTGAACATAGATAAGATTTGTAACTACCTTTATTTGAGTCCTCACCTGTGTGAGATGAAAACATGTGTTCCTAGAAACCATTTTTCAAGGACTCCTCGTTCCACATCATCCAAGTAAAACTCGATTCCCGAACGTGCTGAATAGATAAACATTTCACGTGAACGCGCTTTATCAGATGGTTATAGATATTTCGTCTTCAGTCACAGCCGTAGTGCGGAATGGTACGGAAAGGTGCTGGGGTTGCGGCCTGCTGCGAGTGTTCAACCGCTCTCAATGATGTCGTAGTGGGACAGGCCTAACACCCAAGTCTGCGCACTGCTCAGCCCTACATGTATCTCATTGCGCATGTCAAAAAGGTTACAAACATTGCTTGATTTTAAAATATTCTCTATTTGGAAAATCACTAGCGACGTGCAGAAAGCAACTGTTGAAAGCGACAGGCAGAAAGCAGGGGAACATCAAATCGTTTCGTGTAGACACAACGAGATTTGTGGCAGACGATTCTCTGAAGAAAGGCAGCTGCAGATTGAAATGTGCATCATTACCTTAAAGAGAACGATCGTTCTAGGAGTTTAGAAGCGCCAGGACTTTGAAATAGTTTGCTCTCGAAGAGAAACTCTAGCTTGAAACCTATTTTCTAATTCAAGAATTGCTCGCTCTCTCTCTCTCTCTCTCTCTCTCTCTCTCTCTCTCTCTCTCTCTCTCTCTCTCTCTCTCTCTCTCTCTCTCTCTCTCTCTCTCTCTCTCTCTCTCTCTCTCTCTCTCTCTCTTCTCTTCTCTTCTCTTCCAAATAAGCTCAGAGAAACAGAAAATTTTAGACTTAAAATGCATAAGTTTATTTACTTTTTGTGCTAAAAGAACGGGACTTGTAAAGAACAAAAAAAAGGCTAAGCTGTGACTGAGCAGAACAGCTAGAAAATGCCGCAAAGTACGCTTTAGATTGATACCGAAATAATTCATCATATCTAATATTCAAAGTTTTCAAATTGTTATTTCTTTATTCTAAGCATTGTGGCATAAACGGATACAAAGATCTACACTTTAAAGAAAATGTCTTTATCAATGTGAGAGGATATCCACAGTGCCTCAATTTTCACAGTACGATTCAATATTTCATCTCTAGTTTTAACCAGGGACAAGACTAAAAAACGAATCAGTCTGCTGGTATGTTTTTTTGGGATTTTTTTTATCCGATGAGCTGATCTAAATTCCAGCTTAGCGAGAATCGCTGAGATTTGTAGACGACTGCCTCCACAGTGAGTCTATCCAGTAACGAATGTGAAAGATTCGTCTATTCAAAACGAAGAAACGTATCGGAATAATAACGTAAACTGAGATTCTTTGTTCACGGAGTATAGGACTGCTCCAATTCTGTCTCTGATTCTATCTTTCTGTCTGCCTCTGTCTTTGTATCTGAAGCTACCAGTGTTTCATACCCCTCTCCTCCATACATCTCCCAGGAGGACCTCCAGCAACACCGTGAGTCTGTCTATCTGTCTGTCTGTGTCTGCCTCTGTCTTTGTATCTGAAGCTACCAGTGTTTCATACCCCTCTCCTCCATACATCTCCCAGGAGGACCTCCAGCAACACCGTGAGTCTGTCTATCTGTCTGTCTGTGTCTGTCTGTCTCTATCTTTGTCTCTGAAGCTACCAGTGTTTCATACCCCTCTCCTCCATACATCTCCCAGGAGGACCTCCAGCAACACCGTGAGTCTGTCTATCTGTCTGTCTGTGTCTGCCTCTGTCTTTGTCTCTGAAGCTACCAGTGTTTCATACCCCTCTCCTCCATACATCTCCCAGGAGGACCTCCAGCAACACCTTGAGTCTGTCTATCTGTCTGTCTGTGTCTGTCTGTCTCTATCTTTGTCTCTGAAGCTACCAGTGTTTCATACCCCTCTACTCCATACATCTCCCAGGAGGACCTCCAGCAACACAACAGCGTGAGTCTGTCTATCTGTCTGTTTGTCTGTCTCTATCTTTGTCTCTGAAGCTACCAGTGTTTCATACCTCTCTCCTCCATACATCTCCCAGGAGGACCTCCAGCAACACCGTGAGTCTGTCTATCTGTCTGTCTGTGTCTGTTTGTCTGTCTCTATCTTTGTCTCTCGAGCTACCAGTACGTCTTTCCTCCATACATCTCCCAGGAGGAGCTCCAGCAACACCGTGAGTCTGTCTATCTGTCTGTCTGTGTCTGTTTGTCTGTCTCTATCTTTGTCTCTCGAGCTACCAGTACGTCTTTCCTCCATACATCTCCCAGGAGGACCTCCAGCAACACCCTGAGTCTGTCTATCTGTCTGTCTGTATCTTTGTCTCTGAAGCTACCAGTGTTTCATACCTCTCTTCTCCATATATCTCCCAGGAGGACCTCCAGCAACACCGTGAGTCTGTCTATCTGTCTGTCTGTCTGTCTCTATCTTTGTGTCTGAAGCTACCAGTGTTTCATACCTCTCTTCTCCATACATCTCCCAGGAGGACCTCCAGCAACACCGTGAGTCTGTCTATCTCTCTGTCTGTGTCTGTTTGTCTGTCTCTATCTTTGTCTCTCGAGCTACCAGTACGTCTTTCCTCCATACATCTCCCAGGAGGACCTCCAGCAACACCGTGAGTCTGTCTATCTGTCTGTCTGTGTCTGTCTGTCTCTATCTTTGTCTCTGAAGCTACCAGTGTTTCATACCTCTCTTCTCCATATATCTCCCAGGAGGACCTCCAGCAACACCGTGAGTCTGTCTATCTGTCTGTTTGTCTGTCTCTATCTTTGTGTCTGAAGCTACCAGTGTTTCATACCTCTCTTCTCCATACATCTCCCAGGAGGACCTCCAGCAACACCGTGAGTCTGTCTATCTCTCTGTCTGTGTCTGTTTGTCTGTCTCTATCTTTGTCTCTGAAGCTACCAGTGTTTCATACCTCTCTTCTCCATACATCTCCCAGGAGGACCTCCAGCAACACCGTGAGTCTGTCTATCACTCTGTCTGTGTCTGTTTGTCTGTCTCTATCTTTGTCTCTCGAGCTACCAGTGTTTCATACCTCTCTTCTCCATACATCTCCCAGGAGGACCTCCAGCAACACCGTGAGTCTGTCTATCTGTCTGTCTGTGTCTGTCTGTCTCTATCATTGTCTCTGAAGCTACCAGTATTTCATACCCCTCTCCTCCATACATCTCCCAGGAGGACCTCCAGCAACACCGTGAGTCTGTCTATCTGTCTGTCTGTATCTGTTTGTCTGTCTCTATCTTTGTCTCTGAAGCTACCAGTGTTTCATACCTCTTTTCTCCATACATCTCCCAGGAGGACCTACAGCAACACCGTGAGTACAGAGATTTCCTGATCTCCGCCAACCGCGAGTCACAGACGCCAAACATGTCACGCGTGACGGAAGCTCTCCGGGACGACGTGATCCAGATGAGGGAACGTCACCAGCAACGTTTCCATGCCAACCGGCCCCAGCCTGGCGTGAAGAGCCGGAGGAAGCGGTCGCCCATGTTTGATAACTTCGCTTTCGACAAGTTCGTATTGTTTTTGTTTTGTTATTATTACTAGAAGGAAAATCTAGATCCATCTAGATCTAGATTGTAACCTTTTGATTTAAGTCTAGCTGTCGTAAATATTTAGGCCGTAGATCTAGAATCTATTTAGATTCTTAACTTAGATCTTTCATTATAACATGTAGAACTATTCCAGACGGTTTTAGATCTACCGCCGCCTACTTTGTGTGCGTTCTTGCTGTCATTTCTGTCAAGCTGTTCTTACAGGAAATAGTTCGGACATTCACCTTTTCCTTTTGAGAAAAAAATAATTACACTTTTGCCTTGAATTTTGTAAAAAAAATATTATTCTGGTGAAAAATAATATTACCATTGCAATCTTTAGGTCAATTCACAATTTTATGCCAAATTTGACATTCGTAGGGTGATCTAAAAAGCTCAATTTTTCGCCTTGCTCCATTATAAATAGATTATTAGTATAAGAATTATTATTATTATTATTATTATTATTATTATTATTATTATTATTATTATTATTATTATTATTATTATTATTATGATTATGATTATTATTATTATTATTAATATTATTATTATTATTATTATTATTATTATTATTATTATTATTATCATTATTATCATTATTATTATCACTAGGGCCTCGTCCAGCTCTTACACTAGAGCACTTATTTAATGCGCTAGGGAGAACAACGGTCTCCTGCACATCTCAGTTCGTGTCTCTCTTAATAATCAATCTGCAGCGCTAAGCAGCGACTCCCAAGCTATTTTAGAACGGCGGTTTTAAGCGTGGAACCTTTCTTAAGTCGATGTAGAGCATCTAACTGAATGGTGCATCCTTCCTCCCGATTAGGTTGTAGTTTTACCAAGAGAAACATGTTGTACTTTATACATAGCTCAGGTCTATTGTCACCCAAATTCTCTGGGCTTCAGTTCACAAGAATACTTTTTCTGCTCTTGACTGAATGTTTACATTGTGCACAAACACTGAGGAAAAATATTTGTTTTTAAAAACACGTTTAATACGTCAATGTAAAAAATTGTTAGTGTGAGTTAGTTTAGTCTCATAACTAACTGAATCTATATCAATAGCCTCAGGTCTAAATCTATTCTTCAACATTATGTTTCACCCACAGAATGATGCGCATTCTGAGATGGAAGGGCTCAGTAAGTAAATCCAACTGTGACCAGCAGCCCAACCACCGGCTCACAATGCCTGGAGATGTTGGTTACGGGGCCAGCAAACAGTTTGAGAACGAGGGTCGGACAGCGCTTAGGCTGAGTAACTTCCTCTCCATGTATTTACAGGTGCGGGTTTTGCCTATACACAATTTCAAGATCAATCGCCAATGGAAATAATAATAAATTAATAAAGTGAGGAAGAGCTTAGTTCAATTGAGCGTATAGTTTTGTGAAAGCAAAATGTTCTCAGTCCATTATTCCGTTTGCTGAGAGAAGAATACAGTTGAGCCCCAGCTCTTCTTCACAGGAATGTTACTCTTGATTGTACCATTGAGTATATTGCTACAATAGACTTATAAAATACAAAACATTTCTTTCAAATTATTTTCAATATTGCGGAAAAGACGAAAATATAGTACTGATGAGGAGTAACAGTAAAAATGTTAAGTAGAAGAAATAAAAAAAACAAGTGATGGCGTGTGAGATAAAGGTGGAAGAAAAAGTATGCAAAACAATTTTTATGTCAGAATTTCCTTTGTGGAGGAAGTACAAGAAAGTGCGCTGATTTTTAAAATCAAAGTATAATAATATTTGCATCGCTTTGAAAATGTTTATTTATAGGTTAAAATGGATTGACTGCTCTGAATGTTCGCACGTCAGTCCATGTACCTTTCAGGGAATTTTGGCAGGACTCCATTGCTTTCTAATGAGCATTTACAAAATATCTTCAAATAGATTAGTAAATAACAGGGTTGGCCGGTTACCTCATCGAGCTAGTTACCATTATGTTATTTTAATCAGAGAAAACAATAAAAAAAAACCATTATAATTATGCAAAAGACGGCGTCTCAAATTATCCACAGAACGTAATGCCGGACGAAAACTTTGGTAACTTGCGCGGCGGAGGTCCGCTCCACAAAGACATGATGTTTGGTGAAGTCATCGCCAATGTCATGGGGAACTTCAGAATCTACTCGGCTGGCGTCTACTTTGACAGGTGAAGTTCAGTAACTTAGTTTCAGATTTGAGCAGATCAAACCATCAGAGAATTCAGAACTTTGTCTAAATGCAACAAATTAATGAAACTTGATGCTTAGCATTCATCTCTTCATGAATCGTATTAAGGTGGCGATGATGGTGATATAGAAAGATATAGAAATTAAATCTAACTTAAGAAATTTTTTTCAATGTTACAGAAAAAGAAATGGGCTGCAGAGTAATACCATTATATTTAAAGATTTGTTACAAAACTGTTTGGAAATATAAATATTTATCGCTATAAAAAATTTATGACATTGAAGATACAGGAAGAAGCTTTGACATAAATTTCACGGCAATATCATCTGTCGCGCAGATATTTTGAAAAACATCCATATATATCCATTGCACATCTTTTGTAACCATTTGTTGACTCTGCTTTATGTGAATGATTTCAACAAGTTTTTTCCCCATGCTAATGTTAGAGAGTAAAGTTTACTTTCCACGCTTATTAAAAAGGCAAAGAAGACAGAATAAAGTGATGCTGTATGACAGCTTTAGATTAAACATGAGTTTTTGTTCAAGTTCATTTTTTTTTTATTTTAGTGTGTTCATTTTTTTTGTGAAGAGTCTTTCCGCTCTGAACTTGACCGTGAGTTCCACAGACCAAAACTGACAATGAATTTCTCCCCTTTGTGATTGCCCACTTGACCAGGTGGAAGTTTGAGAACGACGACGGCTCCCTGCGAGAACTGTTCGGGCCCTGGGCCTTCCGCAGACGTGGGGCTTTCTTCGCCGAGGACACGGCTGGCTACAGTACCCAGTATGTCGACTCTGATTGGTTTAGACAAGCCAAGGCCAGACATGGCGCCAATTTCTTCGGGTCTAAGAAGTATAAGTTGAGAGCTTATGTCAGGTGAGATTTGCCTCTCGTTTTCTTAGTTGAATCTTAAATTGATTGGTATAAACAATGGCAGTAAATTATAAATTGCTGGGTTTAAGATAACAAAAAACACTGCATGTAAAGGAAAAAGAGCAGAACTAGAAGATATAGAAGCTCGAAATGAAGCAAAATAGAAGAAAAAGCAAAGAAGGAACGAGAAAGAAAAGAACAAAGAATATGATACAGTTATCTATAATAATCAAACTCATCAGAAAGTTCTGAGAAATGAGAAAAATATACATATTACACATCTTTCTCATGATCGTCTCAATATCTCTCTTCTCCACATACTTTTTTCCCTCTTACTCACTTTCTCTCAATCTCAACCTTTCTCTGTCTCTCTGTCTCTTTGTCTCTCTTTCTGTCTCTCTGTTTGTCTGTCTGTCTCTCTCTCTCTCTCTCTCTCTCTCTCTCTCTCTCTCTCTCTCTCTATATATATATATATATATATATATATATATATATATATATATATATATATATCCCTCCGTTGTTCATTTCATTATGTATGTGTATCCCTTTTCTATCTTTCCCACCATCCTAACCTTCTCTCTGATCTCGTTTCAGTTCTGTGTTTCATGCATATTCTCCTTTTCTTCTACCTTCTCTTCAAATCTCATTCTCCACATTCTCTAAACCCAGATCTAACCCACAAGGCACCAGCTCCATCAAACACGAGTTCTTCCCCATCAAGTATTTCGCGGCGACCTATGAGATGGGGTTTTGGACCAAGCCTCACTTCCGGTGTGACGGCAAGGTGGACGCTTGGGTGGTGACCTACGTGAGTCCATTCTTCGGTCTGGACTCACTCAGGACTAAACTAGAGTTTAGGTAAGTGGAGAATTAGATACTGGGAAGACTAGTGGATATGTGCATTTGCCGTATGGTTAATATCTTCCATTCTCAACCTTAGATTAGTTTCCTGTGTTTTGTATAGTTACCGAAGAAGCAAATAAAGCGAAAAGTCATCTATATCTTATATAATTGTTTTTCTTAGTTCATTGCCTTACTTGAGTTCAAGCTGGTGACTGCTTTACATTAAATTTCTTTACATTTCTGGAACTTCTCCGGTGATCCCTGCATCTTTACTGATCCTGAAACTTAAGTTGTAAGTAATTTTTCAAAAGTTTTGATCTAGCTTGTATAGTTTTCTTGGATTTTTTTTTCATGACATTTTATGGCCTCATGACTTCACTAACCAAAAAATCCGCTGTAAGGACACTGGATTGATGTTCAAGGCTCTTGTGTGCCAACTGTTGAGAGAAATGTAAAAAATAAAAGAATATCTCATAACTTGAATCTCTGGAGGCCATGAGTATCTTACCAACATTGGCGTTGACTAAATCTTCTTAAAGCATAAACCCATGTACCACGGACTGTTATGTACTGGACAATCTGTAAAACATTACAAATGGTTTCTGTAACTCTTAAAAGCACTGAAAACTTAATAGGCGAAGCCCTCGAAATATATAAAGAAAGATTGCTACGCATGAAAAAGCGTTTGTTATTTATTAGATTCCACTTATTGGGTCTGATTGGCTAGAACTGGCAAATAAACCAAGTCAATAGTAGAAAACTAAAAGAAGCATCCATTCTTCCCAGAACAGGAACTTTTCATTTAATGGAGCAAGTTTTGTGAAGAAAAAAAAAGACCTGGCTTGACTGCTTTTTATAAACGATCTAAGAAGGTCAAATTTCAGGCTTTCCTTTAATTTGCCACAATACTTTTGCACCCAAAAAGTAGTTTTCCTTATATGATCATTATTATGTGTAAGTTTATGGCTTTTATGACCACATAAAATTATATTTCGGTAAAAATTTACCATTACTCCCGTCCTGCCTCCGAGTCCGCCATCTTACCACAGAAAGAGAAACGAAAATAACTGTATTACTACGCCATAAAAATAACGGGCGGGAGTAATAGTAAATAAATACCTATATTTCTTTGGATTCCTATGTAATATATTGTTTAGCATTAGAATGTGTAATTATAACCCCCAAAGCTACACAATGTGCCTCTTTCTTTAAAAAATAAAAGACGGAAAGGGGATGCAGTTAATAATAAACAAAACTACAAGCAACGATTTCAAGGGCCTTAACCAAGGATATTTTTTTTACTTCAGAGGAGTCACCACAATTGATGTCCCCTTGAGCTTCCTGGAGGTCAACCAGTGCCCGATGCCCTTCAGTGTGGCCAATGCCTTCAAAAATACTGCCCGATGTGACTACTTTTCTACAAATGTAGGCGAATAAACCGTACAATATATAGTCATTGTTTTTTCTTATCAACTCCAAACACACACCAAGTTCTCTACAATTTTTTCCGTTGAGATTGATTTATATTGTATTCAGTGGAACCCTTCCAAAACTCATCTGATCTCTACTTGTCTGACTATTTGTTTGGTACTGGTAACACACTTGGTTTGTTAATGTTAGGTGAGATGTGTAAAAAGAGAGAGCATTAGATAAATCTGTTCAATGAATACAAATTCATAATTAACACAAGAAATTTATGATTATACCAAAGTGGTTCAAGAAGTCTTTGGTCTAGATATGAAACAATAAAGACACAACTATGTTATTTGGCACACATAGTTTTATTTCTCTACATAGTCATCATGCAGAGTTTCACATTTCTGCCATATTTCAACCTTCACAAGTTCTTGAGAGTAAAAGGGCTCACAATGCGCCCCCTCCCCCCCCCCCCCCTAACCAATTTTCAACAGCTTCAATGGCGTCCAGGTTGTCATGGAATCGGCTTTTTCCGTATGGTTTTCTGAGATAAGGGTACAGAAAAAAAAAAGGCTGAGAGGGGCTAAGTCTGGTGAATAAGATGGATGTTGTAGTATTTCAAAGCCACACTGACTGAACTGCATGTTGTGTCGTGTGCGCAGGGACATTGCCAGGCAATAGGAGTAACTATTGTCTGAGTTTTCCATGCGTTTTTCTCACCAATTCAAACCGCAATTTTAAACAGCAAACCCGAACAGGAATCTCCTATGACGGTTTGTCCATTTTTTAGGAAGTCGGTTATAATTATAACCTTCACAACCCGAGAAACACGAAAACATGACTTGTCCACTTTATGGTGTCACCTTTGTCTTCTTTAGTGAAGGAAATGGAAGGGTTTTTCATTGCATGAACGTCATTTTTTTGTTCTTGATCAAAACGATAAATCCATGTTTCATTTATAATCCCCATGTTTTTAAAGAAATATGAGATATTGTGTAATTGGACTAGATTCGAAGTAAAGTGTTGAAGGACTCAACCTTCTGCTTCTCTTGCTCACTAGTCAAAGGCGAGGTACACACAGCACAGATACCTCATTCATGTTGAGATGGTCATGGAGAAGCAATTCAGTTGACCTTAAACTTATTCCAGTCTCACTTGAGAGCTGTTAGGCAGTTATGTGCCGAACTAGTTTCTTCACCAATGTGACATTATCTTCAGTCACCACAAAAGATGGGCGCCCTTCACAAACTGCATCCATCACGGATATCAATACAGATTTTAAATTTTGTAACCAAAATGTCATTGTATTATATCTAGGACTTTTGTCACAACAAAATTAGATCACTTCCTGAAAAATATCAAAAGGGAATTTTCCTCCCAAGTTTACTTATTTACTTACTGCCCTTTTTGCCGTGGGCAATTAGGGCAGCTTGCTGTTTTTGTAACAATAGCATTTTTACAAGATAGAGTAGTTAGCCCTATGCTAAACCTACAAGTAGGGGGAGGGGGTGGATCGTATCTAGTCTGGCCTCTATCCTTTGACCTGTCCGGCTTGGGTGGCCCTACCAGGAGCACGAGGCTCTCGCCGGCATAGCTCTCAGGGTTATCAAGGCACGCAAGCTCGCTCACCTCATCAAGGTAAAGATCCGTGAGTTTAAAAACTTGATAACCGAGTTATATTCAACCACCTCCATGTCGCAGCTTTGTCGAAGAAAAACAAAAGATTTTCTACTTTGGTTTCATAAAGGGAGCTAACAAGTGCCTAATTCCTGTCCGATTTTCTCGAATATTTGAATCTACAGGCTGGAAAAATTTCACTACTCTACCACCATGCCTTCCTACTCAGACAAAACATTTCTTGAATCTCCCTCGTATATAACATATATTTCTGGCCTGATTGATTTATTTTCGATGTAGACAGTACTAAGACGTTAGGAAGTAGATTCTTCCAGAAATGGTTTCGAACTTCTTGCAACCGGGTTTTAGTTCTAATATCTTTTCACCTTTGATAGGCTAGCTTTTTTTTTTTTTCCTATTTTTTGATAAACTGTCGAGAAAAATAGTTCCCACATATTACATTTAGTTAAAGCCCAATGTTAATATTTCTGACGGCTTTACTGCTGATTCTTGGTCCTTCCCCGAATTCTCCCCATGAGCTGTGAGAATCGTCTTGACCAAGTATAATATTATATTCAACGCTATGATCTTAACTTGAACATCCCCAGTGTAAACCTATGCCAGGCTTCACGTTCTCTAGAGGCTCCTACAGGTGTAACTGTCGGCTGGGGTTTGAGTACTGGCACGCCGATGGTAAAGGCTGGATTGAGGGCTCCCTGCTAGAGTTCGAGTATGAGAAGAAAAAGGCGGGCATCTTCAGTAGGTGAGTTGGAAAGTCATTGGATAGCTGCCTCTGCCACTAGCTCTGAGGGTTTTTGTATCTGTATGAGTGTAGATCTTCGATCTATCTATCTATCTATCTATCTATCTATCTATCTATCTATTTATCTATCTATCTATCTATCTATCTTTCTATCTCGTAGCTTATTCTCTCTCTCACTCTGCTTGCTTGTTTTTCTCTCCCATCCCAATCATTTTCTTTATTTCTTTGTAATTGATCTCTATCTATCTATCTATCTATTTACCTTTCTATCTCGTAGCTTATTCTCTCTCTCACTCTGCTTGCTTGTTTTTCTCTCCCATCCCAAATCATTTTCTTTATTTCTTTGTAGTTAATCTCTATCTATCTATCTATCTATCTATCTCCTTGCTTTTTATCTTGTCCTCAGTACTCACAAACCTCAGACACTGGTTTCCAAGCTTTATCATCCTATCCTGCTCCTCCCTTCCAGGTTTGACAATCTCAGGTGCAGGCCGTCATCAGGAGCCGCCAACCTCTCCCCTGGTCTACAAATCTTCATTTTACTGCTGACCACTCTGCTGTGGCTCTCGTAATATTGAGTGAAGAGATCGCGGTTCAAGTCCTTGAGATTTCTCTCCAAGAAAGTGGCCATTGCAATAAAGTCATGACAAGAAAGTGTTTTCACAATAAAGATTTGAATGTATGCCATTCTTCAGATCTCCAGCTATAAAACAATAGAACTTACTTGTACGATTATTTGACCTCACCCACATATTTAATGAGCAGATTGGTATTAACAGAGGGTCCCCTTTCCGTGTAATAGTATGTTTAACATTTGATCTGTATACTTCGGTTCTCGCCCTTGTTGGAAATTTTTAGAATTGTAGCTTTGCCTGGTATAAAATGAATCGGTAATTTACACCGTCAATTTGAGGCTTTATGAACCAAACAACGGATTATAAGAAATTTTCTGTAATACTCAAGACGAATATTACATTAAAAGATAAACTGTATGAGATGGCGAGCCATTCGAGAAAAACCAAGCGATAGCTTCAGAGGCCAGGTTAATAACAACTGATAACCCTGGGATATTATTAGTTTTGATTTTCTTTCTGTCTCACATGAGCTGTATGGTCTACAAAAGATTTGCATTGAAGTTGATGGGTTATGCCGATCGGGGAAATGAGTCAGCAGATGTTTAAAACCCAATAAGTTAATCTATCAGTATGTTTATTCTGGGGTTCGCCGTATTTTCTTTAAAAGCTTCTTGTTTTTGTTTTTTTTGTTTTTTGTTTTTTATCAATTCATACAACGTCATTGATTTATTGGAACAAGACAGAAAGATTAGGATTGTCAATTAAATCTAAAATGTCTGTGAAGAAGTCATAGGATTTTATTTATTAATTTAGTCGTTTCTTCATTTTGTTTTCTTGATGGAACTCTAAATGAGAGCGTTTTGAAAATTTATTCAATTTTTTTAACCCTTATGTAAAATCACTTTTGACGTGTTCATTATCCACATTCTATATCCCCAGATTCCACGAATTGTCTAGAAACTTATAAAAACAAATGCCAGCAAGAAGGAATTTCAAACATTTCAATGTTTTGACTTGAAGTCAAAAGATTGTTTGCGCCTTAGAAAAAACGTTTACCAATGTTTTTGGGGAGGATATGCATATGCATATTTTGGCAAAACAAGCGCTTGCATAAACGAGCGATTTGCGCTAGTGCTAAATTTGACTTTTCTTCAAGAAATGAAGATGTAGATTAACAATTTTTCATTTATTGGAATAAATAGTTGATATATAAACTTTATTAAGTGTGCTTATATATTAACAAATTTACAAAGTATTTGTGTTCGTTTATTTACAGCGCTTGAGCTGAATTAAAGCCCGTTTGCAGCATGTATATTTCATGTATTTTTTAAAGTTTATCTGATATTGCGTATGCTTTGTTTGAGGGAAAAATTGAAGCTATTAAAATTAAGTATTTTTCTCTAAGTTTCAAACTTTTGTTACGTTTCAGTTACCTTTAACTATTATATGATCGAGATTGACATATGAATACTTTGAACATATTCTTAGGTTGCCTTGCTTTTTCATCTTCTTTTATCACTATGTAAATAACTATGTACAGATAATTAGAGGCTGTTTGTCTAGGGTTGATGCCTAAGAAATTCTAGATACTTCTCAGAATGACGTATTTTGAAATTAACTTGACACACTTACATACTTCCTTTTGAAGTTTTTAACAGATAAAGTTTAAAACAGTGAGTCAGAAATCGATGGTAATCAAAGTCAAACTCATATCAACGGTTTTTGTTTCTTCTGGTTATTACATACCCAATACGAAATGCGATACTCTGAGTCGAATATGCTATAAAGAAACGTATGCAAGATATGCAGCCATGGAAGAGTAGGTTAAAGGGGTGAAGAGCCTACATAAACTGTTTAAAAATAGTCCGAAATTAACTTATTAAAATCGTAAGATATTCTACCTAACTCTACTTTTCTTGTCCAAAGACCTTTTTTTTTTTTAATACTTTTTTCCGTTCGGTAAGTGGATATAGTAGTTAAAAAAATGACTAAGTATAGTTGAGTAATTTCTTTCTATGAGGGTAGGTAATAAGAATTTTGTATTGAGCTTAATATTTATTTGAATCTGAGGGCACCAATTTGTCTGAAACAATGAGTCAATTTGGGCATCCTTTGATAGATGTCTTTCTTCAACATCGTGATTATAGCGCTTTTCATTTTAAGGACAAAATATCGGCTTCATGAAATAAATGCTTAGAATAACAAAATAATTAACACTATATGGTTTTTCTTCTTCTTCTTCTTCTTCTTCTTCTTCTTCTTCTTCTTCTTCTTCTTCTTCTTCTTCTTCTTCTTCTTCTTCTTCTTCTTCTTCTTCTTCTTCTTCTTCTTCTTCTTCTTCTTCTTCTTCTTCTTCTTCTTCTTCTTCTTCTTCTTCTTCTTCTTCTTCTTCTTCTTCTTCTTCTTCTTCTTCTTCTTCTTCTTCTTCTTCTTCTTCTTCTTCTTCTTCTTCTTCTTCTTCTTCTTCTTCTTCTTCTTCTTCTTCTTCTTCTTCTTCTTCTTCTCCTTCTTCTTCTTCTTCTTCTTCTTCTTCTTCTTCTTCTTCTTCTTCTTCTTCTTCTTCTTCTTCTTCTTCTTCTTCTTCTTCTTCTTCTTCTTCTTCTTCTTCTTCTTCTTCTTCTTCTTCTTCTTCTTCTTCTTCTCCTCCTCCTCCTCCTCCTCCTTCTCCTCCTCCTCCTCCTCCTCCTCCTCCTCCTCCTCCTCCTCCTTCTTCTTCTTCTTCTTCTTCTTCTTCTGTTTCATAATTATTATTATTATTATTATTATTATTATTATTATTATTATTATTATTATTATTATTATTATTATTATTAACATCATCATCATCATCATCATCATCATCATCATCATCATCCTTATTGTCATTATTATTGTTTTCAGGGGTAGTTAAATTTCGAAGACTGTTGTAAACTTGATTCCTTGAGCCAACTCTCATGAAGCTCATGTTAAATGGCCATTCCTTCTAATCACATTACTTTCATAGTCATCGTGCTACCGGCACTTTATCGTTAATTTTTTAACTTTTCGGTACGTAAAGTGGGTCACACAAACTATGTTTCGTTAAATATGCAACCAAAACTATCGTATGTGGTATTTAGGGTTACAGAATGGTGAGGAATTTTATTGACTGCTGTGTCACATAAGCTATTTCATACAGTAATTACGTTGTTCAGTGGAACACATTTTCTAGGGAATGAAAGTCAAGGCACACATCTTTCACTGCGTCACACAAATCGTGTAATGCGCCCTTTTGTGAGTCACCCATAACTCATTAAAAAGTGATGTAAAATTTATTTCACCTGAGAAAAAAAGTTAACAGCTTCAAGACTTTTCCTGCAACATCTATAATAAAGTCGACAGGGGTTGCTTTTGTTATAATGACTGTAAATTTTATCTAGTTTTCATCACAATTTCTGGTAGACCATTCGAACTCCGTTCTTGTCTACATAGTGGTTGGGGTAGATAGTCCACTCCACATTTTTGATGAGTCCTTGTTTCTCGAGATCATTGAACAACGGAATAAGTCTGTCCTTGTATTCCGGCACGTCATACAAGAATTCTTCACGCATACAGTTCACGAAGTAACCACCTGGTCATAGTGGGGAGGAAAAAGGGTTAAAAATGTGGACAGGCAATGAAAGAGGGAAGAAGAAAAAGAGAAGGAAAGAAACAAACTTTTGTGCATAAATCTTGAGCTGAAGTAAAGAAAGTTTTACTTTTTTTTTCCCTAAAATGAAGAGTGTCTATCAGAAAAAAATGTTTAAGAAAAATTATCAAAATTTCCTTGTCTTTAGCAGATGTCAGGATAGTTAATTGTCTGGTATACATTCATACTGCATGCGACATTACACAACCAAGAAGCAGATGCGGGAGTTTTACAGAAAAACTTTGGATTCCATGGTAGTATCAGTTTGTACTGAATTAAATGATTAAAAATTTTTCAGAGACTGAATTTTAAGCCTTAGAATGATGATTTGTGAAAACAGAAAATTAACAAAGTTTGTTTTAGAAGCGAACTTTAGCTGGTCATTAGAATAAAATAAGTTCTCTCTGGAGAATTCAATGGTTGTCTATGCATTCGATGCTACCTTCAACCTGCTGTTACGTCACACGGTCTAACCTGGCTTCAGGAGGCGAACTATCTCTGGAATGGCAGAACACGGGATGTGTCCAGCAGCAAAACTTCCAGCACAGCAAATAGCGTCATAGGAGTCTGTAGACGTGGTGAAAGAGTTTGGGAATGAGCTATTAGTGGAGGATAACATGCCCAGCAGTTTAATCACTCAGTGGGAACAGAAGACATGCAGGTAGAGACTGTCAAGAGGAATGAGTAAAAGAAAGATAAGGAACTCAATAGGAACAGATACACCAGCAACTATAGCTGGTCTTTTCTTATATTTGTAAAAATGAAATGGATGGTAGGAGGGAGTATTAGTAGCAACAGTAACTGTACAGTCTGAAAAAGTAATAAACGAAGAAGAAGAAGAAGAAGAAAAAGAAGAAGAAGAAGAAGAAGAAGAAGAAGAAGAAGAAGAAGAAGAAGAAGAAGAAGAAGAAGAAGAAGAAGAAGAAGAAGAAGAAGAAGAAGAAGAAGAAGAAGAAGAACAAGAAGAAGAAAAAGAAGAAGAAGAAGAAGAAGAAGAAGAAGAAGAAGAAGAAGAAGAAGAAGAAGAAGAAGAAGAAGAAGAAGAAGAAGAAGAAGAAGAAGAAGAAGAAGAAGAAGAAGAAGAAGAAGAAGAAGAAGAAGAAGAAGAAGAAGAAGAAGAAGAAGAACCACAACAACAACAACAATAATAAAAATAAGAAGAAGCAGAAAAACAAGAACAAGAAGAAGAAAAACAAGACATAAAAAAAGAAATTTTCTTATTTATGTAAAGCGACTCACTATCTGGAATGTCCAAAGGACTGTCTCCTGCGATAGGTTGTACAAGCACTGTGTTGAAAATACCCTTTTTTTTGCAAAGATCCGCCATTTTCTCGTTTGGTTCTAAGCCATCAAAATTGGTATAGCCTACTTTCAGCAGCTGGTGATATCAAAGAAAAATATAGAGGACAAACAAGCGAGAACGAGAGAGATAGGGTCAGAGAGTAAGTGACAAAGGATTATAACAAAATCAAGCATTGGAAAAAAAAAAAGGAAGTGAAAGGGTTAGGGAGATAATTAGAGAGGCAAAGAAACGAAAGGATAAATTATGAAAGAGTACTGGACACAGTTGGAGAGAAACGCTCGATAAATGGATATTTAAAAATAGACAAAAATATGGAGAAAAGTAGAGGTAAACACAAGGAATGAGGGACAGAAGCAGAGAGAGAGAGAGAGAGAGAGAGAGAGAGAGAGAGAGAGAGAGAAAGAGAGAGATATAATTTGTGATCTGGCTAACAACAGAGAATCTAGATATTAAGAAGGCGCAGTTTCCCTTATAGACACGTTCCCAACATTGAGAGACAACGTTCTCTGAGGGAGTTTGAAAAAAAAAAACATAAACTGAGGCAAAATGGAGCAGGAAGTTTACTTTGCAAAACAACTCTGTACTTTCCTCAAAGAATAATTTAAAATGCTACCTATTTACCTCAAATCATTCAATTCCTACGAAAACTGAATGTTAGTGATTTGCGTAAGGTATCCGGAGAGAAACATCCAACCTATTATAGAATGTATCCGTGTATCTCACCCTCTCTCCTGTGAGGCCAGTCCCAGCGCCGAGGTCCAGACACCTCCGACTGTGTTTGTCGGAGAACAGTTTCTCCATCCCCTCCTCGTACGCCATGAGAGTGTTGTACAATTTCGGTTTGTCATCCAGGGTCTGAGCATCAGCAAGACAAATTTTTGTAAGATAATTAAAAAAGAAAAGATAAATCTTTATCTTTAATAGCAAAATACTATTTCAGGAAAATTTCAAATCTATCTGTATTATTTGATATAGCCTTGTCCTTAGGAGCTTATTGCCATTTTAATTCATTTATTTAATTTAATATCCGTAACAGACCAATCCTGTTTGTTAGGCTAAAGCTTTGGGTTGTGACCCAAGCCTCACTCTCCTCTTGTAGAATCTGAAGTAAGGAAAGCGATGCAAACCACATGAAGTAAGATGAGAGTGTGCTGACGTTCAGGCTCTGTCTCCATTATTATCAGAATGTACAGCTCGCTCACGCAGCTAGGCAGTCTTAAATGCGCGAGTGTTTTGCTTCATAGCATTGACTGGTAGAGCTTGTTCGCTGCATATAGAACTGTTATTGCATACCAAACAGTTCTTCTAAGACATTTTAGGTCAAAAAAAAGTTAAAGCTTTAAACTTGTATCGTATATTTTGAGTCATCAAACATCTATAAGGTCCCATCTCTCAAAGTATCTTTCCCTCTCCCTTCCCTTTTCGTAACTTCACTCTCTCTCTCTCTCTCTCTCTCTCTCTCTCTCTCTCTCTCTCTCTCTCTCTCTCTCTCTCTCTCTCTCACTCTCTCTCCCTCTGTCTCTCTGTCTCTCTCTCTCTCACTCTCTTTATCTTCTGTAATTCAGCGTTTCTATTTTTCGTCTTACTTCGGACAAATTAATGCTTCTTTTAAGACGACTTTCTTACCTTTAAACTTCTAATATAAAATCTGACGAAAACGAACTTTATCCTCTAACTAAACTTAAGCAAAAAGATAAGATCAGACCAAGGCTAGCGTAGTTATCAGACAGTGTGATATCGTAACCTGAAAAGCCGCAGTAAGATAACCCCTACACTCGTGTGACGATATTATTAATTTGTGTTACGACTATTCATTTGGACAATACCGCTTCATACAACTACAGAGTAAAATTGGTGTCGCTTAAAAAAAACTCACTTTAATATGTCTCGAACACCTGAATCTCAATGAAGAGAGCAATTTAGGTTGGATTATGAAGAAAGAGGACATATACATATATATATAGACAGAGAGAGAGAGAGAGAGAGAGAGAGAGAAAGAGAGAGAGAGACCGATTAAGAAAAGGTAGAAAGAAATTCTTTTAAGAAAGGCTTGAAAGAAGGAACAAAAACTAGTTTGGATAAAAGATTAATACTAAATAAGTCCTAAATCATTGAAAAGGCATTGGAAAACATACTTTTAAACGTCAGGAGACAAATTTATGCAGAAACATTTCTGCATTTTTTTAAACCTCATTCCAGAATTATTATTTGACAGCGATACATAATCATAAAACTAACAGCAACTGAAACCTGAAGTAAAATCTGGTCTAACCATACTCTCACCTGGTCATAATAGTTTGCCCAATCACTGTACTGGTTCTGAGCCTCCTCGTAGGTGATGTTCCTCCTGAAGATATTTTGCTCAACCTGGTCGCTGTCACGGAACTTCTCAGAACTGTTTTCGCTAGACATCTTTCTTGTTACTTAGCGCTGGTCACGTACACAGTCTAGAGAGAGAAGCAACAGGGAAACTGATCTAAATGTGTTAAAATGTAGAAAGTCTAGAGACTGAAGCGGTAAAGAAACTGATCTAAATGTGTTAAAATGTAGAAATTCTAGAAAGTGAAGCGGTAAAGAAACTGATCTAAATGTGTTAAACGTAGAAAGTCTAGAGAGTGAAGAGGTAGGCAAACTGATCTAAATGTGTTAAACGTAGAAAGTCTAGAGGGTGAAGCGGTAGGGAAACTGATCTAAATGTGTAAAACGTACAAAGTCTAGAGACTGAAGCGGTAGGCGAACTGATCTAAATGTGTTAAACGTAGGAAGTCTGAAGAGTGAAGTGGTAGAGAGATTGATCTAAATGTGTTAAACGTAGAAGGTCTAGAGAGTGAAGCGGTAGAGAAACTGATCTAAATGTGTTAAACGTACAAAGTCTAGAGAGTGAAGCGGTAGGAAATCTGATGTAAAAGGTTTAAACGTAGAAA